>OZ035823.1:37314093-37711654 GCA_964034765.1 Knipowitschia caucasica
ATACACGTGTTATAGAACAGGCGTATACGAATACAAAAATATATATTTTAAGTCAAAATCGTTCTTCCCTGAGGCAAACCACGAACTTGTGCACAGGCCTAAAAGGAAAAAAGAAAGACAGAAGGAAAGAAGACACGGCTCTCAATGTTACAAATTATGTTTAAAACCGCATAACAACTTTTACAAAAAATAAAATCTCCAATTGATTTGAAATATAGAATGAGAGAAACACGCCGGTTCAAAACAAGGCCTTGGATGTGGCTAAACAGCACAACGATAACAACATAAACAGTTGAGCCAAAATGTTCCGCTGGGCAGAGCATCTTCGTGCATAAGGAGTTTCATGGAAAGAAGGTCGCGCTTAAAAATTGATGGGTTCTTTAAGAATACGGGAAATTTGTTTATTGCATATATGAACGAAGCAATTGTGTCTGAGGTTATGATTATTATAAGGAAAAAAACGGACTATAGATGTTGTTGATTGCAAGTCACTGGGCCTCATATTGGTGGCTGGTAAACCTTGAATAAGCCAGGCCTGCGCGCGCTGACGGCTCATTTGAAGCGTTATTCGAAAATAAAGTTAGATCCCGAGAACTCGTATTATACAGTCAGAAATCCTGGAAATGTGGACACAATTGCCCGTGTTGAAGCGAATGTAAATGTTCTATGGATAGAGGACAAACTCCTCCAAAATGTAAATGTGAATGTAAGAGGGAGGCGATTGCAGGGCAGTCATCTAATGCCATTTCAGTTTTCTACCAGCTCTATATAAGGGGAGGTTGTCATATTTTTTTTGTTTGTTTTGTTTTGTTTTGTTTTCTAAAATACAACAGAACGCGCGAAACATTGCACTGACAGGAGTGAAGCCCTCCTCAGATGACACGCCGTATCTCGGAGCTGTGAGTATTTCATGAAGCTATCACTCGCTATTTTCACATCTTTTATGATAACATCCAACCCGTGCGTGTGTGTAATGTTGAAAATCTGGCCACACATGGGTTTGTTTTGCAGGATCACAGAGGCACACACGCGCACTCACCGCTTTCCCGTTGTAGTAGTACATGAGAGAGCTGCTGGTCATTCCCGGGATGGGGTAGGCGCAGTACATGTTTCCACTGGACTGTGCCAAATCGCGCGCGCTTTTCGGTCCTTTCCCCGCGCGACCCACTCCGCTTACGTCCACCTCCGTACGTCCTCGCTGTACTCCACACGTCGATCGCGAAAGTGTTGGATTAGAGACAGAATAGCGGCGACGGGACAGTTCCTGCAGTCGCGTGTTCCCGTATGACCGAGCGGAGGCATGCGTTATGCAAATACTGCCGGGACGCCTCCCTCCCTTCCCTCTATTCCAGTCTCCCACCCTCCCTGTCTCCCTCCAACTGTGCCGCGGTTTGCAGCTTGGATTAGAGCGCGGAATGCTCTCCACACACCGCGCGCTGCCCGGTGCGTCTGCGGTGATATCTGTGGTTCTTGTGATGTGTGAGGGCACTTGTGGTCTTTGGAGTTTCGATGACCCCCGCCCTGTCAGTGGATTGTGTCCACAAACGGAAAGGGGGGAATGCGCGCTGCCATCCCCTAAAGCTCACGCACGCTTAAAACCCAGAAAATATGTGATTGAAGTATAACAATGCAACTTCTGGAGGTGTCACGCTCTGAGATGATTCCATAGAAATAGCTTAAGGAACACTATTTTAAAACGGTGTCAGGGGTGAGGAGATGCAAGCCTGTTCTCATAAGAACACCGTTTTGTGTTGTTTTGTTGTCCCATTGAAATAAACAGTAATGACAAAAAATAGTAACCTATAATTCAATAATAAACAAAAAGCCCAGCAGTAATAATATCTAATCAGCTATAGATTGCTGGAGTAATGGAAATAGAAGGGGTCGGTGGCGCAGACTGGTAGCCACAATTTTGCCCCAGGGCAAATGTGACTACAGTCGTATTGTCACAGCCATGTTTTTAGAGCATGAAAAATGCACTTTTAGAGTTATGAAAGGGGATATTTAAATGAGTGGCATCATTGTATTAGATGACTGCAGACTGGACAATTAATCATCTGACTATATCCTAGCATCCTACTATCAGGCCTACTATATGTCTATTTACAGTTGTGTGTATCGCCGCTAGAGGAGGTGTTGACGGACGCGCACACATTCCTGTGCAATGTGAGGCTTGGTGGGTTTGATTAAAGCAGATGTCAACAGGAAGTGAGGACGGGAGCGTGCGCACAAGGGCCCGAGGCGCGTGCACGTGTGCGTGTGATAAGTGCACCATCTGTCTGTGCACTGGCTCCCAGCTCTGGCACATACCCAGCTTTGTCCCACACTGATGCGCGGCACGCTGCCTACATGCACATGCACATGTGCAGACACATACACACCCAGACGTTTAGACAAAACACACAGAGCCTCAGACACACACTACACTCAAACTCACACACTATAGGTCTGGGTGAGCCAGAGAATCTCAATTTAGTTTTGTTTAATAAACCTACTGGTCTGACAGATAAAATATTCCTTTATCAAAATAAATCCCAGACACATGCTGCCTGTCCTCAGTGAGGTCACTCCTCTTCAGCCTCTTCCTCTGTTACTGCCACATTATACCTTTGACGTTTCTAATGCATGTGAGGATTTACCAAAAGATTTAACAATTTTGGACAACGACAAATGTGTTTATCAGGACTGCTCTAAAAATATAAAGATAGTTTTTGAGGCAGTGTTGCTTTCTGAGCAAAAGGTTAAAGGTTAAGCATGTGTACGGAAAATGTCACGTCTTACATCTGGTCACCATTTTGTGAGATGAGAATATCTAAAAAAAAACAAGCTTGAATAGTGGATTTTAAGATCATTTTAGAGATTGAGATGGAGCCTTTAAACTTTAAAACTGGTTGAAATGTGTCCTTATATTCATGCCCATTTGTCTTCAGCCTTGGACTCTAATCTAGGAGATGCTCCTCTGTTGTGTTTTTAGGCTGCACAAAAATGTATTTGTTGATATGAGGCTTGATGTTTCAGCTAGATTTTCTGACATGTCCCAAAAACAAGAACAGAAAGTAAGGCGTGGCATTTATGCATGAGAGAGAGAGAGAGAGAGATACTGTATTTAGAAAACAAATACTTTTGTTAGTGGGATGATTCAAAAATTTGATTCAAAAATGTAAATCACCCCTCTCTCGTGTCACCTTCATACTGACAGAGCATTTTGGGGACTCCTGTAAAAATTAAAGATATGCAGCTGATGCTTTGAATCCACTGAGTTTCTCACTCAACAAGTTCACTGTGTCTTTCTCAAAATGTTTGGTTGTTTGCCGAAAAAGTCAAATCGCGGGGAAATCACCATAAGGACTGCTTTGCATTTTTAATTAAGAAACTAACGTGTGAATATATTTGCATGTGATTGAGCCGCAGATGAAACCATGCATACATAATCCACACTGGTGCAGGTTTGACTGGCGGAGTGGGGACAGGCACACATCAGTCTGAGCAGGAGCTCCAGACTTGAGCCAAACAATTAGAACAATAGTTATTATCTTTATGTGGATTCATATTATACCAGTTTAGAATCAACCACCACAAAAATTAGAGGCATCATTGTGAACAATACATTACATTTAATATATACATATATAAATGGAATAAGATAAGATAAAACTTTATTGATCTCACAAAGGAGACATCTCTATTTAAATAGAATCAATGTAGTTTAAATGAAACATCTGAAAGAAATTACCAGCAAAAGTTTGTTTATTAAACCCACTACTGGAAAATAATGTACTGTTCCAGCAATTATTTATTTTCATGATTAAACAATTCGATGTATGGGTATAACAACAAAGTAATTTTAAATAATTAGCTAGACTTGAGTTTAAAAAGAAAAAGACGTACAAACAAACTGTTAAAAAAAATTCTACCAAATGTTTTTGGAGGAATCGGTTTGTGAAATGCACCTGGCTTGTGATGATAATCATACAGTACATCAGTAATCATACAAAGATCCCCTTTTTCTGTTCCATCTATCTGCATTATTAAGTGGTTCGTTTTACAGATTGGGGGAGGACAGAAGGTAAATAAATGGGAAAATTTTGGCTGCAGATCAATGTGTTTAACCCTGAGCCTTGACTTGCAGGCGACATGTAGCCTGATCTATTCTTTACACATACTGTCTATCACACGTTTCAAAGACAGCAGTGTTCAGTGGGCAGTTTGAGTCGCGTGCACATTTGTACAGATCTGAAGTTGAGTCAGCTCCATCTGACACAAAATGGCGGCACAGCGAGAAAACCAAGGAAAACACAGACGGGGACAAAAACTGTGTTTGGTTATATAGAAATTTAAACTTTCGCTTGTTTGATTGTGATGTTTAGTTAGAATGACAGCACTTCACCCCTCTTAGTGTTTTGTTTTCAGGATTTAGAGCACAATTGATTTTGACAAGGCGCCTTTTCTTAAGTGACATTTTTGACACGTAACTTGAACATGAATCAGACAATACAAATGAATTGAAAATCTTTCAATACTAAATACTAAAATCTTGAAACAATGAAAATGGGTTGTCAAGTAAATACAACAAATAATGTAGAAAACTTAAGAATTCTGAATTTGAATCATGTGAAAAATCTGGTGTGTGTTAGGTCCACTCATAAGCTGTATGGGATTGATACTGTTGTTTGTCCCATTGTGACGTTGTCCATTTAGCCGTGATAATTCTGCCCCAGCCAGTGCAGATGAGTTGCAAAAGCAGCTCTTGATCACCCACGCCTTAATGTCCAAGAAGCAAGAAGTGTATCACTAATGTGCCAGCGGGTTTCTCACAGTGACAGCCCAAAAGCTCTCTGAAAGCACTGGAAAGCACTTATAAACTCATCATGAAAAAATATTCAGATGCAAAGAACACAGGGTCAGAAAGTTGTGGTTTATGATAATAATATTAATACATTAACCCTCTCATCAGCTCAATGAACTCAAAGTTCTCAAGATGTTCAAAATAGAATTTTAGTGATAAAACACTAGTTTTTTACATGTCTATGTCAGCACAAATGTGTTTTCGGGGATTATTCCCCCCAAAGATGAGGCAGGAACTGGGTTTGTGTTACTGCAGGTTACCATGGCAATGTTTTCTCTCATGCTTATAGTGCGCAATTCCACAACGTATCAATAATAATACACATCATTTGACATAATAGCTGATGGCTCAATTTCCAAAAAACAATAGAAAAAAATAATTTGTGTGGAATCTAGTCTAACGTTTGCTTGTGACAGAGGGGCTGATGGCTTATTGAAGACGCCAGCGCAGCAGTGGGGGGCATCTTTGGAGAGGCGCGCTGAAGAAAAGATCCATTATGAAAATGAACACCTGTCTGCCATTGAGAAGGTGCCAGTGCATACAGACGAGAGCAGGGAATAAGGCCCTCCTCGCTCCATACCATGCCCTGGCCTCATTCTGCTCCACATCCTCTTGAGTACTTTTACTTTGATATTCCATCTTATAAAGCAATCTCAGGTCGAAAGAGGCTACCAGCACCATCTACTGGTGGCAGTGGGAATTTTATAATAACTCCCAATGCAAAGCATGCGTGTTAGCATGCATTTATACTGGAGAAAGTATTCAATGTTGTAGATATGGATTATTTTTTGTGAATGAGTACAAGATTAATCAAATGCGGTAATAATCATTAATTTCCCACTAGATGCATTTTTTAATGAATATTTTGTACTTGCTTTGAATTGAGTATGATAAGCTGTTTCAATGTTAAGGTATATTTAGCAAGTTTTGCAATTAATGGGTGCATTATGGCTGCTGAGGTCTGTTGCTTTGCTTGAAACTCCCCTGTAAAATCCAAAACTTGTAAAATATGAAATTAAAGACTGCTCATAAACCTGAACTTCCATATTGGGTCATCTTTCCTTCATAAATGACATGTACCTTTGCCATTTGAAGTTACACAATTTCTCCAATGTAGGTGGAAAAGTATAATGCCATACTGTGGGACATTCCAGCCAAACACTAACATTTAGATGGATTCAAGCAAAAAAGGGAAGTTGAGGATTGCACCATTAATTGCAAAACGTGTATTGTTGTGAATTGAAAGAGCCACATAGTGCTAACTTGTTAAAGTAGAACTACAGAGTACTGTTCAGAGCGCCTGACTGGATTGCAGATGAGAGCAGACAGCTGAAGACGCTGAAGACGGAACATCAATGACAAGAGAGAGTCTCAGAGCCCAGAACAAAACACAGAGAAAAACTGTTTGAATGCTGCTCTTTCTCCCTAACTCTGACACACACCACCCGAGCAGATCCCTGGAACAACCTCGGAAATCTTGGTCCAGAAATGTGCAGTGCTAGGAACAGCAAAGATACTGCGCAGAACCTTCAAGCTCCCAGGCCTCTGGTAGAGGACCTGAGCTAGAGAGGGATGACCGCCCGCGGAGGGCAAACATTGAAATGAACAAAAAAGATGTTTTTATATACACAAAGGCTGTTTATCAAATGCAAAGTGAAGTTGTAAATTGTTCACATGCGGCATGTGAAGAACTGTGTGGACAATCCAAATGGTGTTATCAGGAATTCAAATGAATGAGATATATGTAAACCCTAGGGTACATATAAGGGAGGTACCCATGATACGTGTGTCGTGGTGTGGATTTTGCTGTAGCTTCAGTTCTCCAGTGGTTGTTCCCCTGTTGATGTTGTTCTGGCCTGCCCCAATGTGTTTCACCTTTGTCTTTCTGTGTCTATATTTGTGAATTTGTGGAAGTGCAAAAATCAGCTTACATTCATCCAATAAATGATTTGTAAACGTGACCTGTCTTCTGGGGACACATATAAAAGATGTAGATCTCATTTACAATGAAAATATTACATACAGTTTCTTATGTTCTGGGGAGGTGGCATGTAGTAGTAGTAGTAGTAAGTAAGTTTTATTTATATACCGACTATTCACTGCAGATCTGAGTCTCAAAGCAGTTTACAATTGTTATTATTTGTTTTTTTTGGGCATTTGTCCTCTCACTCCACACAGAGATGGGAGCGGGGTCGCCAGTACAGGAGGCGCATGCCAGAAATATTGTACATATTTTTAGTGGTAGGGGAAACTGGAGTACCCGGAGGAAACCTACGCAGACACAGGGAGAACATGCAAACTCCACTCAGAAAGGCCCTGGTCCGACTGGGATTCGAACCCAGGACCTTCTTGCTGAGAGGCGAGAGTGCTATCCACTCAGCCACCGTGCCACATGTGGTGTTTTTTTCTTCACTTCTGAGTAATCTGTCTTTAAAAACATCCTACAATCATCCAAACCAGAAGCCTCCACAATAGCATTATTTCAGTGGGCATCGCAGTGTATCTCCTATCCATGCAATAAACAGAGGAGGTGGAAGTAATCAGTCTTTCAAACATCCCATTCCCTCCTATTACACCACCAGAACTATCCAGAGGAGAAGTCCTTACACCCTGTCCTCAATATGTAGCCAAGTTGAAAAGTTCTTAACATATTCCTTTAGACACAGGCAACGTCAAGTTTTCTCCAAATACCCTAAGCCAACGCCTACACCCATACATGTATGTGAAGTGGATAGTCAGGTGTACGAGGGATAAAACGTGCCAACAAAACTCTTCTAAAGTAGTTTATGTTCATGGACTAATTTGAATCCTGCATCTTTTAATTACGATGGGCCTCACCTTGATTAGGTCAATCAAAACAGCTTGGATTGTCAACTCTTTTGCCTGATATTGGAAGCTAAAAACAGCCCAAGCAAAGATAGATCAGTTCACATTAGCGTCAGTTTATATTTGAGAGGGTATTTGTAATCTTGAGTTGACAATTATTATTTTCAGTTGTATTATGTCCTGTCACTGAAGGCTTCCCTGATTCTTGCAAAGCATTGTGGACCGTGTTGAAAACTCACCGAAGAAGGTAAACCAGGGGGAACCTTGCGCACTCTTTTTGCATGAGCGTCTGTAAAACAAACAACATTTCAGAGAAGAGCAGCAATCGTAGAGTTCATTCATAATCACATGCAGAACAGTTTCAAACTCAACTATAGAGCAAATAGAAAGAAAAAAAAGTTCCAGAGACAAACTTTTTACCAAGATGCTGGAGGGGCAGAGGTCTCCTTCGGCCATGGGGAGCATGTGGAGTGCCTGATGGGTAAGATTGGTACGCATGGCTCTTGGTGGGTGACATCGCCTGGTAAGGATGGGTCTTGGATGGGGACCGTGTCAGGTAAGTGTGGGTCTTGGTGGGCGACATGGCCTGGTACGAGTGCGTTTTGGTTGGTGACATTGTCTGGTAAGTGTGGGTCTTGGTGGGCGACATGGCCTGGTATGGATGGGTTTTGTTTGGGGACCGCGTTGGGTAAGTGTGGGTCTTGGTGGGCGACATGGCCTGGTATGGATGGGTTTTGTTTGGGGACCGCGTTGGGTAAGTGTGGGTCTTGGTGGGCGACATGGCCTGGTATGGATGGGTTTTGTTTGGGGACCGCATTGGGTAATGGTGGGTCTTTGAGGGCGACATCGAAAGCTCACCTCCCTGCAGATGGATAAAAGACAGTAATGACAATAATAATACATTTATAATATGCAAACAAATGAAGTACCTTCATTTTTATACAGTTCAAATACACAACAACAGGCATCTCATAGCACTTCACAAAATTGTTCATTTGTTTTGATTTGTTTCTTTAAATAGGTTTGTTAAATGTGTGAAAATATTGAATACTGAGTACTAATACTAATTTGGTAATTTGGTTCCAATATTGAAACAATTACATTAGCAGGACAACATTTCTTGAGCAGAGCAGAAGCATAGGCTGTGAGCAGAAGAGATCTTACAACCTCATGTCCCTACAACAAGTCATTTTCTTTTAAATTAGAAATTAGAAATCATTTTAATTCAGATTGTATATGCACAATTTTTGCATATGAATAATTTTGATTGTGAGTATATTAGACCTGTGCACTAGTTTCAATTAAAATTAAAAAAAATTAAATACATTTTTGTCAGTATTACCCAGCCCTATGTGCATGGCTGCAGTGTTGTGGTCTTTCTCACAGCCATGCAGCCAATTATGGGCCTGAGCTCAAACAAAGAGGCCTGTGTGAGCCCCAGTCACTCCCTGGGTGTGCGGGGCCGAGGGGATCCCGCTAAAACAAAAGAACTCTTATTGGTCCTGCCGTTTTGGGCCCCCACTTCGTTTGGTTACCATGCCGACTGCAGACCCGATTAAACATCCATCTGTGTCAGTTTCTACCTGTTGCAGTGCACAGAAGGAAATGTAGCAGACTTCCTCGAGGAAAAAGACAAAGGCAGAGTCAAGAGTCAAGGCATAAACTTTGACCTATATGATTATAATTAAAACAACAATGAATAGATAAACCCTTCCACTGTTGCCATAAACAATTCACCGCAGTAGAGATGGCCACACTTTCCCTCCACAGACATGTTCTCCAGCTCATCCAGGGCAATACCAAGGTGTTCTTTGGCTCTAATCCTAGCGCTTACAGTCACTTTGCAGAGAAAACTCATTTTGAAGGCAAGCAATGCCAAACAAATAGCTCAAGAAAAAAACAGTTTTGTTGTGATTTCTTCCTTAAAGTGATTGTCTGGAGTTTGTCAGAAAAAAGAGAGAGAGGTACATGATTTGAAAAACCGACCCAAGCTCCCTCCCCCTTTTGATTGGTCGGGGTCCACTCCGCCCTGTCGGTACTTATTTTCCAATAATGACCTATATATATATATATTTAGATAGATACTGTAGATGGATAGCTAGATATTTAATATTTGAATTAAATATTAATTACAGCGCGAGCCCAATGATTGACGGCTATAGCTAAGATTAGGGAAGGCGGGACTTACCCGTTTTATTTAATTCATAAAATCATTAAGCCCAGGAGGTCAATCTAATACAATTCGTAATTCATTTAGAGTTCCAGACTATCACTTTCAATAACATTTACGATGATAAAGAGGCAGAGGGCAGAGCGATACAGCAGGACTGCACATGGAAGTATGCAGTCCAAACACAATATTTTCATCATCTTAATTTCAAGGCTCTCTACACTGGGAAAGATGTCAACAATGCCATTGTTAAGAGTGAGACATGAGCTGGTCAATTTTGCCTACAAAATCAAAAAACATTTTTCCCAACATTGTAATAAATATGCATTGCTTTTATTCAAATTTAATCAACAAATTGCAGCTAATTTTAGTGTATATACCACATACATAATACAAATTACATTTTGCATACAATTGCACAGCAGTTGGAGCAGAAAACTAAAAGGCCTTCAGACTACTTTGGAATTTGAGAAAAGTTTTAGTTTTGCCTGAATTTAAGGTGAGTTTTAAGCTAAAAAATAGCTAAAGAACCATGTTAAATGAGAGTTGAAACTGTCAAATTGCTTGAAGCGGAGAAGGGGCAGCACAGTGCATCCTCGTCTTCGTAGAAATGAAAGGATCCGCATTATAACTTAGACTATTGATATGAAGGATACAGAACAAAGGGCCTAAAGCTGATCCCTGTGGTCCTCCTCTCGTTGTAGAGACCTGGCAAGATGAGGAGCAATCTACTTGTACAGTCAGAGTTTTGCCTGAATTCATAGTAAGTAAGTAAGTAAGTTTTTATTTATATACCGCCTTTTCACTGCAGATCTGAGTCTCAAAGCGGTTTACAATTGTTAATTATGGGCATTTGTCTCTCACTCCACACAGAGATGGGAGCGGGGTCGCCAGTACAGGAGGCACATGCCAGAACTATTGGACATATTTTTAGTGGTAGGGGAAACCGGAGTACCCGGAGGAAACCTACGCAGACACGGGGAGAACAGGCAAACTCCACTCAGAAAGGCCCTGGTCCGACCGGGATTCGAACCCAGGACCTTCTTGCTGAGAGGCGAGAGTGCTATCCACTCAGCCACCGTGCCGCCCAGTTTTACAAGAGTTTTAGGAGTCTTCGCTCCGGAGAAACAGGAATTATACGTTGCTTAATCAATGTATAATTACATTGCCTTCATTCAGCCTGACATTTGAAATATCAACAAATAGAGCTGCACAGTGATTTTTTGTCATCTAATGATGGAGTTATTTCAGAATTAAAGCTGCAGTTGTTGTGCAGCTGTTTCCTGAGGCCTGACTGAAAACAGAAAAAAGTTCTTCGATGTTAGATAGCAACAAGCCCACATCTAATACATATTTCAAAATACTACATTTCTAATATTATCACAACCAATACAACTAAAAGTAAATAACTATTGCTTTACAACCAGGGGTGCATATAAGTGGTGCGCAGCTACACATGCGTGACAAATATCAGAAATGCGTACTATTACTTGAGTTAGTAAGCGCCTTTGCGTACTTCATGTAACCCGGGTCATTTTTATCCACTCCACTCCTCTTGTCTCCGCTCCTCTCCATTATTTTTATGCCGTCTTTTGTAAAAAATCTCCCGCTAGTTGTCTTACTCAGGCGAGAGTTCGAACGGCCCCCGTGGCAACACTTCCTGAAATAAGCGCGCTCTATCCACCAGTGGGTGTGTTGTCGTGGGGAAAGTCGGAACCATATGCATATATTAACAGACAGAGTCACGCCTATCTCCGCCATTCTAACTAATGGGCCAAAAAATTTGCTCTACTGGAGCTATCCAAAATGGCCGTGAGTGGTCCCGCCCACAAGAAAATTGTGAAAAAATGCATCTGCGCATGCGTCAGCCGGCGAGAGCTCCATTCATTTGAACGAGAGACTTCAAAAATTCACAGCAAGTAAACTAGAGTGGTCCAAAATTCACCCCCTCAGCATTGACACACATGTGGAACGGAGCTTTGGGCCAAGAGCCAACTTTTGGTCCATCCTGTAAAGACGTTTTCGAGATGTCTGCCAATGCTATATGTTAGCATTGACTAATTCTACTTCTGGGTCCACCCCCATCGGCCCGGGGTGGTATTGCAAGTATGTCAGCGCACGTCATTTTGGCCACTTTTGAGCTGGGACCCGCCCCTACAGGCCGGAACCGAGCAAGCTGCAGGTATTTTTACCGCGATCTAACTTTTTTTCCCAATATACAGTGGGTAACTGATATGCTTTTGCTACAGGCGCCTCCTACACTTGAGTTGACGCGGTTGTCACACTGTGTGCATGATCATACAGAGGAACTAGTGACTCAACCTGTTTGGTTCTGCACAAAGAGCTAGTCTTCGCTGCTGGACTCTGGAGCCTGAATGGAGTGTCCATGTCCTCCCTGTGTCTCTAAATGAAAGCTGTGGTACCTACATTTTCCCTTGCATTAATAATGCATAATAATGTTGATTGTGCCCAAAAGTAAAATGTTGTGAACAAATCAAACAGAACATTGTTTTGCATTTTTAAGAAAGAGCCCTGTGAGTCATTATTTGACTGGATTAAGTGGATTATCTGAGTTGATCTAAATCTAAAACCAGGAGATCTAAACCATCTCCTGGTACTCATCTGAGAAAAAGTTATGTGAACCCCTGTTTACAACACATTAATATATGGATTATGAAACAGATTCATTATGTTCATTTATATTATCAATGATTTACTTAATGGAGCTGGAGTTGTCCGAATGATAATTGCTTTTTTTCTCTCTCTCGCTCCAAACTAATTTGTGTAAATTGTGAAGTGAATTGTGCAGATTCTGAGGTTTTAATTTATGTAAAACTATCAATCAATGGCAGCGCTAGAATAATGCCATTGATTGATACATGTTATACATAATTTAAAACCTCTGAATCTGCACAATATATATATCCCTCAATTTGACTTAGTTGATCAAATAATTTGTTTGCCCTGCACAACCCAAACAGCATGGGCTTGTGACTCAGAAATGTTCATAATAAAAATGAAGAGACTCGTAGAAAGATTTATCTATTCACTGACCACATGGACTAAACAGAACATGTAACTTTAATAGTTTTTTTTTTTTTACGTGAAACTATTTAATATATTTCTCACATAGTCAGGCAGTCCCAACAAAATAAATGGTGGGAATAATAAAAGCTTATTTGCAGGATGTAGTTAGAAGTGTAAAGACCAGGATGTGGGGACTGCCTTGGACCAGAGCCCAACTTTCTGTTCCCTCTGTCGTCAACAATTAGCATTAGGCTCAATTCAGCGAGAGCACACGCGGCCGCTAGCAAGAGGCGCTAAAGAGGGCTTAGAGCGGAGTCCATCCTCATGCGCCAGAACACAAAGACCACAGCTGGATGTGAGAGGATGGATGCACGAAGACTAATCGAGCAGGAAGCAGAGACAAAACAATGTTCACTGCGTTTACATGGGACAAATAAGCAATTGATGCATGCTTTGAGACATCGACAGTGAATAGTGACTTTGTGTTTGCATTATAGGATTGTAATGTCTGATAAAACTGTTGGTCATGAAAAATCAAATCAACTGCTCAATCACTTAAGCACTTGGTAATTGTACATGTTAGAACAGCATTCACATACAACTCATATATTCTCTGCAGCATGATTAAAGCCCATATGACATGTTAGACTATATGTCACTAAAACACAAATGGATGAGTAAGTAATTGAATATTTCTATATTTTAACACGTCTCAACCACAAACATTTTTATTTACAAAGTTTGTGTGAAAGGCCATATAATGAGGAAGACAAATGTGAAGTGAGAACCAAATGATACATGATTTAATTATCAAAATGGTGCTGACTGAATCCTTTTTTGCGGTTGTGCATAATCATAACCTGGTGTTTGCCAGGCTAGGCAGAGGTAGTTAAAATAACCAAACCTTAGAATAATAACTAAAAATATGAGACTACACAATTATCTTGTTAACTTTCTTGCTTTGCCTTATTTGTTTTTGTAACCCAACACAAATTTCCACTTGACTCATATGTAATGTACCATAACAATAAGACATTTGCAACAAGTCTGTGGTGGTAGACCTATTTATCCTCCAAACTGATTTAAGACCGTTCAACAGCTCTAATTGTAGTTCTAAGACTATGCATAATTTTTACTTTGTGGATCTGCTCCCATGTGGTAGACATAAGATGAAGAAAAGTCCAGAGCAGATGAGTTTCCGTGCATTTTGGTCACAGCAATTCATGCAAATGCTGAGAAACTGGAAAGTCTGATATCTGCTATTGTTTGTTGGTACATGAGGAGACTCTAATCTCAATCAACCAGGACATGTTTCAGATTATGCTTAAAGGATTTAGAATAAATAAATAAGAATAAAGGATTTCTTAATATTAATATTAATCTCTTAGCCATGAATGTTTGGCCATCAGCACCATAGAGCAGCATTAACAGACAACAGTTCATCACTATGGATTACTCCCACAGTTTTCTGTCCATAGAGACTTACAGTACATTAGTTCAATAGTCTGGCTGGATCATGCCAAAGCAAAAACAAAACATTTACTGAATTAATTTATTTCATTCATTGTTAACAGGTACCCGCGTGAGAAATACATTTTGACAACAGACACCAGAATACACTTGCCATGTCTCACCTTCAGGGAAACTTAGAAGATCATCCTTAATTCTTGGACATTATTTTTTACATTTGAGAAACAAAATAAAGAAGTGATGCACAGCCGTCCAGCTGAAGCCCGTGTTTCTCCGGTCCCGATCAAACATCCAAGAGCCGTTCAGGGACACCCCGCGTCCTTTCAAAAGCACAACATCAAAACCAATATAGTGGCTTCTTTGTGCCAATAAACAAAGTGTGAGTCCTTCAGCGCGTCCCAGCAGTAGCTGTTGCCATGACGACCACATCAATGTCACCCGGCTTTTGTAAACTTTCACCTGCTCTCCGCCCCGTGTGTCCTTTGGCATGTATGCGGCACGGAGCCACAACAACTGTCTGCAGCAATCATTCATGCCACATTCTCAAGTTAATGTGATGCTTAGACCAACATGTAAGTCTTCAAGATAAACAAATAGTTCTGTTTTTATTTGTCTGTTCTATAGTTATAAAAGGAGTAGGAAGATATGTGCCTATCTTGAGCAGCCAGTCCCTCTACTTTATGACACATAAGTAAGTTGTAAAACCGTTCTGAATAGTTTCAGGTACTTCCTGTTTTCTGTCCAAAAAAGGCACCAAAACAGTCTCAAAGCAAAACTCCAGACTCCAGAGATTTTTTCATTTGTCAATCTGTGCTGCTGAGCGATTCAATTCAATGTATTTTTGTATAGCCATAAATCACAAAGCAGTTGTCTTGGAGAACCTATCAGAGTTGAAAGCAGAGCATCAACCAGTTCAAACATAGGAAATTCAATAAGAAACTAACACGTCGGAACCAATTGTCCAATTGTCACCAAAAGGGGACGGTCGACCAATGTTCATATCCATGTGCATGTCCATAGAGATGTTTTGATGAAACCATAAAAGCCCCGGATCATCATCTTAGACCATACTGAATAAGTAAGGAAGTGTACTATGTGTGTTTTCCGGTATGACACCCATTACCATTACTTATTGTTTATATACATTTTAGGTATATTCAAACATTTAAAGTTATATCTGTATTCGTTTATGGCCACTAAAATCCTCCAAGATTGAGGAATTACAAACAAAGATATATCATTGCATAAAGCAGTTCATGGACCGCTTCACGCAAAACTGGTCACCAGCAGGACGGTGAGGAATGTTACCCATTCAACACAGTTCCCTTTTCAAGCATATTCCTATTTAGTTCCATCCATGCTAATATCTGTAACTTTAAACACAAATCAGAACAACAATCTCAAACTTATAATGACTTTTATAAATGTACTGTATAAGTTCTGCAGATTAAAACTGCAGGATAAGGTCTAAATTAGTGTTCTATCCACCACCACATTATCAATGAATCTAATGGTCTTGACATCCCTAATGCACACAAACCCAGCAGAAAAATGAGCAGTGCATCCGATCATATAGAAGTCATGTGTTTTAGACAAAGTAATGAGACAAGCTTTAGTCAGAAGAACAGCCTGCTACTTGCTTAACGCCTGGGCGCCTCCATCTCCATCAATCCATACTCTAAATATACATGTCCACATCTGTGCGCCTAATGGTGACGCGTCAGCGGCACGTACACACCTGCCACATGCACAAAGGCAGGGGTGCAGGGGAATGTGGGAAACAGGTTTGGAATGGCATCTCCACAGGAAGCCCAATCCCACAAACAGATGTTGGATGAGGTTTGCTTACAGTAACTGCACAAAGTTTTCAAAAGCAGCTGACAACATATAAATCAGTGACCTTATTTTTTCTGAGATAGGATATAATTACAATATATCCTTTCCCATTTTTATGGACTCTTCATAAAGGACCATTTAACCCATGGCACTTATATGTCTTGGCCCCAGAGAGTGGGAGCTATTGTACATGGTTTTAGTGGTAGGGAAACTGGAGCACTCTATGCAGATATGGGGAGAACATGCAAACTCCTCACAGAAAGGCCATGTTTGGGGGTGAAGTCAAAGCCGAGAAGGTAGAGTGCTAAACACTCAGCCACCAAGATGTTGTTTGTTTTTTGGAAATTATCCAATGACACCTAATTGGTAATTTTGTGACATTGGATCAGAAGATTAGAAAGACTGTTTGCGCTGGTTTGATTTTCCATATCATACATTTTGACAAGAATGACAAGAATGACTTGCAGAGTTTCAAATTTGCATGTGTTTCAGCTGATGATGTGCCGTGTGATTGTTTTCAAGGAAAAAAAGGGGGCCACAGCACAAAACGGTTGGAGAACACTGTTTGAAGTCATAGTGCATATGCTAATCTGATATTACTAAGAACCAGAATGGATGTCAGAGTTGATTGCTCAGGATCAATGTTAGAACCAACCGGGTCATTGGGTCAGGATCAACGTTCACATTGATCCTAGACTCTCTAATAATTATTGGTGATATAAGGTTGTGATAGGGAACAAGGCCGAACCCCAGGGAATAGCATTATGATTTATTCAAACAATCAAATGTTGTGGCAGTTCAAAAATATTTTTTTCCAAAGTCTACACTTTAAAAAAGAAAAAGTTCGTTCAACTCAAAATTTCAAAGCAACCAGCTGCGAAGGATTTTTGAGTATAAGGCATTAACTTAATTCTTCACGTTTTGAAGAACTACACTTATAAGTTGTGTCAGCTAAGTTTTCCAAGTTCTGCCAACTAAGTTTTAAATTCAAGTTACTGGAAATTTCAAGTCTGTAAAAACTTACTTTTTTTAAGTTCAGATTACTGTCCCCTACAATAACTTTCTATTTTGACTTCAAATTAGCCCCACATTAAACCATCATGATGTTTATTTATATAGCGCATTTTACACATTTTACTTTACAGACCAAGGTCTCTTGGGCAGGGGAAACCGGAGCACCCGGAGGAAACCTATGCAGACACAGAGAACATGCAAATTCCACTCAGAAAGGCCCTGTTCCGACCGGGATTCGAACCCAGGACCTTCGTGTCAAGAAGCCACCATGCCGCACATACTGTGAACCCGATCAGTGGGGAAAACTAATGTTTCTTAGACTGACTCAGGGAATATATAGGGCTACTTTGGCTTGGCCCTGTCGATTATGGTTGGTAAAAATAAATACAATGATTTATTTGGTCAAATTAGTTTTTTCAAAATGTTGAATGCAGCTGGTTGCCATGACAAATATTTAAATGACCAAACGCAGATAAGTTGACCTCACTCTAGCTTGGTGAACTGTAAAAACGACAACTCAAAATTGTTCACCCTACTCAGATTTTTGCATTCACTGACAATAAAATTGCCAGTTGGAACTGGAACTGTCTGTTGTGAACCACTTGAACTCACTTTCAGAAGTTTCTGAAATATTAAGTTGATTTATTAAGTTGATTTTACTTTGAAGTTGTAGTGAACTTCTGAAAGTGAGTTCAAGTGGCTCACAACAGACAGTTCCAGTTCCAACTGGCAATTTTATTGTCAGTGAATGCAAAAATCTGAGTAAGGTCAACAATTTTGAGTTGTATTTTTTACAGTGTACTTTACAAAAAGTCTCTGGCTTGTATAAGTGCAAATGACAGATACAACAAATCATTTGATTTCCCTCTCATATATTTTCTTCATCACCAATGAAATTATAAAAGTCCTCATTAAATAATGAATTACATCATTCATTTGTAAAATGCCTCAAAAACACATCCATATGTAATACTTCCGCATAATCCTTAGTCAAGTGAGGGAGTTGAACTTGATGGCCATAGAATGTCCCTTCTATGGCCATCATTCCTCACTCTCGGGCGTTCATGTTCTCTGTCATTTACTACAAAATTGTATGTAATATGTCCATCATGCAATAACTCTATTGTTATACTGTATATTATACAGTGGGCTCGGACCTGGGTAGGAATGCGGAAGTCAATATTTTCACAACATTTCGTAAATGTTACTTATATTATATGTACATAATAAATACAGTTGTGTTCTCTACATTTTAGTGACACTCGTACCCTAATCTGTCATTATGCTTAAGTATTTTTCCTTGTGTGATTTGTGTACAGTTTTATCAGAATCAGAATCATTTTTATTGCCATGTGAGTAAAAGGAAGTCACAGACTAGGAAATTGCATTGGCAATCAGTGCAAACAGTCAAAAGAAGTGTGGTAGAGAACAGAGTAAGCCATAGTAAAATTTAGCATACATTTCTAAGGTATAAAGATTAAAATTAGGTATGCACCAATACAGATACTGGTATTGGTTATGGGTTCGATACCATAGGCTTGTACTTGTACTCATACTCATACTTATATCATAGGACCCGATGCTGTAGCCTTGGTTCACACCATATGCAGTAAGCAGTGCTGGAAAGTAACAGCAGTAAGGGGACGTTATAATAAAGTAATGACGAAAATAAATGAATGTTAAAACCTTCGTCATCTAAGCCACATTAAAGCAACGGCCCAGAAAATGTGTCAAAATGAATACCATATTTGGTCGGAGAGTTCACACTGAACACGCCCCAGCAAACAGACGAGGCACAAGGCCGGTCGAGTCGTTCTCACCTACCAGCCCAGGTTGCTCAGTGGGTGAGGAAGAGGCAACAAAAGGTTTTTGATTTAAAACAAATGTGAGAACGCTCCTATTTATTTGTTTCAGACCATAACATGAAAAACCAACATTTCACAGATGTTATAGTTGAGTAAATCGATATTGAGAATTCAAATGCACATAGGTGATCACTTTATGTATCTCAGACAGAAACAAATCTATTCAAATACTCAAAATACTGACAAACTCTCACCTTTGTTGAGATTGAGATTTCTTTTTACAATCTTGTGAAGTCTTGTAAGATCCCTGTTGTTGCAATGAACTTTTGCCATCATTTTAATGCTTGAAAATTATTCCTATAGTGCGTGAGGTTTTCAAAGCGCTTACCTGGTGGCAGTGTGGAGCAGACTCACGGCTGTAGGAGTAACCTCGGTCGGTTTTGGCAACTGCAAAAAAATGAAAACTACATTAATGAAGGCTCCTATGACGAGGCAACCAAATATGAGCGTCTCTTTGTGGCAAATGTGGGTAACGGCTTATGGGCTCGACGGATGCAAAGTATTTGAACCAAATCATCTGTCCTCACTGTTGTACTGATTTTGGGAGGATGCATAGATAAATGTAATGTATATAAGACTGTACGTATGGAGATTAATCCAGAATGATTTAGTGTTTTTTTTACAATGTCTTAAAAGTGTAATTGTCATAACAAAAAGACAAAATGCAAAAAAACAGCAGATGTAACATATATCCCACACAAATGTATATAAGTGCACTGATGACTGTTTAGCATATGGTTAGGAAGGTAAGTCTTAGACTGTCAGTCAAGCTGCGTAGGGAGTCAGTTTGCTGGGAGAATATGGCAACTTGAGCACTATCCTCTCCCCCTTCCTACTTTATCTATCTGCATTATTAGGATTTTGACTGTAGTCTGTTTATTGCTAATCCAATTGTGGACAACAGGACCTCTGAACCTGGCCTCCTCCATCTACACCTGCGCATCACACTTCAGTCCTGCACCAGACCTGTCCACGTTCTGCGGCCGCTGCGTGGCCCTGGTCCACGTTCTGTAGCTTAGGTCCTGGATCTATACCCCGTCCGTCCGTGTGGAGCGGATCCCTCTCTCAATGAGAAAAAAGTGAGAAACCCAGAGGTTTCTCACTTTTTTCCCACTGGGTTTTTGTGAGTTTTTCCTTACCGATGCAGGAGGGTCTGTTGGTGCAGTTAGTGTCTAACAAAAAGGACTGTGGTGATGATCCAGGACACTTTAACATTCTACAACATGTATGGACATTTAACATGTGTTCTATATTCTTGTTGTGTTTTAACTGTAGATTCTCTGATCTGTGTTGGTGATTTCAATGGTTTTGTTAAGTCCTCTGAGATGACTTCTGTTGTGATTTAGGGCTATACAAGAATAAATTGTATTGCTTTGTAATTGTATTTTATGACTGTGTGTTATTGTGTTGAGTATCAGGAACAGAAATACTAGACATGAGCAGTTTCATCTAAAATATTTTGGCCTATTGGATACTAACAAACAACACATGTAACAAAAGACCACATTAAGCTGTTATCTTGTTTGAAAGTCGAAGAAAAAATAATCTTGTGCAACTAATTACACTATTATTGGAATTATTGGAACCTAATGTTAAACCTTTTTTTAAAATTATGCTAAATTGTTCCAGTCGTTTGTATGCTCTTTTCAACTGCACTTGAATTTAACAGGAAGATTTTCACTTTAAAGATTTCACAGCCCAAACACAGTAAGGACATCTCGGGGACGCTCACTGACAAAAAACAAACTACAATTGTATGTTTTGTCCAAAGGAACATGATCACTGGAGTTACAGCAATACTTGTAATTACTCAAAAAGTCATAACAGGCACTTTTTGTGTGGAGTTTGCATATTCTGCCTGTGTCTGGAAGGTTTCCTCACCACGTCCAATAGACTGGTACCACTGGGCTCTTTTTTCTTATTTCACAGAATAATTCCATGGAGAAAAAAAACCCCTGAGATAAATAACTCCTGAAATAAGATGTAAAAAATGAGCTTGGAAATGAGCATATACTGTACATATCTGGACCAATTAAGCAAATGATTATGGTGTGCATTAGTTCAATATCTAAGGAATTGATCAAAATAAAAGCTCTAGTTATAATAAAAAGACCTACTCATCACACTCTGCAAACATGTTTTAAAGGCTTAAAAAATAATTGGACTAGGTTTATTGTGAATTGAGACCACACGAACTAATCGATGGCTGTGTGAAGAGTTAGCTGAGAGGATGGTGATGTGAGTGTGCATGCGTGGCATTGTCTCTATGGCAACGGGGACACGTCAAGCGGGCAGCCGTCCAAAAGTTTAGTCAAAGCCTCGCCAACCGCTACCCTCATCCATGACGAGCGCCGTCACAGCACAGCCTTTCTTCACATGTATCATTTAGTTTCAAATTGCTAATCATTAGGGATGAGAGGTGTGATGGGACAAGATCGCCTTCCACGAGATGAAATTCCCTCGTGTGTGGCATTATCTCTGAGATTCAATTATGATGGATTTACAAAATAAAGGAAGCTGAGTTGTACATATAAACATTCTGCACGTTATTGTAAGAAAAAGAGTAAGAATTTTTCTATTCAGCACCGACATTAATACAATATCTCCACTTTTAGATCTTGTGTACTGGCTCACATCCCTATGCCAGGGCGGAGTCCTCATTTGTCGTCTTTCTCAAACCCGTGGATGGAGGGATGTAAAACGGTAATATCGAGAGGAGATAACACTGGCATTAGTTCTTGAAATAAGTGGACTTAGATGTTTTCTGCCTTATCAAAGGACACATATGCAACATTTTGAAACCATGTTAAACATTGTTCCTCAGAGCTCTATTCAGGAACTATCAATCAATCTTTCTTTGTAGTGCGCTTTCCTACACAGAGTAACACAAAGTGCTTCAGAGTCCACATCAAGTAAGGCAAAAATCATCAACACAGGTTATTAAAAACAATTTACATAAAATGTATTAAGTTTCCTAATCATAATCATTAATTATCATAATTATCTAAATGCATTATGTAAAACATGTCATGTATCAATGACACCAATAGATATTATTAGATAGATATTCATCTTTATTTGCAAACATTATTTATTCTCTTTTATGGAATCTTGTTCCATTGCCGAATCCTGATTGACTAGACTCACTAAACTCAATACAGCATACTAAACCAATATGCATTTCCAAATCCTAGGGATAGTAACCATATACCTGTTGTCTTAATTTTATTTTTTTGTATCGCAGTGGACTGAAATAGCAGCTTTGCTGATGCTGGCTGCTGCTGGCTGGGCTGGTGCTGTGCCTGCTGCTGCAGCTGGTGCATGGGGCTCTCTTGCGGTGAGTTTGTGTGCGTAATTACCAGCCGTTTCCACGAGTGCAAGTGCACTATGTTTTTATTTTACGGAGACAGTGAACAATACACATTGGGCTAAAAGGGAAAGATGCATTGTACCAGAATACAGCCGACAATGCCTATTCGCACCTGTGGTCCCTGCGCAGGCTGACGAACAGAATCCTCCTAATTCAAGCATGACACCGACATCTAAAATATCACATGAGTTCAACTCTTATTAACCATATTTTCAAACATAGGATGAATGAGCTACATATATTCTCCTCACTACAGAAAAAGACATAACATTGTGTTTGAAAGTGACAGAAGAATATGTTCTGTGTTCATTGAGAACACACTCACAGAAATATTTCATTGATAAAGAACTTCAATTCACTATTTTTTATATAATTTCAAAACAAACCTACAAAGTAAGCCTTATTTGATTTATGTGTCTCTTTTTAATACTTGTTGCTTACTCATTAGAAAAGTACAGCTCATCCATATGATATGTCGATATTGGCAGAGCTCATTTATTTTCGGAAGACTTTTATTTGAACAAATTGTTGAATCAGTAAAGGTGATCTGTTGTTCGTATTCATACAGTTTTATTGATTTGCATTCATTAGGTTTTTTACATATGCATAATAAAACAAATTTACTGAATGCATCTTATATAAATACCCAAATTATTGTTAGTTTATGGTGTATGCATACATAACAAATAATAAATGCATAAACATGAGGATTATGCAGTTCAGATGAATAAACTTGCACTTCGAATGAATATAAATCAAATGAGATTTTGTAGGATCTAAAAAGAGCTAATGGTTAAACAAAGACATGTAATAGTTGAGCTTAGTTTTACATTTCATGTTTGTAGAACGTAAAAAAATACACATACAACATGGATGAAAAATAAATAAAATATCTTGATTAGTGAAACCTTCCCATTTTGTAACAAAACATGGTCTGATCGAATAAAGAAAAGCTTGATTCCTCCCACAGCGGGGACATTCGATGCATTATAGTGGGAATAAAGAGCACAAAAAAAAATTAAAAACCTTTAAATGCTTCTTTCTTTAGCTAACAGAAAAATCTCACGATAAGGAGCTGGGCCCAGGCAGAAAATGTACATTTGCTTTAAAAGGCAGACAGGAGCTTTTGGACACAAGAATCCGGAGGCGATTGTGCTGCTTTGTGTCACTTCCTAATATTAGCACAGATGTTTTTGATGAGTGAACAATCTTGTTATATTGATAAACTCTAAAGAAGTAGGATTTTGCATAATATGTCTCTATATCATGTGAAAGGAGTTTCTGTACGTGAGAGCCAATAGCATGGCCAGAGCGTGGAGCCGTGAGAGACAAAGGCAGATCAGCCTGCTGTTGGAATCTCCACTTGAACTGGATGTGTGTCTTTGTGAGGAGATTTCACTCCCAACAAAACACACAACCAACTATTTAGCACGAGAAATGCACGCACAAAGGGCGTGAAAATTGTAAATTAGCAAAAATCAAACAAAATGAGTCTGAATGGTGCGCGTGTGTGCGGAGTCACATAAAGCCCTGTAATCTCTATGTTATGGGGAGTGTAAATGTGGAAGACAAAAGCCGATTTGTGTAAGGCAGGAAGAGGCTCGCACAGGAGCGGCCAACACCACACACTGGATTTTATACATGATGTGATCAAGTATTGTCAGCAACAACAAAACCGCTCTATCCCTTTGTCTGTAAACATCATTCACAAAAACGGACGTGACACAGAGCAATAATCTACACCAGAAAAAAAATGCAATTGTCAAGTACTAATTGACCTGTATTTTCTGATTTATTTGCTACTTGACAGAGAATATTTCACTGGTTTCAAGAGAAATACTTTTTTATCAGGAACATATGTTTGAATCATAGACTGTAAATATTCTTATGAATCAAGACAAAACCTTTGCCAGATGTGTGAAGTAGAAAGAAGCGTGTTTGAAATCCGGGTTTAACTCTTGCTCAGTCCATCAACTCTCAACCCATAGGGTCAAATAGTGACTCACAGGGAACTTTCTTATTAGCATGCAAAAGATAAACTGTTTTCTAAAAAGATGAAGACAGAACACAGAAGGCTGATTAGTTCTCAACTTTAAACTTTTTGAATGTAAAATGTATTATTTATTGTGAAAGTAAGGTACTCCTTAGCTCTGATGGATCAATGGGAGGCCATGGGCCTCCAAACAACACAAACTATGCAAAGGCTGCCCGACAACCACTGACACACGTGAGGGCACTGGGAAGATCCAGGACACAATCCCACCCTCTGCCAGGACTCCCCCCAGACTATGATATCTCAGTGGAGTGATCCTGGTTATAGGTCGATAACTTTTTTGTTTGTTTTTTCTAAATTCTCTGCTACTGCTGCTATTGTAAACACATCCAACCCTGGTTACTTGCTGATAGCTTAGCCATCAGCACTGATAATAAAAACAGTTCATCTGATCAGGATTAACTCTGTCCAGGAGGTAAAGTTGTCACAAGAATTTGTCTGCAAGCAAAATAATACTTTCAGTAAGTGTGCAATGGCCAAACTGATTCAAGTTCGGAGGTGATCTGAAACTTTTTCTAAACAAATTGAAGTGTGCTATAGGCAGAGGGCTGTTCTCTACAAATACTATTCCACTTTTAGGAATCCAACTTTAAATTACAACAAAAACCGAAAACACACAGCACCGTTCACAATTGTATCCTTCTCTGAGCGTTTGTCTGCACATGTGCAACAGTTCAAAAGCACAACACTGTTTTCACACAAAGAGCTGAATGACAAAATTCAAAACATGTGTTTGATCCACACATTGTTAAACAGTCCCCATCGCCATGCTCAGCCCATTTTAACATCCTGAGACCAAAATGACACCTGTGGATCAATGGATCAATAATTCCTTGATGCTTGTGACCGCTCATGATAAGAAACTCAAAGTGCAAAAACAACCAGTCTACAAGGGAACATTACTGATCATGGGAGTAAAGGGAGCTCTTGTAGAACTAGATTAGGCCAAAGATTAAACTTGTGTATCAAATGAAAGCTGCTATTTTCACACTTTTCAATGACAACATTTGCTCCCCACAGTGGAGGGTCTCGCTGGAGTAGTTTTTACATTCACTTTTACGTAGTGGATCAACACAAGGAAGCCCCAAATCTGAGATGGAAGGACTATATTTGATCACCATTGCTTCTGTCCTGTAACTCATCATTGTGTATTAGCACATTTGTACGGCTTGGATGTACGCGCTGCCCTGCCCTGTCAGTGGCTGACCGCATATCTTAAGATCATTTAGGTATCAATGTGTTGGGATTTTGAACAAACCATTGAAAGGAATGTTTCAGTTTTTTCCTGCCACACGTGTAAGCTAAGATCATTGCCTTTAATATTGCGCCACCAGCACCATCTGGTATCCTTTAACTCAGAAAGGACAGGAATAAACATGAAAGAGTTCAGAGAAGGACTCTGTCATTGGGATATATTTAAGCTCCCACTGTTTCTCTGCAATAACATATCATTCTTCATGTCTCTTTTATAACTCATCACTGTATTCTTATATAAACTCGTCATATAATTCTATTGTAGATCCAATATTCTTCATACAAGTTTGTATAGTATGCACAAACTCACACAGACTAGTTATTGATGGATTCCTTTCTATTTTCAAATTACTTGAAAGGAATCTGAAACGTTGAAAATATAAAAAGCTACAACTTAGAACAGCCAATGACACGGCTGCAGGAAGTGACCCAAGCCAATGGGTGTGTGTGCGGCCTGAATTAGCTGCTCGCACACAGAGCTGTATACGCTTAAAGCAAAACTGGGCTTCCACGGCCATCCATTATACTGACAAGCTAAATGTAGCATGCTGCACCATATGGCGGCGTCTGCACACAACATGCAGGGAGCATTACAATGAAGAGGCAGCGCTGGGCCATCCTTCCACTGGAGTGTGAGAAGGCTAATGTAAGGCCACTCTCTCAAACCATATTCAGCATATGGCTAGGTAGGTAAGACTTACAACTTTAAGTAAAAAAAAACACAGATTGTCAGTCGAGATGCATATGGAGACACTTTGCTGGAGAAGAATGCAAACTTGACCACTGTTCTTCCACTTTATCTGTCAACATATGATTTCAGCTGTAGTTTGTTCATTGTTATTCACCTGCTGCTGCGTTGTATTTTTAATGGCTTGAAGATGGGACCTCAGAATTTGGCCTCTTTTAGCTCATCCCCCTTCCCGCCTAAGAGCACTTTCAGTCCTGCTCCGCACAGCCTCCCTCTCCTTTCTATAGCCGGTGTCCTGGATATACTGTATAGCCTGTCCGTCCATAGGAGTGGATCCCTCTCTCAATAAGGGTCTCTCTGTTCCTTGCTCATGCAGGAGGGTCTAAGGACAGTGAGGATCCATGACATTTAAGGACTTTTATTTATGGACATTGGTCATCAGATCTCTATGGACCAATGCTCCAATGTGTTTGATATCATTGCATTTTCTGTGTTCAAACTGTGTTATTCTGTGATTTCCTCCAAGAGATATGTTTTCAGATTTATGATAGAACATCCTTATATATTTTGCATAATATGCGTCCTTAAAGAGTGGATGTTGGACACATCTCCACATTTATTACAGCAACTGCTATTCCTTCCACAAAAACTTGTGTGAGAATGCTTTGCTATTATTTCTGCAAGACATAGCAAAAAAATATGTCTTTAAGATAAAGGGCAAGTGTGATATCCAACGTAATGACGTGCAATAACTTTGAGTTATTGTGAAAAATTAAAATCATGAATTTATTTTATACATAGGCTTGTTTTTACTTTAACCAATCAAACAAAACTTTAAATGCACACCCCAAACCTTTATTTTAATTTTAGAATGAAATAAACTGTTGTGACAATGAAATCCAAAAATATTTAACTTGTTTCAAATATAATTTCTTTGGGTGAGAGAAAATATTGCCAATATATCATTATTGTAGTACTTGACACCACTATCGGACTTATATACAGCTCTAATTGCTATATTGTTCATTTCACTGAAATCTACCCATAATGCAATGCCACAGGGGCCTTTGTTAGGAGCAGTGGTCACCTCAACAGTGCTCAGGTGGCAGAGGAAACCCAGACACGGGGAGAACATGCAAACTCCACACAGAAGTGTGCTGGGGTGGCACGGTAGCTGAGTGGATAGCACTCTCGCTTCTCAGCAAGAAGGTCCTGGGTTTCCTCCGGGTACTCCAGACTTATTGTACCACTAAAAACATGTACAATAGGTCTGGCATGCGCCTCCTGTACTGGCGACCCTGCTCCCATCTTTGTGGAATGGGAGACAAATGCACATAAATAGCAATTGTAAACCGCTTTGTGACTGTGAAAGGAGTTATATACATAAAGATTACTTACTAAAAACTTCTTGCTGTGAAGCGTGTGACCCAGTCTGTCCCTGTAAGGCCACCATCATCACCAAAATGCATTGAAATGAGGTTGTTTTTGCCAAAATATATTTTTTACAGATTTTTTCCCGTGAATCTCACAAATACAAGGGAATGAAGAAATACGAAGGATTTTTTTAAAGGAATGCGACTGTGCCTCTTCGCTTTTTTTGCTTGCTTATGTGACCTAGAATGTGACCAATTTGAAGACAACTTCTGAATAGTTGAAAGCTACTTTAAAGTTCCAATCTTTGCAGTGTGTGCTCAAAAAAGTTATTCATCCTTGAAGCCCATGTTGGACTTTAGGCACAACATGTTTTTTTTTGTTGATACATTACATTACATTCATGACATTAATTCACTGCGGTTTGAAGTGTGTTGCTTATGGACACAATGACAGTGCAGCACTTTACAGCCTCAGCAGTCCCTCAGTGGACCTAGTTTTAGAGCGGTTTCCAATCACTGTACGTGTGACGATGCTCTGACAAACAGCTCTGGCCACAAACACTCCTTAGAATAAAGCAAGAAGACATAATGAGCCTGATACAGACGATAGAAGAGGATCATAGCTCCAGACTGGAGCTGCCACACGGACAAGAGCACACACACACATGCACAAAATCACAAACAGACATGCAAAAGAGCACACACACACACACACACACACACACACAAGAGCATGCACAGACATGCACATACAGTCTATATACAGAAGTATGCATTCACACACACACACACACACACACACTCACAGGAGCACGTACATCCACACACATCCACACAGGAGCACGCACACACACGCACACTCACAGCCACTGTTATCTGAATAACTGACAAAACCACATACACAGCTGTGGTAGTGTCACAGAGCGTGGTGCAGAGGTGGCAAGTTGAGTTTATCTATCATCTCTGCCCTTACTTTTTCAATACTAAATGAGATCTTATTGAGAAAAAAATCCTCATGTCCATGTCATTCTGACAATTTTCAGCGAGAATATAATGCATTGATCTGCCTGACCTTATAAAAGAAGCTATATTTGGGGGAACTATCATTTGTGAGAAACCTGGATGTGAAGAGTTTCAGTAAAGGTGTACGGAACCTTCAGGTTTCCATAAACTGAACGTATGTTAATGTTATTTAGTACTTTTACATTTATATTGAACAACAATTTTGTAATAAAATTTTGTAGTCCATGAACACACATGTTTTGTATTGTACTCTTTTGAATCTTAATATTAATGGACAGTCAAAATCTATTTTAAATATTGACAGTAACATCATGTTCAATTCTCCCATTATTTGTGCCAGTCTTTGTTAACTCATGGTGATGCTATTCCTCTGAAAGGATGTGTGTGGACTTAAAAGACAAAAGTAATAAAGAATATTATTCGAATTACAAGCTAATCCTCCAGAAGAGAGTGCTGTGTCCCCAAACTTGTAGCGTCTTTGCCAAATCAGCCGTCTCTTCTGTCGCTGTGAGTCACTGGAATCACACACCAACAGAGAAACTGACCTGCACAGCTTTTCAAATCTTCACAACAAGTGTGTACCCATTAGGTCTGAGTGAAAAAGCATCTGAGAGGAACTTCAGAATGTGTGATGGACGATGATTCAGAACATCTGATTTGAAAAATGTAACCCAAAAGCTGCTCTAATATTTGTGGACATTTATTAATACAGTAGCCTCTTGTTAAATCGCGGTTCACCTTTTGCAACCTTGCAGATATTTTGTGTGCACACTTGTGCATAACCTGGCAAGAGCCAGATTGATGATTGTGTAGAACTCTAACGCGTTCTCTCGAGTGTTTGTGAACTCACAAATACCGCGAGAATTCAGCTTGCAGGCAAGGTTAACTTGTGCATGCTTTCTTTAGTGTCTTTCTCATGCGCCTCATGTATATTCCAACAATCATATAACCGCTAGTATAGCATGACAGTTGGCTTTATTTGTGGCTTGTGTGCACTGAGGTGATTAGTTTATAGGATTAGCATTGTTTCTCATAACCCTCAGTCCAGTTGTATTTCACACTGTATGTAAGGAAGTGCCTACAACCAAAATGTTAGATATCTCCACGATCCCACTGAGTTCAGGTGGTTAGAAAAGTGCACAAAGTCTATGGTGAGAGGTTTTACAGCCTTAAAACATAGAGCTGTTACTTTGCAGGATTTCACTTATCGCAGGTTATTTTTAGAACATAACACTGCAATAAACGAGGGACCACTGTATACATCTAAATCTAAACAATTAAGATATTATTCAACTGCTCAGGGACTATAGGTGTAAAGCACTTATGGTATGAAATGGAACCAGCATCTCTCCTATGACTGGCCAAATGAATGGCATTGGTAAGACAAGCCAGAGAGGAGCAATGGCGTCTCAGGTGTAAGAGGATAAAAATGACTCAAACATGCCTGGCTCTAAAGACAACTTTGAGTGTGTGAATTTAACACCAAAAGCATGGCAAAGTCAATTATGTGCCCCCATCTTAAGAAGAAAAATGTCCTTTATTCGTCCCACAGTGGGGAAATTTCAGTTTTGATGAATACACATACACATACATGTATACACATTAAGGCATGCGGCAAACATTACTTCCTCGCTCCTTATAGGCAAAGTGGGTTAAGTGTCTTGCCCAAGGACACAACGACAGCAGACATCATTGGAGTTGGTGGGGAAGGTCTTGCGGGGGGCTTGAACCCACAACCTTCAGGCCAATGCTCTACCAACTAGCCACTGTCGTCCACTTTAAGTAGAAATCATAATGCCATACTTTGTGCTCTTGTATTTCCTGCTCAGTGAGTGCCAGATTTGACTTGGCATAGAGTTAAATTAGTCATATTCAAGACGCAACATTTAGCAATTGTTCATTTGGCCAGTGTGTGTGAGTGAACCAATCAGAGCGCAGAGGAGGGAGGGCGGGGCTTGAGGACTGGACTGGCGCCAGAGCACAGCGGCGGACGAGAAGTTTGGCATGTTTGTGACAGAGGGATGCTGCCGGTAATTAGGATGGAGACATCGACAGCTGCATTCATCTTCATAAAATGTAATAATTAATGATGCCTCAACAAAGAAAATATGCAAATAAGTCTGCCATATTAGCATTTTCAAACTCAGCTCCCATGATGCTGTGCTGACATAGCTGTAATTAATGAAAATTCATGTCTACGGTCGTATCTCTCCGGCTTTCAAAACTTGGAATCACTGGGAAAATGATTGTAACCAAATTAAGAGTAATCTGGAAATTATCCTGCCCAATTTCAGATATAATTTTGGTTAAATTCAGAGTAGAATGTAACAACCTATTAATCACATGATAAAACAGAATTTAACATCCCTAAAAAACATTTTGTACATTACTCGGTGTAGAATACTGAATAAAGGTATATTTTTGTTAAATGTATTTACTTTCAGCTCATGAAAATGTTCTGTGATGTCACCATTAACTGTACATCAGGGGTGCCCAAACCTTTTAGTAAAAGGTCCACTTAAGCGGCTATTTTGATCTTTATAAATGAGGTTGAAACAAAGCTGAAGTTGGCTGAATGACAAATACTTATTTTCTCACCAGCTACATTCACATCCAAGAAGGAATTTTGTGTCAAAAACAAAAACAAATGTCAGTAAATACCAATGACAGGATTCAACAGGTTCTGAGCTTCACAAAGATAAGTAACATCTGTATATTACTGGAGCCTAAGCTGCTACTTTGTGTTAGCAAGGCAGAGGGCCACATAAAATGACACAGAGGGCCGCAATCGGCCTTAGCTGATGTGCCTGCTGTATCTAGAAGAGGACCATGCGAGGTTATGTGACCGTGTGGGTCAAAACCAGATTTTGACTATTTGGAAGTGGGTATGCAAAGCGGCTCACGGATGGGGTTGCCTGTTGAAGCAGGCAAACCAAAAATGCACTCTAAGAGAATTGTTGCTGAGAAGCAGCAGTGAGGGAGAGAAGCAGCAGTGAGGGAGAGAACCAGCAGTGAGGCAGAGAAGCAGCAGTGAGGGAGAGAAAATTCATTTGTAATGATAAATTAATGGATACAATTTGATTTGATCTGGGTCATTCATTTCTTCAACAGTTACAGTTACATTATCAATATTTGAGCATTTGTTATTACTCCGTCCTCCTAAACTAGGGACCTGCTAGTCATCAGACCAACAATAAGGCTTCACATGCTGAAAAGATAATCATGATTTGCGGGTGTCATTGATTATAACTACAGTGTGTAGTAGAAAAAGCACACTTATAGAGTGTACACGTAGAGCCCTGCACCCCAGCAAAAGATCTCAGCCCCCGAAACCCAAGTAGAGGAAAAACAGTAGAACACGTGATGAGAAAGTGTGCCAGAGCAGCGAGAGGAGGGGGGGCAGCAGATGGCCACAGCCGATCGGAGGCAGACAGCCAAAAGCATGCGACAGAGGAGAGGGAGGGGCATGGATGAAGAAATGAGTGACTGAAGGATAAATACCTCAAATCTACTCAGGTATCAAAGCTGGGGAATCTGATTTTCACATCATAAAAGAGTAGTGTACATTGGCTATTGTTAAAATTCACTTGTTGAGTCACACACTAATAAAATTAAAAGACAAAAAATGTCTTTAACACCCTGAATTAAAGTAATTGACTGTTTAATGATGTGTGTTTACTTACTAAACTAATTCTCCATTAGAGTACCAAGAAAACATCACCCCCATTTCATGCACTTACATGGAAAATAAATGAGGATATTTTTGGTGTTGCTTTATGAAATGAAACAGGTCAAACATCGCTTCACTGGGCAGAACTTTAAGTAGTCCTCATGCCGTAGCAAGAACAAGGAGGGACTACACACGTGCCGACACACACACATTTGTGCTCAGAAAAGCATACAAACAACACACACCGGGAGTAGAGCATGAACACGCACACAAGCGTGCGCATGCCTACAGCTGAGCGTACGAGGACCCGTCCAGATGGGACTCTTCCACATGACCAGGCCGATCAATCAACACTGAAGGGCCCAGGTGCAGCCACACACCATTTCACAGTCTCACCAACACGCACGCACACACACACACATACGCACACGCACGCACATGCATACACACACATACACACGCATACACACACATGCACACGCACACACATGCATACACACACATGCACACACACACACACACACACGCATACACACACATGCACACGCACACAAATGCATACACACACATGCACACACACACACACACACGCATACACACACATGCACATGCACACACAGAGATGACAGTGAATGACCCCACACATACCATAACCATTGATGTAGATATAAACCATTCCCTGAGACAGAAATAATCAAACATAAAAAATTTCTTATTCTGAACACATTCTTGAACGTGATCAACTATTTATTTTAGAATAATACAAATATGTCATTGTGATGTTTATATTTACATTCGTAGAGAAGACCAAAGCTCCTTGCAATGTATACAAAAGAGCAATCATGGGCAGAAGATATAGTTCCCAAAACAAATTTGTCTTTGTCCCATGTTTGTGTCAAAGCATTCAATTTTATACAGTTTTCAGGCAAAAACCACACAGTCCACCTTCAAGCTTTGTAATGATGAAGCTCCAGACTGACAGGTCTATATCAATATACAGTATATGCCAGGGTCATAATAATGAGCTTGTCTTATGCAACTCTTTGAGTGTAAAACGTATCATCCCCCTGACCAGGAAGCACATGCACCTTTCAGACGAGGCATGGTGTGTGAAGTGTCGACTAAGGACACAGTGCACTTATACTGCTGCTGCACTCTGGCACCTGCTGTTTCAATGATCTCCCATCAAAGTTCTGACCTAGGGCCTCATTTACAAAGCTTGTTTAAACTACTTTGTCTCCATGTTAAGTTTGTGATTTATGAAGACAACTTTATGATGGATTGTGCAGTTGTGTCTGCAAACTCTGCAGCATGAGTAAGACGAGTATAGAAAAGTGAATTTGAAGACATTTTTAATTACTGTAGGGACACTGATGTGACCTCTTCCTTTCAATCTATGAGGGGAAGATGAAAACACGTAATCAGTCATTGCATCAGGCTTTATCTACAACAAATGATGTTGACTCCTGTCTGTACAAACCTCTGTACTATAGGCTCAGTTGCTCTTCCTCCAAAGTCCCTCTCCCTCAGTAGTATGTACTTACAATGGCTTTACCCCTCTCTGCATGGGAGAAAAAGGCAGAGACACTAATGTCTTCCTCCATCTTGCCCAGAGCAGGACATGCTCTATTTTGCTGGAGCGGACCACAACGGAGCCCTAGTCCCCCTTAACCCTAACCTATGACAAGGTGCGGTTTGGGAGAAATCTAGACAATCCAGTTGTCTTTAACAACTCTTTACAAAACCTACAACCACAACGTCAAGCAGATGTTAGACCTTGAGATCTGGAAAAAAGCCATGTAGACCAGAGTGCTGCTTGGCCTCCATCCATCGTCATTGCCATGCAACAAGGGCCACCATCGGACGACGCTACATATCGGTTGTCTGAGTCGCTCTGCAGTGCATAGTTGTCGGATTATTAAACTTTAAGCTAAGAACACTTAAGACATAAGGGGTACTCGCACTGACAAAAAACTCAAAACATCCACCCAAATTCACACTGACAGCGTGACATGTTTGACTCCGCTTTCAACTCCGCTTTCAACTCACCTTTCAACCAACTCTTTTTGCCGAGCTATGTTCAGTGTAAGCACAGCGGCCGTAGATAGCAGTAATTTAGACTTTTGTTATATTACTAAGACCGTTGAGTGTTTCTTATCAGGCCATGAATGATCTTTTATTGCGCATATAATTGAATAATAGAAAAACCATTTAGAAACAACACAACAGCATAAATATTGATAATATTAAAACTATATACAGTAGCAATGAAAATTATTTGTCAGCTGCTTCATACATTTGCAAAACGTTAATTGTTTAAAGTATTTTGGGCAAACTGTTTATAGTAAATGATCATGTTTGTCATAATATATTGTGCTTTCAAATGCAACAGCAGTGATCCGCATTGACCATCAGAGTTTGGGCTCTTTACAACTTTTGCAGACAGTGACCAGATAAACTCCTGGTTTATCACCTCCAGACTCAACTACTGCAACAACCATCTCTTTGGTCTCCCTTCCACTCATCTCCAAAAACTGCAATAAATCCAGAAATCTGCCGCCCGCCTGCTCACCCACACCCGCTCCAGGGACCACATCACCCCCGTCCTGAAACAACTCTATTGGCTCCCTGTTCCTTACTGCATAAAATACTAGGTCCTCCTTCTCACCTCCATCTCAAAGTCCCTCAATAACCTTGCCCCTTGTTACCTCACTGAGCTCCTCCATCATCACTGTTCCTCCCACCGCCTAAGATCCACAGACTCCAACCTCCTCACTCCCCTCAGGACTAAACACCGAACCTTGGAGGACCAAGCCTTTGCTGCAGCCACCCCCACTCTCTGGAACTCACTCCCTCAACCTATCAGAAACTTCCCCAATTTTTGCACTTCCATGTTTCTTTTATATGTCTTTGAGTGTCCAAAATAGCACTATATAAGTTGGATGTATAATTATTACTATTATTATTATTACAACCCATGAAAGAATTTATATCGTCTTCAGAGTGCTCCCATAACATTCTCCTGTCTATCCTTATGTCAGCTCACTCATGGAACAGCCAACAGCATCCTTACCTTTAACAGTGTGTTAAATAATCCATACAAGTGCATCTTGTATGTCAAATGTAGATATTCTATACCTCTTTAGTATGTTAAAGATAGATATTTTAAACTTATTTCTTTGATGCTATAGATAGAGATTTTATTTTATTTCATTTAGCATATTTATTGTTCATCTATCTGCATCCTACATCCTACTCTACAGTAACTTGTGATGCAACACTGAAATTTCCCCGCTGTGGGACATATCTCTATAAATCACAGTTAAAGTAAGTTGTAAACTACAGGAAGTCCACTACACTGTAAAGTTTACTTGAAAAAACCTTGGAAATAAATTGCATATTTACGTCACTTGAATTCTTTGAGTCCATCCTTTACTTGATATTACCAAGTAAACTCACGTGATTGCAATAAAGTTTAAATTTCAGCTTATGTGCCAACCGGGATTTGAACATACTGTAGTACTGTACCTCGCAGTTGGGAGGCAATAGTGCTACCCACTCAGCCACTGGGCTGCCCTAACACTGACACAAAATTTTGACACGTCAAAATGTCAAAAGTGAGGCTTACTTGAATAGAGACTAGTGCTGTCCAACAATTAAAATATTTAATTGCATGAATTTCATAGTTAACTCGCGATTAATCGCAAATTAGTCACACATTTGTATCTATTCTTTATGTCCCTTGAATTAATTAAAATAAAATAAAAATAATAAAATAAAATTAATAATAATAATAAAATAAAAATAAAAATGAATGAATAAGTAGATAAATATAATAATAACATGAATAATATGTGCATATGTGCATATAATGATAATACACAAGTCAGGGTAAGCGAAAGCTTTTTTTAATGCATGACACGTTTAGTTAAGAAAAACACTTAGGAAAAAGGAACAAAATAAGAGAGGGAATGGGCCGGGCGTGGGCTCCCTCCCCCCCTTTTTGGGGTGGGGGCCTGCTTGGGGGTCTGTGTGTGTGTCGGATTTGGTTTTGATGTTGGCTGGGTTCCGCTTAGCTTGGTGAAACTCAGGCGGGCAGACTTTATATCTTATCTTATCTGTGGAGTGTATGTGTGTGTGTGTGTGGAGTGTGTGTGTTTATGGGTGTGGGTGTGTGTGTGTATGTGTGGGTGTGTGTGTGGTGTGTATGTGTGGGTATAGACCATAGACTGTATAGAAACATCATGGTGTCATTATGATGATGATAAACAATCTGTAAATATTTTGTAAATTTGTTCATGTAAATACTCTATGCTGTTTCTCTGTTTACTTTCGGTATATCTATGACTGTTTGCTTGTATTGCCTTTTTTATTATGTGCCCTTCTGGGTTTCTTCTTTGGCCCCCATGTATCTCCAACTACATATTGTTTGTAATCTCTTTCTACAATGTATCTGAACTAGCCCTTTTCTTTGTTTCTATTGTTTTTTCTGTATATGTGTTTGTCTGCAATAAAAAGTAAAAAATAAAAATACAATTTTTTTTTTTTTTTTTTTAATCACGCGATTAAAAAAATGACGCCGTTAATATTTATTTGCGTTAACGCGTTAATAACGCGATATTTTGGACAGCACTAATAGAGACAGTTCAATTCAAAGAAAACCCTGAGTGATATCGCCAAGCTTTAAATAAACTAACAGTAAATGAGTAATATTCACTTACTGGGAAAAATCTATTTAAAATAACTTTGATATCTGAAGTACGATTGAAGTTAGGGTTTACAGTGTACTACTCTCATTACTGCACATATATACACTAGTTCCTACCAACAGAGCGCTGAAAACGGAAACATCTAATCTTAAAACAAATTCTATTTAATACTGCACACATAACTTCTTATGACACTTTGATATTGTCCAAATATTCACTATAATAATTCAAGGTATATGGGAGGACTTTCTTTTTCTGTGTGGAACATCTAAACCATTGGTCTAATTGTCAATCATTCTGGTGATATGCAAGACACATTGAAACAGGCGTTTCCTCTGAGGAGGAAAATCCTCCTATAGACCTTTAGTATTAAAAGTTAATTAACAAACTTACTTTATACAATTATTTATCTATTTTATATTCATATAGCACCTTTTACAAAGTAAAGTTGTGTTTACAATTGTGTGCATTTTGCATATTGTATATGTATTTAGAGGTAGCTAAAGCACCCAGAGGAAACCTACGTGGACACAGGGAGAACATGCAAATTCCACACAGAAAGGCATGTCTGGAGGTGGAATTGAACGCAAGAAGCACAAGCGCTATACCACTGTGCCACTGTGCTGCTGATTTTGTTATTGATTAAAACAATTAAGAATAAATAAATAATGAATATCATGACATTGTAATAATTTTATTAGTTAAAGTATTTAATACATTAGTGCATGAAATAGAAACTAGATTTCTAATGTTTATTACACGCAAACGCATGAGGCCTGCATCATGTTTCTGCTGCACACAGAGTGGATCAGAGTGGATCAGCAGGCGTCACAGAAGCTGCTGCCACTGATGTGAGGTGTGTTGTCATTCGCTCTCTGCAGGTGCCTGTACCTCGGCCTTTTGCACACAGAGCCCCTGCACAGGTGCAATAAGGGGAGGGAAATACTTCAAACACTTTGTACAAAGAGTAGTATAAATCAGATTTGGAGACATGCACAAACACAACAAGCAGAGAAGGGTCCTCTGCGCTCTTATATGGTCCACGCAGTTGCTCCAGGGTCAAAACTCTGATGCAGAATCCCTTTCGAGTATGTACAGCAAACAACAATCGCACGCCCCCTGGCATTGCAAAACACACCCTAGGGGAGCACCCTACTATTTGAAGAGAACTGGTCTATGTGAAGTACAAAGGCGCTTATAAAATGTGTTATATAAATAAAGTGGATGGAATTAGATTACTAACCATCCTTGATAGCGATGATGGTGAGCACTCCCGTTTCTCAGCAAGAACGGGCTGGGCTCATATCCGAGTCTGAACAGGGCCTTTCCGATTGGAGTTTACTTGTTCTACCGGTGTCTGTAAATGTTTCCCCCGGTTTCCCTCAGTTTCTTTCGGTTTCTAGGTAAAATCCTCCAGCTCTGACCAAGCCAAGCATCAATATCTGGAGATGGGTGCCTCAGTGCGACAAAAACCCCATGACAGAAGCTTTAGAGCAGGAGTGTCATTCATGCGGCTTGCGGCCCGCGGCTCATTTATGTAAAATGATAATAATAATAATCTTTATTTTTATTTTTATCCGCACCGCAATGCAAGTGGCTGTAGTAGCTCCCACCAGAGCGTGCTCTGTGACTGACACCCTCAGCAAAATGTCTCTGTCAAAAAGGCAAAAAGTGTTGGGTTTTTCCAAAAAAAGTGGACTAATTCTTTTTTGTGTGCGGAGGTGAATAAAACACGGGTGCTTGGTGACATGCAACAAGTGACCGTGCTGAAGGAATGTCATCTTAAACTACGAGACTCAGCGAAAACTACGACAATTTGAGCGGAGAATTGAGAAGACAGAAGATAAACGTGTCTGTTTGTGCTCAGAGCGAGAGGTTAGTGATACTGCTGTAAAGGCAAGCTACCTGAGCGCTAACAATATAGCATTGGCATCGCAGCCGCATAGTGAGAGAGTTTGTCAGACCTCCCATACAGGCTGCCGACTGTGTCCTGAGAAACAACACGCTTTTACCAACATCACACTGAGGTCGTGTGGCTTTTTCTGTTGCCGTTGATAAGAGACTGATGTTACTGATGTCACATATTCATTCGTTGTGTTACAGAAACGTTGGTGCCTGTGTTGGATACACAACAGCTGAGGACACTATTAGCGCTGTTGCTGCTGGTGTTGCACAGAGTAGGTGTGGACTGGTTCTGCACCCTCAGCCTGGTACCGATGGTAAAGGCAGGTGCTGTGACAAAGCTGCAATTGTAGGTGAGGATTTTACATTTTACTGTATTTTACACAGAGACACTGCTGCAGTCGTTAAGAATCAATCCCGTTATGGAAGTTGATTTGTTCATTTCAACTGAATCATGGTCAGTTTGATGCTTTCTCTCTAATAATAACAGAACCATGGACCTTACCACACTGAAGATGGTCAAGCTGAGGTGCTGTGTTAAAGTGCTATTTTCTATCTACCTACTGTACATTTGTGAGCAAGTTTTCTCTGTAACGAGCCTTAATAAAACAAAGCCAACATACAAACATGAATATAAATGTTGTGAAATGCCATTTATACATTTCATATACATATACATTATGTATATGAAAGTTTTAAATAAATGTTTATGTGCACAAAATCTTGGACTTCGTACTCTTTTTGGGTATTTTTGTAGAGAATGTTCTGGTCAGGCCCAGTTGAGATCCAATTAGGTTGTAATTGGCCCCCAGACCAAATTGAGTTTGACACCCCTGCTCCTGCTCTAGAGAATGGGTAAAATGCAGACCCTGTCTCACCCTCTAGCTCCTGAGAGCAGATATGACTGTCGATTCAGGTCTACGGCTTGTATGTGAGGTGGCCCCTAGTGCAGCAGGCCAGACCATGGCTCAGCATCGCTGTGGGGGGAGTCATCTTTTGGCACAGGCAGATAGTCATGTGCTCGTCTCCTTGGTAACCCTGATGGGGGTTTTCACACAAAGATCACTTTAGCTGAGAAAACAGACTGATGCTTGGTGTCAAATAGATCCCATTTTGTATTGTTTAAGACACATTGAAGGAAGCAGGGTCTACGAACGCCTACTTGTAGGACAGAATTTAAATGAATTTCCAACCCAGAAAAAAATAGATAAATAAAACTCTGCAAAGAACTATCCTGTTTTATTAGCAAAGCCTGAACAGAGATGCACACATCCAAGAGAATCCTAAGTACTTCCCAGTCCAGTTGACACGCAGTCCCACCACTGGGTCCTGGATGTTCCCCAGCAATAATGTAATATTTAGCTCACACTAAAATGGTTTAAATGCATGTTCTTTGTATTTAATTTACTGGTTTTAAAACAAACTTGAATCTTTTTTATTACCCACATTCTTCAAATGTCACAACTTGGAATTAGGAAAATATGTGTTCACAAAGAAAATACAGCAGTAAAGAGATGTGCCTTACCTGTGAGGCGGCTATACGGTGACAGACTATGGACCGCCATACACTGTGCGTCCGCTGCTGCCTGCACAAACATGAAGACAACATAAAACAGTCAGAGTATAACACAGAATATAATAATATAAAATCAAAGGCAAATAGAATACCAGGACATGGGACTTTAAAATAATGTTTACACTCCTTTGACTTTGAATCAAATTAGTAAAAATGTAGGGCTTTATTCTTAATCTAAAAAGGCAAAAATAATCTGAAATGTTACCAAAATGGGGCAATCCTAAACTCAACCCTCTTCTACCCAGTCAAGTTACAAATATGACACACATCATAGTCAGAATATAAAATGGGTGAACAAAGTAAGTAAGTGGAAATGTCCTTCTCTCTAACTGTTTGTAAAGTTACCTTTGTCCTGCTGCTGGGCCAGGCCCCTGCACTGCCCCGCTCGTCCTGACCTGAAGCAGAGAACATCACAAGATTTTTTTACACACTCCAAATATTATATAAATCAATAGTAAACATAATCAAATATGGAGTAACAATAATGAAATGTTATTAATATATGATGACCATTTCTCAAAGTATTTAAGTATTCATGATTTTTTTTTTCATTTCAAAAAAGGAAATAAATGCAACACGAACAAGCAATACCAAATCCTAACAGAGAACATAATTATATTAATTTCTGAAAAAAACAAACCGTATGTTAATTAGGAGTGTGGCAATATATCAATATGATGATGTATCGTGATACTTTCTCACACAATCGATTATCAATATGTTTTTGCTAAGTATCGATTTAAAAAAAAAACATCCAAATATTTATTTATTTATTTTTTAAGCTTTACTTGAAAAAAAAAATCTTTACTTAAAAAAAAAAATACAATTTCTGTAGAATGTTCATATTGATTTTATTGGATGTGAGACAGATTAAGTAAGATTTTTACAATAATGTGCAGGTTAAAAGGCATTTTTGCTTGTTCACTTTAATGTTACACTTTATCCATTTATCTTGAAATAAAGTGTATTTTTTCACTTTATTTTATATTTTTTAATTTAAGCCATAAATATAAGAAAAATGTTATAATAGGTATATTTTTGACCAATATAGCAATAATCGCTGCATTGTCATATCGTGAGATAATCGTTATCGTGAGCTTTATATCGCATATCGTATCGTATCGTGAGGTACCCTGAGGTTCCCACCCCTAATGTTAATTGGGTAACAGTACATGCTAAAAGCAAAACCTACATTAGAATTTATCTTAGGAGCAAACAGTTAAAAGAAACTGTCTTATTAGGGGTAATAGTTAATCCAAAGTAATCGTGGAACAGTCACATTTATATAATTTTTTAAAAATGGGCAGAGGTATGGGAATGATCAAACACTGTGAGATGTGTATGCCACAGTGGTTGACCAAAAGACTCATTAGTGCTTTCTCAGATGGTGGATTATGCTTCTGTCGCAAGCCCCGGCGATCCAAGATGGCGCCGTATTCAAATGAATGATTGTGCTCAGTGGAGCTTTGTGCCGGCACGGTCGCTGACATATTAGCGGAACTCGCCTGGAACTCTCAAAGATCTATGGGAAACTCGCCTGTGTTTGGGCATCGTCTGGTCCTGCGCCAAATATGTGTGTGTGGGTCTCATGCACACCCACAGAGGGACTCGGCCGCGCTGTGACCAATCAGAGCTGCTCATCAGAGCGGGAGTTAGAGCGGGAGCCAGACGAGCAGAGTTTGTGGAAGTTAAGTGTGGATTTAAGGAAAACCGAAGGATTTAAGAAGAAGCTCAGGTCGTGCTGTTTTAATTTACATTGAGTTCTATGGGGAAAATTTCTGGGTAACCCGCGTGAATTTAGTCTGCAGTACCGCAAGAATCCCCCGAGCACATGGTTCTTCAGCCCCAAGCTAGCAATACCCTATCCAGTTATTATAATAGATCCATGTTCTGTCCTCACACATGTAAAAACAAATGACAAGTCGCTCAGAACAGAGCTGCCCTTATAGAACAAACGTCATGACGAAGCAAAACAACTTAGCCTGGCTGACTGTTACATGTTGCTCTTCTTTCTCACTAAAGAGTGAGAAAAAGAGTTTTCAAAAGAAAATGTGTGTGTGTATGTGCGTGCACATACTGTATATATATATATATACATGTGTTTGTTTAAACTGAATGGGAGAAGACGTGTGTGGATTAGAGCTGATGATGATTGTTTTGTGATGCATTAACCTCGCAACTATTCCTTGTTAGAACCAATTGTGGCGAGTGCTAATGTGATGTTTTGTGTATATTTGAGTGGGACAGAGTTGGGCTGAAGCCACTGGAGAACATTCTAGCAGTTTTTTTTCTTTTTAATAATTTTCTACAAATATGCGCAATTTAATTATTTCTGATGCAAATCTGTACATGACCTGGACAGCGGTTTCCACCTCCAGCTGCTGTGAGCTGCTTTGACAACAACCCGGCGAACGGCGCCGCTGTAACGTGATCCAAGACAATACACGCACAGAACTGTTCTCTGCTTGTTGAGTGTGCGTATCTTTGTGTAACCTGCACACGTGATAAATGCACCACTGAAGCTGGACTATGGAGCCTCAGGAAGTGTCCATGGTTCCCCGTGTCTCCACCTGAAAGACAACTAAACTCACTAAATTAAAGCTGGGGTATCTAGTTTTTCCATTGAATTACCAGTTCATGTTGGTTGTGCCCAAAAGTACCATGTTGTGAGCAAATCAAACAGATTTAATGACATTCTGCATTTCAGACTTTTTTGAACTGTCCCTTATCCCTGTAACAAACAATAGTTTTGGTCTGAGTCTACTACAGAAAGACAGAATGTTAATAATTTTAATGCCTTTTTATGTGGATCATTGTACATCATTAAACTATGTTGTAATTTATCTTTCCAAAAATATGGCATGATTAGAAAGTTCGAAATGCGATTAATTATGATTAATTAATTCTTAAGCTGTAATTAACTCAGCCCAGTAAAAAATATGTATAAGTATGTATACACATGTATTTTTGAGGAGACTCCAGGAAGAATAGCTCCTGCACCTGTGACTAATGGGGCTCTTGGTGTCGCAACTTTCGGCCACAGTACTTGGAAATCAACACATTCAAAACTTTGTTTAATATTAATATATTGTCACTAGACCTAAAAAAGACACTATACATAAAGGATATTGGGATTGTATCTAATGTCCACGATAGACATCATTCTAATCTCTTAAACTGCAGGAATTTATAAACAGTAAAACAGCTCAAATTGTGTTCAGGGCATCTGCAAACTCTTTGCAGCTCATGTATAAAACTTGCTCCATGATAGAGATGCTACGCAAAGAAATGTCTACTCCTCTACAACCATTTTAAATCAGTGTCTATTAGTGCAAGGAGTTACGCTTTTGAAAGACCTAGAAGAGGAATTAAAAACATGTTTAAAACTAATTATTATCACCATCTATATTTTTAAGGAGTGTGCACCGGACCTGTCCACGTTCAGCGGCCACTGGTCCACGTTCTGTAGCTAGCTTAGGTCCTAGATCATTAGCCTGTCAGTCCGGAGGAGCGGATCCCTTTCTCAAATGGGTCTCCCTCCCTGTGGGAGAGAGTTTTTCCTTGTTGATGCAGGAGGGTCTTGTTGGACAGTTAGTGTCCAACAGAAAGGATTGGTGATGATCAGGACACTTTAGCTGCATTCTACAACATGTATGGACATTTTCTTCTATGTGTGCTTTATATTTTTCATGTGTTTTAACTGTTCATTCTCTGATCTGTGTTGGTGATTTCAATGGTTTTGTTAAGTCCTCTGAGATGACTTCTGTTGTGACCTAGGGCTATACAAGAATAAATTGTTTTGTATTGTATTGTATGATGTGGAGGAAGAAAAGTGATTCACTCACACATGCACAACATGTATATAAGTAAAAGTCTAAAATCATTTAATAAAATCAATATACAGTCAAAATTATAATAACTAATCAAAAGTTCTGTCTTGAGCCTGCTTTTTAAAAGAAATGAGCATTCTCTGTGGCCCTGAGCTAGCTCCTTTGGCTGCTGTGGGAATAACTAGGAACCTACTGCCAGAGGAGCGCAAGGGCCAAAAAGATTCATAGGGAAAAAGCAATTCAGAAAAACAAGAAGGCACAAGACCATTAAGACATTTAAAAAACATATAACCTTACAATCTGTTCTGAAACACACAAGGAGCCAATGCAGCGATTTTAAAACAGGTGTAATGTGGTAACGATTTTGCATAAGGTAAGCATTAATTATCATATGAACATATTAGTCACTTACAAATGACCAATAGCCAAGACCAGGAAAGTGAATTATTATCCCACCTGGGGCCAAATGCGGCCGTCAGACCAATTTGTGCTGGCCCCCAGACTTGGAGATGATTGGCATTGCTCCACTATGTGAAGTTTATTCATCCATATTTTATGTATGCTCACACATTTTATGGGATGGTCAGATGGAGACAGCAAAGGAGGCATCCATGTGTAGTGGCGCTGATAAGAGCAGGCATCAGGATCTATTACAGCACAGAGTGGATGAGGCTATGGAGGATGAAGGGTATGAGGAGGCTTGGAAGTAGGGCTGTTAAAAGTATAGGAAATCAGATATTAATTTATTCTAAATCCATATCCATCCATCCATTTGCTTCCCCTTAATCCATTTCTGGGTCGGGGGTGGCAGTCAGAGCTGCACGCAATTCACAGAGAACCAGCCCCTCACTGATCCTCCTGCAGGTGGTGAGTCAACAGGAGTTTGGCTGATCTGTCAGTGACTTGATTTTTCAGCGGGGGCTTCAGGCAAAGTGGGATTAAGTGTCTTGCCCAAGGACACAACAACAGCAGACATCAATGGGAGTCGGTGGAGAATGTCTAATGGTGGGCTCAAACCCACGATCTTCAGGCTCAAAGGCCAATGCTCTACCAACTGAGTCACTGTCGCCCTTCTAAATCCATATGTGAAACTATAATTGCAGAAAGACAAAAACATTATTAGAATAAGTTGTATCAAAACTGAAACAACCCTTGTGATATCTACTGTATAATTCAAGAAAAAAGTCCTGCACAGACATTGTCACGTTGTGCAAGACTAAGAATAGCATTGCAGAAACTAAAAATGACATGGAGAGAGCCTCTACTGCTGTTTGCAGAAGAGAAGTACCCTTGTCACCGAAAAGACTGCGAGGGTACACGACAACATGCTAACCAAAACCTGCTAAAAAATGATCCTAATGTTTCTTGAGAAAGTAACATTTGGAATCTTTTGACACTTAAATGCACTTATTTGGAACTGGATGCCAATTTTGAATAGGACGTACTGAATTCGGCCACAAGAGAAAAGTGCACTCATCCATCCATTTTCTTCCTCTTTTTTGTTGCCAGCTCGCAGGGTCAGCAGTCTAAGCAGAGACGCCCAGACTTCCCTATTTACACAATACTCCTTCAGCTCATCCGGGGTAATCTTGAGTCGTCCCCTGGCCAAGTTAAGTGACATCTGCTCTCGACGGGACGTGCCTGGAACACTTTCCCACAGAGGCCTCCAGGAAGCATCCAGAACAGAGTCCTGAGCGACCTCAACTGGTTCCTCTCAACATGGAGAAGTAGCGGCTCTACTCTAAGCTCCTCCCACGTGACTGAGATCATCACCCTATCTATAAGGGAGCACCCAGCCACTCAGCGGAAGAAGCTCCATTTGAACGTTTATATCCACGATCTCGTCATTACCCAAAGGACAAGACCGTAGGTGAGGGTGGGGACGGAGACCAATCTTTTAGACTCCCTCTATAATGGTCCGATACACCGACACTGCGCACGCTGCACCGATCCGCCTGTCAATCTCACGCTCCATCCTTCCCTCACTCGTGAACAAGATACTTGAACTCCTCCACTTGAGGAAGGACCTTTCCACCATAGACTTGGATTGTATAACATGCTTCACAAGGGTGAGTGGTCTACATTAGTAACAATAGTTTTTACCTATTTCCTGTGTTTATATAAATCAGATGTTGAGGACCACAGGACCCATTTGCAACATATATGTTTATATGCAGCATCTGGTCTGTTTTGCCTAAAATTAATGTCAATGCAAACTGAAGCATCTTAATTTTCCCATTTTTTTTCCTCCAGCCTTGCTTCTTACATCAACGCTTTTGGAGGAATCTGCAAAAACATGTTTTGCATATTGAATATTTCGCAGCCACATTGCCTGACTGTCCCGTATTGACCTTTGCATTTGGTTTTGGTGGAAATAACTCCAGAGCTGTGTTTCTGACTTGATGAGCTCCACTCACCTCAGCACATGCGAACACACATTTGCAACTACAATCTGAAAAAAGTGGTCAATTATTTGATAGTTTCATTTGAAATTTCATCCATAAGAACTCTAAATAATTTTGTAGAAAAGATAAGGTGATGAAAATTAAAGCTATCCATTAGACATAAGACATTAACTGATGTAAGTTTGTAGTTTGGGTCGGTTGCATCATAAATTTGTGTACATCCACAACGCAGTCAACATCTATTGGTACAAGCTTTTCGTCTGTAGTCTGTGCATTCAGCCATTGCTATAGACACAATGTTGGGACCCAAAACTCCCTTTTTTTTTAAGTAAAGCGCACAAAAAGAGGTATTTTTTTAGGGATGCACCAATTGTGAAATTTTGGGCCGATACCGATGTTTAACATAACAACTTGACCAATGTTTTTTATTTTATTTTCAGTCTATTGGAGGATTTCCGACTTTGCTGCTGAAAATGGACCTCCGTGATTGTTTGTTCATAAGTACATTATTAAAAGTATATGTCAAATTTTCAACAAAAGCAATTTGTAAACGGGCGGGCGCGAGGGCAGCTATGTGCGCAGCGGGGTCCTTTGGAGACTTTACACAGCTGTCAAATAACTTTAGTAGTGGATCTATAAAGGAAAGAGACGTAGCACTGCTACACCTAGCAAGATGAGAGCGCGTTGTGTGTGTGCGAGCGGAGGAGCAGACGTGTGTGTGTGTGTTTGTGAGCAAGCAGAGGAGCAGGCGTGTGTGTGTGTGTGTGTGTGTGTGTGTGTGTTTGTTTGTTTTCTGGTTTACGAGGCCGATTTTCAAGACTTTTCTCCGAGTAAGGAGGACCCTCCGGTTTAGGAGGACAATTTGCTGTCCTCATAAAAATTACATTCTAAATCGTTTTCTATGCATTTTTTAATGCCTAAAAAGTGGTTTTCTCAAAAGTCTTTTTAATCCAGAAACCTGAGAAAAGTGGTAAATTTGTGTGTCCGCCACTGCCCCTAGTGGTGGTTTTCTCCCGCGCGGGAAAAAGGGGAATTATACACAACCGCGGGAAAATATACACAACCACACACAAAGTCAGCACTGCGCATGCTCCGTGGGGAAGGACAACAGAGTGTCTGTTCTGTCAAGGGGAAGTTTATGCATTTCTGCAGTAATTATACATCCACAAAGGAGACAGGAGAGGAGCAGCCGCGCAGAGGGACACAGGACATGGAGAGACACCCGCACGGAGGTAGGAGAGAGTTTTCACTGTCACCACATAGCACAAAGCAGCCTAGTTTAGCAGCAGAGCTAACGCTAAAGCTAACGCGAATGTGTGCTGCAGCCACTTGTTCAGAAAATCTACAGCAACTATATTGTCCACAGAGGAGACAGGGCCGTGGTGAGTTAATACTGGGAAGAGTTACAGCTGGCCACAGGTTGTTTAGCACAGTGTTTTTCAACCTTTTTAGAGCCAAGGCACACTTTTTTCACTGAAAAAATCTTGCGGCACACCTCCAGGAGAAAATGTAAAAATGTATACAGTACTAATGTAAAAAAATATATACTGTACATACTCTGTGTGATATATAAAGTATATCTTATCTTATCTTATAATGTATACAGTATACTCTGTAGCCTATATTCACAATATACAGTTATTCTCATCAAAATGCTTAAGTCCAGGCCTTGACATTAAGCTTTATTTAATATTTCTCGATACAATTAACAAGAGTTTGGGAATAAAGTGGCACTAACTGTGTGGAAAAAAACTAAGAAAATCCACTCTCTGCCCAAATAGTCAAATAATAACTCACACAAAGAACATGCATTGTTAGTGCATGGGAAAAATTTAGGTATCTGTTGTGAGATGGTCTTTTGTCCATTGTATGTTACCGTAGTTGGGTATGCTAACCAGGAGGGGGCACTAGAATTCCAGTGGAGAACTGAGTCTGACACATGGCTGACGTTACCCCATGCTGTAGTGCAATAAAGGCTTTTCTGAAGAAGACCACGACGCGTGTCTTGCCTCATATCATGACATGGTGTCAGAATTGACGACTTCACGCCGACATTGAGAGCACGATGGCAAAGTTTGGACCTCCCGAGCCTTTTGATTTCACGCAGCCAGCGGAGTGGCTCACGTGGCGGCAGAGATTCTCCCGGTTTCGAGTCGCATCAAAACTTGACAAGGAGAGCGGCGAAGTGCAGGTGAACTCGCTCTTGTACTCTATGGGGAGTGATGCCGAACCTATTTACGGCTCATTTGTGTTTCCTGCGGCGACCGAGGCCATGCCACATCCAGAGTACGACTTTAATCTGGTTATTCAGAAGTTTGATGAACACTTTGTCCCGAAGAGAAACGTCATCCACGATCGCGCCTGTTTTCATAAGCGGAGCCAAAGGGCCGGTGAGGCAGTCGAAGCTTTCGTGCGGAGCCTGTACGAGCTTGCACAGCATTGTGAGTTCGGTGCGGGGAAGGACGAGCAGATCCGGGACCGGATTGTTATTGGAATAATGGACAAAGAGGTTTCTCAAAAACTCCAGTTAGAGGCGGACCTGACACTGGAGCGAGCCATCCAACTTGCACGTCAAAGTGAACAGGTGAAACAACAAAGTGCAGAGCGTGTGGAAATTACAGTGAATGAGGTGAGACAGAAACAATACAATAGCACAAGGAGGAGCTATGATAAACCGCACCAGGGATATGGACAGAAATACAATGAGAATAAACTTAACTGTCAGAGATGCAACAGGATGCATGATAAAAAGGAAAGCTGTCCAGCCCGTAACAAAAGGTGCAGAAAATGCAATAAAATGGGACATTTCGAGGCCGTGTGTAAGTCCAAGATGCTGAAAGAAGTCAGAGCAGAGACTGGTATGGACTCAGATGAAGATTCATTTTTCATTGGAGAACTATTCTTGGGAGCAACCACTAAGTCTAAGCCAAACATCATTGTGGAGTCAAACGCTGATACTGACTGGGATGTAGAGCTACTTGTGAATGGCACTGCAGTGGATTTTAAAATTGACACTGGGGCAGATACCACCGTTATGGCTGAAGAGACTTTTCGAAAACTACGCTACAAACCGAAACTGAACACGTCTAGGCCCACGGTGTACAGCCCAGGTGGGAAAGTCAGATGCGTGGGTAAGTTCCTTGCCACCACTACATACAAATGTCAAAAATATCAGTACTGGATTACAGTCATAAAAGGACAATACGTCAGTAACTTGTTGGGTAAGGATGTAGCAAAGCGCATGGGGCTAGTAGCCAGAGTTAATGCCATCACTACTGACTTAACCAGTGATGTGTTTGGGGAAATAGGTCTACTGAACTGTGAGCCAGTTAAGATTGAGTTGACTGAGGAAGCGGTCCCATACAGCGTCAACACGCCACGCAGGGTTCCGTTTCCGCTCCTCCCTAAAGTGGAGAAAGAGCTAAAGCGCATGCTAACTCTCAATATCATTGAGGAGGTTACAGAGCCGACAGACTGGTGTGCCCCAATGGTGCCTGCTCCAAAACGCAACAAGGACGAGGTCAGAGTATGTGTGGATTTAAAACGTTTAAACAAGGGAGTAAAGCGTGAACGTTACATTTTGCCCACACTGGATGATATTACACCTAAGCTAGCGGGAGCCAAGGTTTTCTCCACTCTGGATGCTTCTAGCGGGTTTTGGCAAATTCCATTAGACCCCAGCTGCCAGAGACTGACCACTTTCATTACCCCAATGGGCCGGTTTTGCTTCAAACGCCTGCCATTTGGCATTACATCAGCGCCTGAGATTTTCCAGCGGCTGATGACCGACCTGCTTAAAGGCCTAGAAGGGACTGTCGTTGTAATGGACGACATCCTGGTCTATGGATCTACAAAAGAGGAGCATGATCGCCATCTCAACAAAGTGTTACGGACGGTCAAGGCGTCCGGTCTCAAGCTCAATAAGTCCAAATGTCACTTTGGAAAGAGTGAACTGCAGTTCTTCGGTCACATCATTAGCGCTGATGGGGTGAAGCCTGACGAGAGTAAAGTGGAGGCTATCGCTAAAATGTCCAGCCCCTCAAACGTGGAGCAGCTGCGGCAGGTTCTTGGATTAGTGAACTATGTGGGAAAATTCCTACCAGGCCTGTCTACGGTGCTGCATCCACTCACGAATCTTCTCAAAAAAGAGACTGCATGGGCGTGGGCAGCGCCTCAAGAGCAAGCATTTAACAAAGCAAAAACGATGCTCATGGCTGCACCTGCCCTTTGTTACTACAACGTTAACAAATCAACAGTAGTCAGTGCCGACGCGAGTAGTTACGGCCTTGGTGCTGCCCTGTTGCAGGACCACGAAGGTGAGTTGCGGCCTGTTGCCTTTTGCTCGCGCACACTTACTGATGCAGAGAAGAGGTATTCGCAGATCGAAAAGGAGTGTCTAGCGTCAGTCTGGGCTTGTGAACGCTTCGCCCGCTACATACAAGGTATGGGCCATGTCCGTTTACAAACTGACCACAAGCCACTGGTACCGTTGATCAACTCGTACGATCTTGACAAAACGCCACTACGTTGTCAGAGACTGCTTATGCGCCTTATGCGATTCAATGTTACTGCTGAACATGTTCCCGGTAAGCAGCTAGTAGTCGCAGACACGCTCTCTAGGCATCCATTGGAAAATAGTTATGTGCCTGAAACGGAAACACAAGTAAAGGCATACGTGAACACTATAGTAGCTAGCAAACCAATAAAGTCACCCAAGCTTGAGGAAATTCGCAGAGCCACACAAAGCGATGATGACCTTCAAAAAGTAATCACATTCATCAGAAAAGGGTGGCCTTGCAAAATAGCTGGGGACTCACCACTGCGCGGATACTATGCGGCCAGAGGTCACTTATCAGAGTCTGACGGTCTAGTCCTATACCACGACCGCATAGTAGTTCCAGCGGTGCTTAGAGATGATGTTCTGGACCAACTGCATGAGGGCCACCAGGGCCTCACAAAGAGTCGCGAGCGAGCCAAGCTGACTGTTTGGTGGCCAAACATCGGGACACAGATCACAAACAAAGTGAATTCATGTGACTTTTGCAGAGAACACAAACCAACGCAGAGACGTGAACCACTGGTAACCACTCCCCTACCTAGTGGCCCATGGCAAAGGATTGCTGTTAACCTGTTTGAGTTAGAGGGTAAGTCCTATCTTGTTGCTGTCGATTATTTTTCCAGAGACATTGAAATTTCTTCCCTCACCACCATTACAAGCAGGCAGGTAATCAACAAGCTCAAACGCATGTTTGTGAGGTGGGGAATCCCGCTTGAACTGGTCAGTGACAACGCAACGCAGTTCACATCAGCGGAGTTCAAAGAATTCAAGCGGAGGTATGGGTTTTCTCACATTACCTCCAGCCCACATTACCCACAGTCGAACGGAGCTGCGGAGAGAGCTGTTCAGACTGCCAAGTACATCCTTAAACAGCCTGACCCCTGCTTGGCCCTTATGGGTTATCGCTCTACACCGATCGCAGCTACGGGTGCAAGTCCGGCACAGCTCATGACTGGTAGACAAATCCGTACCACTGTTCCTGTCCTGGAAGAGGCGTTGCTGCCACGTCCATTCAACCCGGACCATGTTTACATGAAGGACGCAATGGCTAAGGGTTCGTACAGGTTCTTCTATGACCGCAGGCATTCAGCTCGCGCGCTCCCTGAACTTCGCCCTGGCCAGCCTGTTAGAGTGAAGCTCGATGGGGAGAAAGGATGGACAACACCTGCCAGGGTCATCAGTTTATCCAAAGAGCCGAGATCCTACCTTGTGGAGATGGCGAATGGAAACGTGACCCGTCGGAACAGGCGTCATCTCCAGTCTGTTCCTGAGGCCGAACCTCCTGCAGAGCACCCTTGTGCCCAGCCTACAGCATCGCTGCAGGACAGCGGGTTCCCACTGACGGATGTGACTGTGCCACCTGAACCACCAGCTAGCCAGATGCCAGCGGGCCCTTCCAGTGCATCTCCCCTTGCACCATCTACACCCGTGAGGACGACTTCCAGAGGCCGTGAGATAAGAGTGCCTCTAAGATTTAAAGACTGACTCAAAAGGGCAGAATAATCCCTTTCAGGACCGAGGGCAGTCTACCCTGTGAAGTCCTGCATTGTTCTGAGACTGTTTGTAAAAGAAAAAAAAAAAAAAAAGTTGATGCATAAAGTTTGTGCAGGAAAGTGTTTATTTTGTTATATTGCAGTTGAAAATTCAAAGCTAAATTAAACAATGAAGAGATTGAGGGAAAATTTAGTAGTAATTAATATTGATATTGTTGAGATAAATAAGAATGGTTGGGTTCTCTTACTGCTAACATTGAAAGAGGGAGATGTTGTGAGATGGTCTTTTGTCCATTGTATGTTACCGTTAGGGCTGGGCGATTAATCGATTTTAATCATTAATTCGAGTTATACGTTTAGGGCGATTTCTTTTTTTAAAAATTCGATTTTTATTTTCTCCAGCGCAGAACTACAGCGCTAACGCGCTAACCGCGGGTCTATGGTGTTGAGCAGTCATTTTGAAGCTAACCTAATGCTAACAGTCTCCCTCTGGCCTGAGGCTCGCTCTCACAGTTGGTGCTGTTGCAATAGCACTTCAAACGTTCAAGAATCAGACTTTATTTAAATTGCCAGAACACACACACACACGCACGCAGGCTCCGGTTGTACGCCACATCTTTCACGCTCTCTCACGCTCGTTATTCCAAAGCGCACTCCCGTGTCCGTGGCGCGCACACACTCGTGTCCCACTGAGCCGCTGCACTTTGGGGAAAGACACGTCTCACACATTGCTCTCATTGCTCTGATACAAACAACGTGTTCCCCGCTGTCTGTTAGCTACAGTAGCTGCTACAGTAGCTGTTAGCTACAGTAGCTGCTACAGTAGCTGTTAGCTACAGCATCAGAATGTAAACAGGAAGCTCGCACAATGCGGGAGTCACTGAAGTTAGTATTAGCGCCACCAGCTGGACCGAGCGTTGTACTACAGCACAGTTACTCAGGCACAGTTGAAAGAACAAGCATGAAAACCCGAGGAGGCTTTTGGAAAAGACTGTTACAACATTTCTATTTTGAGTAATCAGTTTTAAAATTGTGATATTTCATGTAAATAATGCATGTGCTTAATAGGATTGATATATTTGCGATGGGCCTTGTTTGTGTGATTTAAGTTATTTTGAAGGTGCATAGTGTCATTGTAAGTGAAGTTATTATAAAACTGTTAAGCTACATTTTCACTGTTTACAATGGCAGAGCCATCTCGTTTACAAGCATGTTTTAAGGCTTAATTCCTGTTACACTTATGCTCCATGGGGATTTAGATTAAACTGCATAAAGGAAAATCTATTTCTTTGTCAGTTGTAGTTTGTTTTTAAATAGAAAAAAATAAATCGATTAAAATCGAAAATCGGATTTGGTGTGAAAAAATCGGAGATTTTTTTTTTTTGCCATATCGCCCAGCCCTAGTTACCGTAGTTGGGTATGCTAACCAGGAGGGGGCACTAGAATTCCAGTGGAGAACTGAGTCTGACACATGGCTGACGTTACCCCATGCTGTAGTGCAGTGTCTCCCAAAGTGGGGTCCGCGGCCCCCTGGTGGGCCGCGAGGGTACTGCAGGGGGGCCGCGGGAGGTCATAAAAAAAATAAAAAAAATAATATAATTATTTAATGTTAAATTTATAATGTTTTGTTTGTAATATTAAAATATTTGTGTTCATTATTTGACTTGAATAATCCACTGTAATCATTTTTGTATTACAATGTTTGTAGCAGAGGCTATTTCCCCAAAATAAAATAACCAGAAGAGCCTATTCTTAATGTTGTCTTCTTGGTTATTATTTTGGGGGGCCACGCAGACCCGTCAGATTTTTAAGGGGGCCTCGGTGTTACTGAGTTTGGGAATGGCTGCTGTAGTGCAATAAAGGCTTTTCTGAAGAAGACCACGACGCGTGTCTTGCCTCATATCATGACAGTATCCGAGCTTTAAATTCAGGAGTTTTGGATGAGGGACACGGGAGGTCCTGAACGCGAGTCCATGGTTCTGTCCGGTCCGCATGTCTGTGGTTCTGTCCACTCGACTATGGTCTGCACTCGGTACCCAGTTCAGAAGTGCGTTCGCGAGAGCTGTTGTACAAAAATTGTACATTTCATAGTTAAACCACTACAACGCGGCCACAGCTGCCCCGGGGCAGAGCGGAGGATGTTAATCCTGTTCAGAAACGGCATAATTCATTTTCAAAAACGTCTCTATCACTTTTACTTCTCACTCGCCACAAAGCTCTTGTCTCGCTCCCTCCCACATTTGTTGGTCGCATCCAATTTTACCTTTCTCGCCACAATGCTGACCTGTTACAGCCAGTGGTCGCATCCAATTTTTCAGTTTCAAAGTACTTAGCTATCTGCTGCCATCTACTGATTTGAAAAAGTATTACATGGTTACTCCACAGTTCAAAACAAGTCACCGGAGGTCAACAGCGAATGCAGTTATTTTTAGACAAAGTAGACGAATTTCTCACGGCACACCAGACAATATCATACGGCACACTAGTGTGCCGCGGCACAGTGGTTGAAAAACACTGGTTTAGCACAAAGTATCCTAGATTAGCTGCGGAGCTAAGTGGCTAACGCCCTGTATAGCTGCTGCGGAGCTAAGTGGCTAACGCCCTGTATAGCTGCGGAGCTAAGTGGCTAACGCCCTGTATAGCTGCGGAGCTAAGTGGCTAACGCCCAGTTTATGCATACTACATAATGCCTATTGCTTTTATAAGGCCAGTTAGAAGAATTATAAGAACAATAGAGATAAGACATTTGAGGTATTTATTATGATGCACTTTTTGCAGAAATCATACAAATAGGCTTTGATTATCCATTAATGGCAAAGGGCATAGCATAATCCTGCAGCGGGACATCAGGGAGTCCTCTTTTGAGGTTAGCTTATTTATGGCTGTTTGTTAAAGAAATAAGTCCCATTGTTTTACAATAGCTAATAAAAGAAGTATTCGTCCCCACTGTGGGACAAATAAAGGAATTCTTATATTATCTTAAGTAGGTCAAAGCATCATCACAGTCCAAAGGCATAGTTTTAAAGGTTCCATATTAGGCTTTTCTTCATATTTCACAGTCCATCCTATGCACATGTGTGATAATGATTTGATTTGTGAGATTATAGCCATCTCTTCATCACAGAAACAACATGATTACAGAGATCCTGAGCATTACAATGATTTATAACCTATGTTGGCAGAGCTGATGTTGGCTAGATGACATTGAAAATGTGTATATTGTTACATATCAAGACAGAGAGGGCCCCAATAGGCCCCAGACCTCAATTTGGGTATGGCTGGTGAAGATGATGTCCCAAGTTCACATGTGTATTTTTCTGTTCCTCTTGTTTAGACACAGCTCAGTGGTATAAGCATCATTGCTGGACAACATGTTGCAGAGTTTGGTGACCACACAGTGACTTGGACCCTGATGTTCTCTCTGCAGACTTATCCAGAGGTAATACCTTACTTAACCCTCTTCTCTACAAGATGCAGTACTATTTAAAATGGCCATGCTCATATACAAAATAATTGAGCAAAACCGTGTTGAACCAGTGCCGAAATCATAGCGAAGCGAGTGCAGCTGCAGCAGCGTGCCAGTGTTGTACCGCAACAAACACAAACTTTAGACACTTTAAACACTTCAGACGCTCAGTGTCAGTTGGAACAGTGTTTCTCAGGGTCAGGGCGGTCATTTGGAAGTTCGAAGAAAGGTTAGATTTGCGGAGAACAAGACTAGGGAGTCTAGTCTGGGCGACAGTGGCTCACTTAGTAGAGCATTGGTCTTTAAGGCTGAAGCTCGTAGGTTCGAGCCCACCACGAGACCTACTTCACGACTCCCACTGGTGATTGCTGTCATTTTGTCCTTGGGCAAGACACATAACCCCACTTTGCCTAAAGCCCCCACTCAAAAATCAAGGCTCCTATGGACTCACTACCTGCAGGAGGATCAGGGAGGGGCTGGTGCTCTGTGAACTGGGTGTAGCTCTGACTGCCACCCCCCCGACCCAGAAATGGATTAAGGGGAAGAAAATGGATGGATGGATGATTAGAAGTCAGTGCCCTGACGTCCAGCCTCCGCTAATAGTGTCGTATTCACGGGGCGGCAGTAACGTTGGACGAGATAGAGAGAGCAGGGTACTTTTATTCCCTACATAAGTTTTGGGCCATCCTTAATTGTTATAATTTACAGAAATCCTCAATCTCTTATCACTTTTAAGTTATAGCATTTTAAAAATAAGATTAAAAAATCGAGCATTTTAGATAAAACCTTAGCTACTCCTGGCAAAAACACCTGGTCTTGCTAAGCATTGTGCCTTCATATCATGTGTTCTCCTCAACAGACGCTGAACTGAAAGTGAAGAGTCAGACAGCCCTGCGCAACAGGTTAGTTCTGCTGCTTAATTTTGGATGCATGATGTTTAGAAACTATGGTTTGTAAGAGACATATTTACTTTAAACACTTGGCGGCATCATTTAGAGTGTCATAAACTTAGGTTTGAGTGAGCGTGTCCCTTTAAGACATGTGAATATCTTACTCTGAGTAGTTAAATGTCTCATTTTCAGTTTCCACATCGGCAAACACTCAAAGCAGTTGCGTAAAGTCATGGGAGCATGAAAACGCATATGTTCACAAGCACTATGTCCCCCATTGTCAACCCCGGTTTTAGTCCTGGTGTGGCTCCTGTTTTAGCTGTTGACAGTATATTCAGTCTGCTTGCTCAGTCCGCTAATGTCCCCGTGACCACTTTGCGGCTCTCTCTCTCTGCGGATTGGTTGCTGCACGTACGTCCGAGGAAACGTTCAGCAATATTTATCTCCTGCGTGCATACATTTTCCGCTCCTGCTCCTCCCCTTTGACTTTGCCGCGCAGTCTGAGTCTCTAGTGAGCAGTACGTGTGTCTCTGCTGAGCAGTACGTGCGTCTCTAGTGAGCATTCCGTGTGTCTCCACTGAGCAGTCCGTGCGTCTCTACTGAGCGATCCTTGCGTCTCTACAGAGCAGTCCGTGCGTCTCTACTGAATAGTCCGTGCGTCTCTACTGAAAAGTCTGTGCGTCTCTGCTGACCAGTCTTTGTGTCTCTACCGAGCAGTCCGTGCGTCTCACGAGCAGTCCGTGCGTCTCTACGAGCAGTCCGTGCGTCTCTACAGAGCAGTCCGTGCGTCTCTACAGAGCAGTCCGTGCGTCTCTACAGAGCAGTCCGTGCGTCTCCTACTGAACAGTCAGTGTGCGTCTCTACTGAACAGTCTGTGCGTCTCTACTGTGCAGTCGTGCGTCTCTATTGAACAGCCTGTGCGTCTCTACCGAGCAGTCCGTGCGTCTCTACCGAGCAGTCCGTGCGTCTCTACAGAGCAGTCCGTGTGTCTCTACAGAGCAGTCCGTGCGTCTCTACAGAGCAACGTCTCTACTGAGCAGTCCGTGCGTCTCTATTGAACAGCCTGTGCGTCTCTACCGAGCAGTCCGTGCGTCTCTACCGAGCAGTCCGTGTGTCTCTACAGAGCAGTCCTTGCGTCTCTACTGAATAGTCCGTGCGTCTCTACAGAGCAGTCCGTGTGTCTCTACAGAGCAGTCCGCGCATCTCTACAGAGCAGTCCGTGCGTCTCTACTGAACAGTCTGTGCGTCTCTACTGAATAGTCCGTGCGTCTCTACAGAGCAGTCCGTGTGTCTCTACAGAGCAGTCCGTGCATCTCTACAGAGCAGTCCGTGCGTCTCTACTGAACAGTCCGTGCGTCTCTACTGAATAGTCCGTGCGTCTCTACAGAGGAGTCCGTGCGTCTCTACAGAGCAGTCCGTGCGTCTCTACCGAGCAGTCCGTGCGTCTCTACAGAGCAGTCCGTGCGTCTCTACAGAGCAGTCCGTGCGTCTCTACAGAGCAGTCCGTGCGTCTCTACAGAGCAGTCCGTGCGTCTCTACTGAACAGTCTGTGCGTCTCTACTGAGCAGTCCGTGCGTCTCTATTGAACAGCCCGTGCGTCTCTACCGAGCAGTCCGTGCGTCTCTACAGAGCAGTCCGTGTGTCTCTACAGAGCAGTCCGTGCGTCTCTACAGAGCAACGTCTCTACTGAGCAGTCCGTGCGTCTCTATTGAACAGCCTGTGCGTCTCTACCGAGCAGTCCGTGCGTCTCTACAGAGCAGTCCGTGCGTCTCTACAGAGCAGTCCGTGTGTCTCTACAGAGCAGTCCGTGCGTCTCTTCTAGTGAGCAGTCCGTGCGTCTCTACAGAGCAGTCCGTGCGTCTCTACAGAGCAGTCCGTGCGTCTCTACAGAGCAGTCCGTGTGTCTCTACTGAATAGTCCGTGCGTCTCTACAGAGCAGTCCGTGCGTCTCTATCAATCAATCAATCAAAGTTTATTTGTAGAGCGCCTTTCATGCACAGGGCAACACAAAGCGCTTCACAGTCCACATCACAAATCATCACATAAAACAAACACCAGAATCACAATTAAAACATTAAAATCACACAAAAGATTAAAACACAATAAAAACAATAAAATCACACAAAAGAATAAAACCATTAACACTTTCAAAGTTACACAAGAAATTTAAAAAAATAAATAAATAAATGACAGCAGTAATAAATGACGCGGTCACTGTACAGCGAGTGACCGCGTTAAAGAAGCGGACGTGTCTCACGATGGAATCTCCAATAATCAGAGTGGTCGGGGCGAAGAGTGGCCTCGGAGAAGGAGCTCGGTGGACGGAACCAGCGGGTTCACCCGAAGCAGGACCCGAGCCTGAGCGCCGCTGAACACATGGAGAGGAGGAGCGGGGGTGCTGACTCTCAGCTACAGGCGACCCACGCTGTGTGCTCGGGGACGCTGGAGCGGTGAGAGGGGCTGGCTCTGGGCGCTGCTGCTGACCCGGTGGAGGTGAGCGATGGTAATGATGGCTCGCTACCCCAGTCTGAGGCTGCTGCACTGGGGTCAAAGAAGGGGAACAGGCCAACATGGCTGGTGGACCGCTCTTTCGCCTGAGGACTGCTTCCTTTAGGAGCGTTTTCCTCGCAGTGGACTTGGATCCTCGAGCAGTAGAGTACGCTGCAGTGTCCAGGGATTCTGCTGAGGGGGCCGGGATGTCAGTGGAGAGGGCTGCATAGCGGTTTGCCAGACTAAGGACATGGGCCACGGCGCAGGATGGCTCCTCGGAATCCGCGGGCTCGTTGTTCGGAACCGGGCGCTTAGGTGTAGAACAGGAGGGTCCGGAGCTGACGGATCTCTCCCACACGACAGTGTCACAATATGCAGCGCTCAGTGACATCAGCCGTGAATGCTGCCCACCAGCGACTTCAAAAAGTTTGGACACAAGAGATTGTTTCTCATTCAACTCTGCGGTGAGACGAAGGACTTCTTTTCGTAGTTCTGCAATGGTGGCACGGTCGCTCTCACGGAGCTCCAAGGTGAGGCGACTAATATTGTGCATGTTTGAGCCAATTTCATTGTCACTTTCCATGTCCTCGTTAGCTTGTGTTAGCTTCTGTGCTACTAGTGGGTTTCAGTCGGGACTAAGCGCTATTTGCTGAAACCACTGAATTAATAACATAAAACACTCAGATATATTAAAAAACTGAACAATAAAAACGCGCTAAAAAGTTGTTAAAAGTTTACTAAAAGGTGCACAGAGCAGCCCTGCAGTACTGCTTACCGGAAGTCACGCCAACCCGTGAATGAAAAATGTCACGGCTCTACTGAATAGTCCGTGCGTTTCTACAGAGCAGTCCGTGCGTCTCTACAGAGCAGTCCGTGCGTCTCTACAGAGCAGTCCGTGCGTCTCTACAGAGCAGTCCGTGCGTCTCTACAGAGCAGTCCGTGCGTCTCTACAGAGCAGTCCGTGCGTCTCTACAGAGCAGTCCGTGTGTCTCTACGGAGCAGTCCGTGCGTCTCTACAGAGCAGTCTGTGTGTCTCTACTGAGCAGTCCGTGTGTCTCTACTGAGCAGTCCGTGCGTCTCTACTGAGCAGTCCGTGTGTCTCTACTGAACAGTCCGTGTGTCTCTACTGAGCAGTACGTGTGTCTCTACTGAGCAGTACGTGTGTCTCTACTGAGCAGTACGTGCGTCTCTAGTGAGCATTCCGTGTGTCTCCACTGAGCAGTCCGTGCGTCTCTACTGAGCGATCCTTGCGTCTCTACAGAGCAGTCCGAATCTTGTTAATACTTTTCACCAGGGGTTAGTGGACATGTGTGCCTGTAATATGAGCAGCATTTGTGGGTGTGGTTATATTGAACGTTTTTGAGTAAATTGAGTTCGTAAAACACTTGCGGCGCAGCGGCGCGGAGGCGAAGCAGCAGCGGTAGAGCTGAGAGGAGCGAGAGCAGAGGGAAAGAGTGTTTTTTATTTTACTCACGAGGTCTTCAGCACCAGAGAAGTACTTGGTCTGGTACTGGCTCACTCAGATTCAGAGGAGGAAGACACACAGGTGTCCAGTGAAGCAGACACGGACATTATTGGTGACGGGGAGACCGCGCCATATAGTCCACAATCAGCCCCTGTACAGCGGCTGCTTGTCCTCAGTGTGGCCGCGGTAGAAGCATTCTGTGAACGCCAAGCAGGATCCGTGGTGGAGGGGACAGGGGCATCATAACACCGGGCATGTGGGAGAAAGTAGCGGGGGTAGACATCCACGGGGAACACGGGAGACGCGGGAGAAGTCGCGGGAGAGCCGCGGGAAAAAAACACATAGCTAATCGCGTTCACTGCCTTTACCAACAGCGATGATGAGGATGAAAGCGGTTCTTGAGAGAAAATAATCCACAAAAGTGGATCAGAAGTGTTGAAGAGCCTGTTGTATGTTGTTGAGACGATCTGACAAGTTCTGAGCCCATTCGTTTCATCTCTCTGTTTCTAAACGGTAAATCCTGGAGCCTCATTTCCACTGAGAAAAATAGTATGCCCACTACTTCTCTGAAAGGGAAGTATTGAAACCAATCTCAAGATTTCATGACTGTAAACTATAAAGAGTGCTGTCTTGATCACTGAAGGTCTTTGAAAATAATACAATTCCATATGGCCGCGAACCAGTGCTAAAACATTATCTATAATCTGGATCAGGGAATTTATTTCTATCCCAAATTCATTTCATACTAAAGATATTTCACATTGACTGTTTATAGTATTCCCTGATCTCAAATAACTCCCAAGCTACAGCTTTTTGAAGTCTTTATACAATAATTAACATTTTCCAAAATGGCCGCCACCTTGATGACGTCACAATATGCAAATTAGATGACGAATCAACTTCCATCCCAAAGTTTGGTTCAAACTGAAGATATTTCTAATTTACAGTATGCCTTTATCTCAAACCATTTTAAAGTTATAGCCTTTTGAAATCTTGAAATCAAAATTGTATATTTTCTTGAAAAAACTCTGGCGCCTAAAGGGTTAAATGTTTGGTTTCTCCTTTATTTTCCTTGTAACTTTCAGAATGCTGTTCTGTTCATGACCAGATACAAATACAGCTCAGTGATAAAGCTAACATTGTTCTGTGTGTTTGATATTAAGGCCTTTTTATCTCAGGCGGTGGCCAGTGACACACCTGGACACGCCAGTGGACACACGCAGTGGACCCAGCCCTGGACCACGCCTGGACCAGGCATGGACGACCACACCTGGCACGCCTGGCCCTGGACCAGTGACACGCCTGGACCCGGCATGGACCAGTGACACGCCAGGGACATGCCTGGACACGCCCTTGGACCAGTGACACGCCTGGACCCGCCATGGACCCAGTGTCAAGCCTGGACACGCCGTAGACCGACCAGTATCAATGAAGTACAATAATACTGGTAGGTACATCCTGAACACACTTACGGTCATCTCTTAAAACACTCTGCTGCATCATTTAGAGTGTCATAAACTTAGGTTTGAGTGAGGGTGTCCCTTTTAATGCATGTGAATATCTTACACTTAGTATAGTTAATGTCTCATTTTCAGTTTAGCTGGTCCTCTCAGTCCTGGTCTGTCCTGTGTGTCACACACACAGATGTTGTAAATGTCTCATATTGAATATAGATGTCCTCATTAACACAGAGTCCTCTCAGTCCTGGTCTGTCCTGTGTGTCACACACACAGATGTTGTAAATGTCTCATATTGAATATAGATGTCCTCATTAACACAGAGTCCTCTCAGTCCTGGTCTGTTCTGTGTGTCACACACACAGATGTTGTAAATGTCTCATATTGAATATAGATGTCCTCATTAACACAGAGTCCTCTCAGTCCTGGTCTGTCCTGTGTGTCACACACACAGATGTTGTAAATGTCTCATATTGAATATAGATGTCCTCACTAACACAGTGTCCTCTCAGTCCTGGTCTGTTCTGTGTGTCACATACACAGGGTGCTGTATGTGTAATAAAGTTGTTACCGGTTGTTGCTTTATTGGAACAGATAAATCTAGGGTTAATGAACATATTTGCAGTTTGAGGTTGTGTAGTGCTGTGGAAGAAAATGCTTGTCCCAGAGTTATTTACCTGCTGTTTACAGCTCTAGTGTATATTGCTCTTGTGTGTTGAGTGGTATCATTACAATTATCCTAACCAAACATGTCACAGGAATAGAATAGATGTGTTTCACTAGTTTATCTTAAAAGTTCCTTCTTTCCATCTTTTCATCTCCCTTGATGGATTTGAAGAATAATGGGGGCTGTTTAACTCATGTGTCCATTGACGCACAATGTCAAAGCAAATACGTGTGTGCCATTGCCTTTTTCGGTTCCAGAGTTATTGTTTAATATGTATGGGATACTTCATATTTTATCGAGCCACAGTGGCAGCATTGCTCTCTGAATGGTTTGAAAACATGTAGGTGCACATATTTGGTGGTAAAACTTCCTCTACTCGACGGAGGATTACGGGGAACGAAAAAATATAAACAAATTCTTTTTGCTGAGAAAGTAGACAGTCCATTCTTTTAGAATTGGTGTTTGCGGTCTGTGGGTCTTGAAAAATCAGTAAAAATCATCAGGCACTGGGGTAGTTCTGAAATAGGTGGCATTCAATGGTATATAGGAAAACAGATTATGTTTGCGGTCTTAAAAGGGGCACAGCACTGGTATATAGATTTAGTTTTTGTCTTTTGTTGTTTTAATATTCTAATTCATCTCTTTTAATGTTTCAGAGTTGTTTCATCAAGGCGGATAACAGCAGTGAAGAAGCATCTGAGGCCTCTCATTGGTTTAACTGCCACCATTCAGCAGTGACATAAAGTCCAGGAAATGGAACACACCGTCTTGGAGAGTAGATCCATTCAAGATATTACAGATTTTGAGGTTTGGCCTTAAAGAGGTATTATAAGACTGAATTCTATATGGACATTTAAATGTTTGGTTTCACCTTTATTTTCCGTGTAACTTTCACAATGCTGTTCTGTTCATGACCAGATTAATGAGGTGAACAAATACAGCTCAGTGATAAAGCTAACTTTGTTCTTTGTGTTTGATATTATGGCTTTTCTATCTCAGGTGGTGGCGGTCACTGGTCCATGGCGTGTCCAGGTGTGTCACTGGTCCATGGCGTGTCCAGGTGTGTCACAGGTCCATGGCGTGTCCAGGCGTGTCACTGGTCCATGATGTGTCCACGGTGTGTCACAGGTCCATGACGTGTCCACGGCGTGTCACTGGTCCATGGCGTGTCCAGGCGTGTCACTGGTCCATGGCGTGTCCAGGCGTGTTACTGGTCCATGACGTGTCCACGGTGTGTCACAGGTCCATGACGTGTCCACGGCGTGTCACTGGTCCATGGCGTGTCCGGGCGTGTCACTGGTCCATGGCGTGTCCAGGCGTGTCACTGGTCCATGACGTGTCCACAGTGTGTCACAGGTCCATGACGTGTCCACGGCGTGTCACTGGTCCATGGCGTGTCCGGGCGTGTCATTGGTCCATGACGTGTCCAGGCGTGTCACTGGTCCATGGCGTGTCCAGGCATGTCACTGGTCCATGGCGTGTCCAGGCGTGTCACTGGTCCATGACGGGTCCGGGCGTGTCACTGGTCCATGACGTGTCCAGGCGTGTCACGGGTCCATGGCGTGTCCAGGCGTGTCACTGGTCCATGACGTGTCCACGGTGTGTCACAGGTCCATGACGTGTCCACGGCGTGTCACTGGTCCACGGTGTGTGTCACTGGTCCATGGCGTGTCGGGCGTGTCACTGGTCCATGGCGTGTCACTGGCCCATGGCGTGTCCAGGCGTGTCACTGGTCCATGACGTGTCCACGGTGTGTCACAGGTCCATGACGTGTCCACGGCGTGTCACAGGTCCATGACGTGTCCACGGCGTGTCACTGGTCCATGGCGTGTCCGCGGCGGGTCACTGGCCCATGGCGTGTCCATGGCGTGTCACTGGTCCATGGCGTGTCCAGGCGTGTCACTGGTCCATGACGTGTCCACGGCGTGTCACTGGTCTAAGGTGTGTCCAGGTGTGAGCAGCCCGGACACGTCATGGACCAGTGAGACGCCTGGACACGCCATGGACCAGTGACACGCCTGGACACGTCGTGGACCAGTGACACGCCTGGACACGTCGTGGACCAGTGACACGCCTGGACACGTCATGGACCAGTGACACGCCTGGACACGCCATGGACCAGTGACACGCCATGGACACGTCATGGACCAGTGACACGCCATGGACCAGTGACACGCCTGGACACGCCACGCCGTGTCACTGGTCCATGGCGTGTCCGGGCGTGTCACTGGTCCATGGCGTGTACGGGCGTGTCACTGGTCCATGCCGTGTCCGGGCGTGTCACTGGTCCATGACGTGTCCAGGCGTGTCACTGGTCCATGACGTGTCCATGGCGTGTCCAGGCGTGTCACTGCTCCGTGACGTGTCCACGGCGTGTCACTGGTCCATCACGTGTCCGGGAGTGTCACTGGTCCATGGCATGTCCAGGCGTGTCACTGGTCCATGACGTGTCCACGGCGTGTCACTGGTCTAAGGTGTGTCCAGGTGTGAGCAGCCCGGACACGTCATGGACCAGTGAGACGCCTGGACACGCCATGGACCAGTGACACGGCGTGGCGTGTCGAGGCGTGTCACTGGTCCATGGCGTGTCACTGGTCCATGACGTGTCCATGGCGTGTCACTGGTCCATGGCGTGTCCAGGCGTGTCACTGGTCCATGGCGTGTCCAGGCGTGTCACTGGTCCATGACGTGTCCACGGCGTGTCACTGGTCTAAGGTGTGTCCAGGTGTGAGCAGCCCGGACACGTCATGGACCAGTGAGACGCCTGGACACGCCATGGACCAGTGACACGCCTGGACACGTCGTGGACCAGTGACACGCCTGGACACGTCGTGGACCAGTGACACGTCATGGACCAGTGACACGCCTGGACACGCCATGGACCAGTGACACGCCCGTACACGCCATGGACCAGTGACACGCCATGGACCAGTGACACGCCTGGACACGCCACGCCGTGTCACTGGTCCATGGCGTGTCCGGGCGTGTCACTGGTCCATGGCGTGTACGGGCGTGTCACTGGTCCATGACGTGTCCGGGCGTGTCACTGGTCCATGACGTGTCCAGGCGTGTCACTGGTCCATGAAGTGTCCATGGCGTGTCCAGGCGTGTCACTGCTCCGTGAAGTGTCCACGGCGTGTCACTGGTCCATCACGTGTCCGGGAGTGTCACTGGTCCATGGCATGTCCAGGCGTGTCACTGGTCCATGACGTGTCCACGGCGTGTCACTGGTCTAAGGTGTGTCCAGGTGTGAGCAGCCCGGACACGTCATGGACCAGTGAGACGCCTGGACACGCCATGGACCAGTGACACGGCGTGGCGTGTCCAGGCGTGTCACTGGTCCATGGCGTGTCACTGGTCCATGACGTGTCCATGGCGTGTCACTGGTCCATGGCGTGTCACTGGTCCATGACGTGTCCATGGCGTGTCACTGGTCCATGGCGTGTCCAGGCGTGTCACTGGTCCATGGCGTGTCACTGGTCCATGACGTGTCCATGGCGTGTCACTGGTCCATGGCGTGTCACTGGTCCATGACGTGTCCATGGCGTGTCACTGGTCCATGGCGTGTCCAGGCGTGTCACTGGTCCATGGCGTGTCCAGGCGTGTCACTGGTCCATGACGTGTCCACGGCGTGTCACTGGTCTAAGGTGTGTCCAGGTGTGAGCAGCCCGGACACGTCATGGACCAGTGAGACGCCTGGACACGCCATGGACCAGTGACACGCCTGGACACGTCGTGGACCAGTGACACATGTGACACTGATTCAGCTACATCGATCGGCGCTCCTAGCTGCACATCAACACTACATGTCGATTGGATTGATACAAAGTTATTTTCTTACATTTAATCATAGTCACAACGTGCAATGGAATTATAAATAATTTGTTGTCTGAATGTTAATCTAAACAAATTTAATTCGTTTTTTGCCCGTGTCATCAACAAGCCTTTGCAGCGGCGCTCGTCAGTGCGTTCGTCAGTCAGGAGATACTTCGGGTTTTGTAAAAAAAGAAACAAAAAGAAAAGGGGGGCAATCTTGACGAAACTCTGTAGAGCTACTCTTCTCGCTACGCTTCTCTTCGCATCTGTAGCGACGCCACAGCATTGCTGGCAAAGCAGAAGAGTCACCCGAGGGAACAGCATCCAAAAACAGTAACTGTGGTGCAAGAGCGGAGACCAAAAAGGTGTTGCTGCTGTTTTCAAAGTTCTATACGAGGAAAAGGCACTGGAATGTACAGTGCTCACTGCTCAACAAAAGTTTTGGACCACCTTCATGACAACATAAAGAACTTAGTCATACTATATCAAGGTCTTCAAATTAACAGTATCATTTTTATTAAATATTAAGAAAATAATCAATTGGAATAACGAAATAGTCCTTATTGCTTGCTTGCAATCACGTGACGCATAAACTTCCGGTTGACAAAGTGGTGGTCAGGCTAGCAAGAGTTGCTGCTGATATATGAAGAAAATGCGACTCTTCCGAGTATTTTTTTTCTTTTTTGGATATTTCATGACATTTTGAAGCTACTGTGGTGAACGTTCTAACTCATCATTCTAACAATATGCACAAGGCAGAATTTTTCCACTACATGTTTTGGTAATATCAAGGTTGAAGCTACTGGCACCGCGGCGAATGCTAATATTTGCTAATATGCTAATAGTGCTGATAAGTCTCCATTTCTCCACTGTATAATGTCATTTACATTCTCTAACGTCTTTGTTTATGCTGCCTCTACCATCGACAATAAAACATGTTTTCTGTCTGAATTAAAGACCAGATCCTAGACTGTCATTTTATTCACTTTAGATTCTAATCCACAGCTAGTGTTACAGTCAAGCTTTTGCACTCCTAAACAACTGAAGGTTTGGATAAACATGGATACTATAACTTTTCCGGTCTGTGGGTTCAGGAACTCAGAGTTAAGGTCCTGAAGGACACATCCTGCATCGTACAGAGCCGTGTGAGTAACGATTGGTGAATGAACTTATCATTCTCAACAAAACAATGCGTCTGTGGCTGTGTTCTTTTCAGGTCAAACATTCAGTGTTTATTTAAAACGCCAACTCATACCTGAAAGTTCATTAAAAAGAAAATGTGGATGTAATAACTGTGCATTGTGACTGCATGGCTGGGTAAATAAATAATCCTTCGATGTAAAAGCGTTTGCTAGTGAAATGTTAGCGAGCCACTTTTCCTGCGTCTTTTCGTAAAGTCCTTAGTGCGAGGCTCTTTATTCATCTCTTCACAAGGAATCCTAAAGTATCCATTAAAGGTTTCATGATTCGATCGGTTAGAAAACTTAAAACAACACATGCAAAAGGCAGATTCAGACACGCTGCTCTAGTGAACAACTAGCTCGGCTGCCCACCACTTCGTGATACGCATATGTAATGAGGCGGACGTGGAGTCAATTGCAAGCAAGTAATTAAGTCTGGACTTATTTCCATCAAATCTTCAGATTAATTCTTATTTAACCACTAAAATATATGATTTAATCTTAAACACTTAGGTGGTGCTGTAAAACATGTGTGAAGCACTGCATTGTTATACATCTGTATTATTATTTATAAGTTAGCTCTTGGGCAAAATAAATGTTTTAGTTTTTGTAAAAAAGTTGTATTTCTTGTTCAGCACTTTAAATCTGAGTTAGATTTCTGAGTTTGAATTACTGTAATAAGTTTATTTACAGAAAAAGCCAATATTACTGTATCGATATCGTTCAAAGTCTACTGTATCGTATCGAATTGTATCGTTTTTAAAATTAAGATATCATTTTTTATCAAAATCATTTGCTCTCATTTTGATACGGATCGTATCGTTCTAAAAACGTATCGTTACACCCCTTATATATATATATATATATATATATATATATATATATATATATATATGTGTATATATGCGTACTTTTCATATTCCCCTTTTGCACGCACGTTGCAGGGCTTTGGCATAATCGCTTTCTTTTGCTGAGCTTCTGACAGGCTTTGCTTTTGTGATCTGAGTGCTGGCTACACTTCACATGGGTCCAGTCGTCACAGAGGAAACAAAAACAATCCGTCCTTATTCAAGCTTTATGAACGCAGCCCGTATTTATTATCAAAGTGTGCTGTGCTGCGCAGATCACTGCTGTGGAATCAAAGCCACGTGCTAAGCCGCTTCACTTTCACATGGCGGTTTAGAAAGTTACTCTTTACTCTTGTTGCGTTTGGCACTCTGAAGTCTGCCTGTGTGTAGACGCAGCTTGTTTCAATGCTTTGTTTCATTGTCACATTTTCAAAGTTTATAGAATGATTTACAGGGTCATTATAAAGTAACACATTTGCAACCTCGTACAGCTGCATTAATAATTCAAATACAAAACCTGAACTATAATAAATGTCTCTTAAAGGACAAGCATTGTGCAATATCGTAATTTTTTTCTCCAACATGATTCTTAGCTCATGGGGGAACTTTGAGCACACACTTTTTCCTGCTTACACTATTACAAATCCTCAATCAATTTTATACAGGGATCAAGAGTTCCGAGCGTCCGGCTTGACTGCACGGCATTGTGGGTAGTATTCTCAAAAAAGTGGGCATAAACTCACGCTCTCCTATTAGATTACCTGTTGCAAGCGTGATCTGTCTCTCGTTTTTCCAGCCCATCAATTGTTTTAATTGCTACAAAAATCACAAATTTCAGACATTTAGAAGGTAAGGTAAAGATTTTTTCATGTAACGAAAAAGCAATGCATATATTTTCTTGTGGTTTTAGATGTACACAACTGAAGATAGAGCTACTCTATGCTACTATTATGCTACTTACGAGGATCGAATGCTTACACGCAAGCTTTATAAACTTGCCCAAAGCAAAGGTGTGCAGTAGGCTTTAAACAAAGTTATTTTGACTTTATCTGTACACATGTGAAATCTCCGTGCTTCAGTGTTAGCCTGTCCATACAGCTTACAGTACTGCCTCTGAATATCATCGTCATCACTGAGGTCACTCCTGATTACGTGCCCCAGGTATTTGGCCTTCTCTACATTTAGAAGCTCCACACCAGACAAATATGTCCAAAGTACAGCTTTGGGCAAGTTTATAAAGCTCGCGTGTAAGCATTCGATCCTCGTAATATAAGCTGCGTGTAGCTCTATAGTCAGTCGGCTGTGTTTACATCTAAAACCACAAAAAAAATGCTACATGAAAAAATCTTTACCTTACCTTCTAAATGTCTGAAATTGGTGATTTTTGTAGCGATTAAAACAATTGATGGGCTGGAAAAACGAGAGACAGATCACGCTTGCAACAGGTAATCTAATAGGAGAGCGTGAGTTTATGCCCACTTTTTTGAGAATACTACCCACAATGCCGTGCAGTCAAGCCGGACGCTCGGAACTCTTGATCCCTGTATAAAATTGATTGAGGATTTGTAATAGTGTAAGCAGGAAAAAGTGTGTGCTCAAAGTTCCCCCATGAGCTAAGAATCATGTTGGAGAAAAAAATTACGATATTGCACAATGCTTGTCCTTTAAGAGACATTTTTTATAGTTCAGGTTTTGTATTTGAATTATTAATGCAGCTGTACGAGGTTGCAAATGTGTTACTTTATAATGACCCTGTAAATCATTCTATAAACTTTGAAAATGTGACAATGAAACAAAGCATTGAAACAAGCTGCGTCTACACACAGGCAGACTTCAGAGTGCCAAACGCAACAAGAGTAAAGAGTAACTTTCTAAACCGCCATGTGAAAGTGAAGCGGCTTAGCACGTGGCTTTGATTCCACAGCAGTGATCTGCGCAGCACAGCACACTTTGATAATAAATACGGGCTGCGTTCATAAAGCTTGAATAAGGACGGATTGTTTTTGTTTCCTCTGTGACGACTGGACCCATGTGAAGTGTAGCCAGCACTCAGATCACAAAAGCAAAGCCTGTCAGAAGCTCAGCAAAAGAAAGCGATTATGCCAAAGCCCTGCAACGTGCGTGCAAAAGGGGAATATGAAAAGTACGCATATATACACACATATATATATATATATATATATATATATATATATATATATATATATATATAAGGGGTGTAACGATACGTTTTTAGAACGATACGATCCGTATCAAAATGAGAGCAAATGATTTTGATAAAAAATGATATCTTAATTTTAAAAACGATACAATTCGATACGATACAGTAGACTTTGAACGATATCGATACAGTAATATTGGCTTTTTCTGTAAATAAACTTATTACAGTAATTCAAACTCAGAAATCTAACTCAGATTTAAAGTGCTGAACAAGAAATACAACTTTTTTACAAAAACTAAAACATTTATTTTGCCCAAGAGCTAACTTATAAATAATAATACAGATGTATAACAATGCAGTGCTTCACACATGTTTTACAGCACCACCTAAGTGTTTAAGATTAAATCATATATTTTAGTGGTTAAATAAGAATTAATCTGAAGATTTGATGGAAATAAGTCCAGACTTAATTACTTGCTTGCAATTGACTCCACGTCCGCCTCATTACATATGCGTATCACGAAGTGGTGGGCAGCCGAGCTAGTTGTTCACTAGAGCAGCGTGTCTGAATCTGCCTTTTGCATGTGTTGTTTTAAGTTTTCTAACCGATCGAATCATGAAACCTTTAATGGATACTTTAGGATTCCTTGTGAAGAGATGAATAAAGAGCCTCGCACTAAGGACTTTACGAAAAGACGCAGGAAAAGTGGCTCGCTAACATTTCACTAGCAAACGCTTTTACATCGAAGGATTATTTATTTACCCAGCCATGCAGTCACAATGCACAGTTATTACATCCACATTTTCTTTTTAATGAACTTTCAGGTATGAGTTGGCGTTTTAAATAAACACTGAATGTTTGACCTGAAAAGAACACAGCCACAGACGCATTGTTTTGTTGAGAATGATAAGTTCATTCACCAATCGTTACTCACACGGCTCTGTACGATGCAGGATGTGTCCTTCAGGACCTTAACTCTGAGTTCCTGAACCCACAGACGGAAAAGTTATAGTATCCATGTTTATCCAAACCTTCAGTTGTTTAGGAGTGCAAAAGCTTGACTGTAACACTAGCTGTGGATTAGAATCTAAAGTGAATAAAATGACAGTCTAGGATCTGGTCTTTAATTCAGACAGAAAACATGTTTTATTGTCGATGGTAGAGGCAGCATAAACAAAGACGTTAGAGAATGTAAATGACATTATACAGTGGAGAAATGGAGACTTATCAGCACTATTAGCATATTAGCAAATATTAGCATTCGCCGCGGTGCCAGTAGCTTCAACCTTGATATTACCAAAACATGTAGTGGAAAAATTCTGCCTTGTGCATATTGTTAGAATGATGAGTTAGAACGTTCACCACAGTAGCTTCAAAATGTCATGAAATATCCAAAAAAGAAAAAAAATACTCGGAAGAGTCGCATTTTCTTCATATATCAGCAGCAACTCTTGCTAGCCTGACCACCACTTTGTCAACCGGAAGTTTATGCGTCACGTGATTGCAAGCAAGCAATAAGGACTATTTCGTTATTCCAATTGATTATTTTCTTAATATTTAATAAAAATGATACTGTTAATTTGAAGACCTTGATATAGTATGACTAAGTTCTTTATGTTGTCATGAAGGTGGTCCAAAACTTTTGTTGAGCAGTGAGCACTGTACATTCCAGTGCCTTTTCCTCGTATAGAACTTTGAAAACAGCAGCAACACCTTTTTGGTCTCCGCTCTTGCACCACAGTTACTGTTTTTGGATGCTGTTCCCTCGGGTGACTCTTCTGCTTTGCCAGCAATGCTGTGGCGTCGCTACAGATGCGAAGAGAAGCGTAGCGAGAAGAGTAGCTCTACAGAGTTTCGTCAAGATTGCCCCCCTTTTCTTTTTGTTTCTTTTTTTACAAAACCCGAAGTATCTCCTGACTGACGAACGCACTGACGAGCGCCGCTGCAAAGGCTTGTTGATGACACGGGCAAAAAACGAATTAAATTTGTTTAGATTAACATTCAGACAACAAATTATTTATAATTCCATTGCACGTTGTGACTATGATTAAATGTAAGAAAATAACTTTGTATCAATCCAATCGACATGTAGTGTTGATGTGCAGCTAGGAGCGCCGATTGATGTAGCTGAATCAGTGTCACATGTGTCACTGGTCCACGACGTGTCCAGGCGTGTCACTGGTCCATGGCGTGTCCAGGCGTCTCACTGGTCCATGACGTGTCCGGGCTGCTCACACCTGGACACACCTTAGACCAGTGACACGCCGTGGACACGTCATGGACCAGTGACACGCCTGGACACGCCATGGACCAGTGACACGCCTGGACACGCCATGGACCAGTGACACGCCATGGACACGTCATGGACCAGTGACACGCCATGGACCAGTGACACGCCATGGACACGTCATGGACCAGTGACACGCCATGGACCAGTGACACGCCTGGACACGCCATGGACCAGTGACACGCCATGGACACGTCATGGACCAGTGACACGCCATGGACCAGTGACACGCCATGGACACGTCATGGACCAGTGACACGCCATGGACCAGTGACACGCCTGGACACGCCACGCCGTGTCACTGGTCCATGGCGTGTCCAGGCGTCTCACTGGTCCATGACGTGTCCGGGCTGCTCACACCTGGACACACCTTAGACCAGTGACACGCCGTGGACACGTCATGGACCAGTGACACGCCTGGACATGCCATGGACCAGTGACACTCCCGGACACGTGATGGACCAGTGACACGCCGTGGACACTTCACGGAGCAGTGACACGCCTGGACACGCCATGGACACTTCATGGACCAGTGACACGCCTGGACACGTCATGGACCAGTGACACGCCCGGACACGTCATGGACCAGTGACACGCCCGTACACGCCATGGACCAGTGACACGCCCGGACACGCCATGGACCAGTGACACGGCGTGGCGTGTCCAGGCGTGTCACTGGTCCATGGCGTGTCACTGGTCCATGGCGTGTACGGGCGTGTCACTGGTCCATGGCGTGTCCAGGCGTGTCACTGGTCCATGACGTGTCCAGGCGTGTCACTGGTCCACGACGTGTCCAGGCGTGTCACTGGTCCACGACGTGTCCAGGCGTGTCACTGGTCCATGGCGTGTCCAGGCGTCTCACTGGTCCATGACGTGTCCGGGCTGCTCACACCTGGACACACCTTAGACCAGTGACACGCCGTGGACACGTCATGGACCAGTGACACGCCTGGACACGCCATGGACCAGTGACACGCCTGGACACGCCATGGACCAGTGACACGCCATGGACACGTCATGGACCAGTGACACGCCATGGACCAGTGACACGCCTCGACACGCCACGCCGTGTCACTGGTCCATGGCGTGTCCAGGCGTCTCACTGGTCCATGACGTGTCCGGGCTGCTCACACCTGGACACACCTTAGACCAGTGACACGCCGTGGACACGTCATGGACCAGTGACACGCCTGGACATGCCATGGACCAGTGACACTCCCGGACACGTGATGGACCAGTGACACGCCGTGGACACGTCACGGAGCAGTGACACGCCTGGACACGCCATGGACACGTCATGGACCAGTGACACGCCTGGACACGTCATGGACCAGTGACACGCCCGGACACGGCATGGACCAGTGACACGCCCGTACACGCCATGGACCAGTGACACGCCCGGACACGCCATGGACCAGTGACACGGCGTGGCGTGTCCAGGCGTGTCACTGGTCCATGGCGTGTCACTGGTCCATGACGTGTCCATGGCGTGTCACTGGTCCATGGCGTGTCCAGGCGTGTCACTGGTCCATGACGTGTCCAGGCGTGTCACTGGTCCACGACGTGTCCAGGCGTGTCACTGGTCCACGACGTGTCCAGGCGTGTCACTGGTCCATGGCGTGTCCAGGCGTCTCACTGGTCCATGACGTGTCCGGGCTGCTCACACTTGGACACACCTTAGACCAGTGACACGCCGTGGACACGTCATGGACCAGTGACACGCCTGGACACGCCATGGACCAGTGACACGCCATGGACACGCCATGGGCCAGTGACCCGCCGCGGACACGCCATGGACCAGTGACACGCCGTGGACACGTCATGGACCTGTGACACGCCGTGGACACGTCATGGACCTGTGACACACCGTGGACACGTCATGGACCAGTGACACGCCTGGACACGCCATGGGCCAGTGACACGCCATGGACCAGTGACACGCCCGGACACGCCATGGACCAGTGACACACCGTGGACCAGTGACACGCCGTGGACACGTCATGGACCTGTGACACACCGTGGACACGTCATGGACCAGTGACACGCCTGGACACGCCATGGACCTGTGACACGCCTGGACACGTCATGGACCAGTGACACGCCCGGACCCGTCATGGACCAGTGACACGCCTGGACACGCCATGGACCAGTGACACGCCTGGACACGCCATGGACCAGTGACACGCCTGGACACGTCATGGACCAATGACACGCCCGGACACGCCATGGACCAGTGACACGCCGTGGACACGTCATGGACCTGTGACACACTGTGGACACGTCATGGACCAGTGACACGCCTGGACACGCCATGGACCAGTGACACGCCCGGACACGCCATGGACCAGTGACACGCCGTGGACACGTCATGGACCTGTGACACACCGTGGACACGTCATGGACCAGTAACACGCCTGGACACGCCATGGACCAGTGACACGCCTGGACACGCCATGGACCAGTGACACGCCGTGGACACGTCATGGACCTGTGACACACCGTGGACACATCATGGACCAGTGACACGCCTGGACACGCCATGGACCTGTGACACACCTGGACACGCCATGGACCAGTGACACACCTGGACACGCCATGGACCAGTGACACACCTGGACACGCCATGGACCAGTGACCGCCACCACCTGAGATAGAAAAGCCATAATATCAAACACAAAGAACAAAGTTAGCTTTATCACTGAGCTGTATTTGTTCACCTCATTAATCTGGTCATGAACAGAACAGCATTGTGAAAGTTACACGGAAAATAAAGGTGAAACCAAACATTTAAATGTCCATATAGAATTCAGTCTTATAATACCTCTTTAAGGCCAAACCTCAAAATCTGTAATATCTTGAATGGATCTACTCTCCAAGACGGTGTGTTCCATTTCCTGGACTTTATGTCACTGCTGAATGGTGGCAGTTAAACCAATGAGAGGCCTCAGATGCTTCTTCACTGCTGTTATCCGCCTTGATGAAACAACTCTGAAACATTAAAAGAGATGAATTAGAATATTAAAACAACAAAAGACAAAAACATCTAAATAGATGAAGTTTCTATATACCAGTGCTTGTGCCCCCTTTTAAGACCGCAAACATAATCTGTACCCCCTATTCCTTGTTAAGATATACATTTAAACAGCCCCCATTATTCTTCAAATCCATCAAGGGAGATGAAAAGATGGAAAGAAGGAACTTTTAAGATAAACTAGTGAAACACATCTATTCTATTCCTGTGACATGTTTGGTTAGGATAATTGTAATGATACCACTCAACACACAAGAGAAATATACACGAGAGCTGTAAACAGCAGGTAAATAACTCTGGGACAAGCATTTTCTTCCACAGCACTACACAACCTCAAACTGCAAATATGTTCATTAACCCTAGATTTATCTGTTCCAATAAAGCAACAACCGGTAACAACTTTATTACACATACAGCACCCTGTGTATGTGACACACAGAACAGACCAGGACTGAGAGGACACTGTGTTAGTGAGGACATCTATATTCAATATGAGACATTTACAACATCTGTGTGTGTGACACACAGGACAGACCAGGACTGAGAGGACTCTGTGTTAGTGAGGACATCTATATTCAATATGAGACATTTACAACATCTGTGTGTGTGACACACAGGACAGACCAGGACTGAGAGGACTCTGTGTTAATGAGGACATCTATATTCAATATGAGACATTTACAACATCTGTGTGTGTGACACACAGGACAGACCAGGACTGAGAGGACCAGCTAAACTGAAAATGAGACATTAACTATACTAAGTGTAAGATATTCACATGCATTAAAAGGGACACCCTCACTCAAACCTAAGTTTATGACACTCTAAATGATGCAGCAGAGTGTTTTAAGAGATGACCGTAAGTGTGTTCAGGATGTACCTACCAGTATTATTGTACTTCATTGATACTGGTCGGTCTACGGCGTGTCCAGGCTTGACACTGGTCCATGGCGGGTCCAGGCGTGTCACTGGTCCAAGGGCGTGTCCAGGCATGACACTGGTCCATCCCGGGTCCAGGCGTGTCACTGGTCCACAATTTTGATTTCAAGATTTCAAAAGGCTATAACTTTAAAATGGTTTGAGATAAAGGCATACTGTAAATTAGAAATATCTTCAGTTTGAACCAAACTTTGGGATGGAAGTTGATTCGTCATCTAATTTGCATATTGGGACGTCATCAAGGTGGCGGCCATTTTGGAAAATGTTAATTATTGTATAAAGACTTCAAAAAGCTGTAGCTTGGGAGTTATTTGAGATCAGGGAATACTATAAACAGTCAATGTGAAATATTTTTAGTATGAAATGAATTTGGGATAGAAATAAATTCCCTGATCCAGATTATAGATAATGTTTTAGCACTGGTTCGCGGCCATATGGAATTGTATTATTTTCAAAGACCTTCAGTGATCAAGACAGCACTCTTTATAGTTTACAGTCATGAAATCTTGAGATTGGTTTCAATACTTCCCTTTCAGAGAAGTAGTGGGCATACTATTTTTCTCAGTGGAAATGAGGCTCCAGGATTTACCGTTTAGAAACAGAGAGATGAAACGAATGGGCTCAGAACTTGTCAGATCGTCTCAACAACATACAACAGGCTCTTCAACACTTCTGATCCACTTTTGTGGATTATTTTCTCTCAAGAACTGCTTTCATCCTCATCATCGCTGTTGGTAAAGGCAGTGAACGCGATTAGCGATGTGTTTTTTTCCCGCGGCTCTCCCGCGACTTCTCCCGCGTCTCCCGTGTTCCCCGTGGATGTCTACCCCCGCTACTTTCTCCCACATGCCCGGTGTTATGATGCCCCTGTCCCCTCCACCACGGATCCTGCTTGGCGTTCACAGAATGCTTCTACCGCGGCCACACGGAGGACAAGCAGCCGCTGCACAGGGGCTGATTGTGGACTATGGAGCGCTGTCTCCCCGTCACCAATAATGTCCGTGTCTGCTTCACTGGACACCTGTGTGTCTTCCTCCTCTGAATCTGAGTGAGCCAGTACCAGACCAAGTACTTCTCTGGTACTGAAGACCTCGTGAGTAAAATAAAAAACACTATTTCCCTCTGCTCTCGCTCCTCTCAGCTCTACCGCTGCTGCTTCGCCTCCGCGCTGCTGCGCCGCAAGTGTTTTACGAACTCAATTTAATCAAAAACTTTCAATAACACCACACCCACAAATGCTGCTCATATTACAGGCACACATGTCCACTAACCCCTGGTGAAAAGTATTAACAAGATTCGGACTGCTCTGTAGAGACGCAAGGATCGCTCAGTAGAGACGCACGGACTGCTCAGTGGAGACACACGGAATGCTCACTAGAGACGCACGTACTGCTCAGTAGAGACACACGTACTGCTCAGTAGAGACACACGTACTGCTCAGTAGAGACACACGGACTGTTCAGTAGAGACACACGGACTGCTCAGTAGAGACGCACGGACTGCTCAGTAGAGACACACGGACTGCTCAGTAGAGACACACAGACTGCTCTGTAGAGACGCACGGACTGCTCACTAGAGACACACGGACTGCTCTGTAGAGACGCACGGACTGCTCTGTAGAGACGCACGGACTGCTCTGTAGAGACGCACGGACTGCTCTGTAGAGACGCACGGACTGCTCTGTAGAGACGCACGGACTGCTCTGTAGAGACGCACGGACTGCTCTGTAGAAACGCACGGACTATTCAGTAGAGCCGTGACATTTTTCATTCACGGGTTGGCGTGACTTCCGGTAAGCAGTACTGCAGGGCTGCTCTGTGCACCTTTTTAGTAAACTTTTAACAACTTTTTAGCGCGTTTTTATTGTTCAGTTTTTTAATATATCTGAGTGTTTTATGTTATTAATTCAGTGGTTTCAGCAAATAGCGCTTAGTCCCGACTGAAACCCACTAGTAGCACAGAAGCTAACACAAGCTAACGAGGACATGGAAAGTGACAATGAAATTGGCTCAAACATGCACAATATTAGTCGCCTCACCTTGGAGCTCCGTGAGAGCGACCGTGCCACCATTGCAGAACTACGAAAAGAAGTCCTTCGTCTCACCGCAGAGTTGAATGAGAAACAATCTCTTGTGTCCAAACTTTTTGAAGTCGCTGGTGGGCAGCATTCACGGCTGATGTCACTGAGCGCTGCATATTGTGACACTGTCGTGTGGGAGAGATCCGTCAGCTCCGGACCCTCCTGTTCTACACCTAAGCGCCCGGTTCCGAACAACGAGCCCGCGGATTCCGAGGAGCCATCCTGCGCCGTGGCCCATGTCCTTAGTCTGGCAAACCGCTATGCAGCCCTCTCCACTGACATCCCGGCCCCCTCAGCAGAATCCCTGGACACTGCAGCGTACTCTACTGCTCGAGGATCCAAGTCCACTGCGAGGAAAACGCTCCTAAAGGAAGCAGTCCTCAGGCGAAAGAGCGGTCCACCAGCCATGTTGGCCTGTTCCCCTTCTTTGACCCCAGTGCAGCAGCCTCAGACTGGGGTAGCGAGCCATCATTACCATCGCTCACCTCCACCGGGTCAGCAGCAGCGCCCAGAGCCAGCCCCTCTCACCGCTCCAGCGTCCCCGAGCACACAGCGTGGGTCGCCTGTAGCTGAGAGTCAGCACCCCCGCTCCTCCTCTCCATGTGTTCAGCGGCGCTCAGGCTCGGGTCCTGCTTCGGGTGAACCCGCTGGTTCCGTCCACCGAGCTCCTTCTCCGAGGCCACTCTTCGCCCCGACCACTCTGATTATTGGAGATTCCATCGTGAGACACGTCCGCTTCTTTAACGCGGTCACTCGCTGTACAGTGACCGCGTCATTTATTACTGCTGTCATTTATTTATTTATTTTTTTAAATTTCTTGTGTAACTTTGAAAGTGTTAATGGTTTTATTCTTTTGTGTGATTTTATTGTTTTTATTGTGTTTTAATCTTTTGTGTGATTTTAATGTTTTAATTGTGATTCTGGTGTTTGTTTTATGTGATGATTTGTGATGTGGACTGTGAAGCGCTTTGTGTTGCCCTGTGCATGAAAGGCGCTCTACAAATAAACTTTGATTGATTGATTGATAGAGACGCACTGACTGCTCTGTAGAGACGCACGGACTATTCAGTAGAGACACACGGACTGCTCTGTAGAGACGCACGGACTGCTCTGTAGAGACGCACGGACTGCTCACTAGAAGAGACGCACGGACTGCTCTGTAGAGACACACGGACTGCTCTGTAGAGACGCACGGACTGCTCTGTAGAGACGCACGGACTGCTCGGTAGAGACGCACAGGCTGTTCAATAGAGACGCACGGACTGCTCAGTAGAGACGTTGCTCTGTAGAGACGCACGGACTGCTCTGTAGAGACACACGGACTGCTCTGTAGAGACGCACGGACTGCTCGGTAGAGACGCACGGGCTGTTCAATAGAGACGCACGGACTGCTCAGTAGAGACGCACAGACTGTTCAGTAGAGACGCACGGACTGCTCTGTAGAGACGCACGGACTGCTCTGTAGAGACGCACGGACTGCTCTGTAGAGACGCACGGACTGCTCTGTAGAGACGCACGGACTGCTCGGTAGAGACGCACGGACTGCTCTGTAGAGACGCACGGACTCCTCTGTAGAGACGCACGGACTATTCAGTAGAGACGCACGGACTGTTCAGTAGAGACGCACGGACTGCTCTGTAGAGATGCACGGACTGCTCTGTAGAGACACACGGACTGCTCTGTAGAGACGCACGGACTATTCAGTAGAGACGCACAGACTGTTCAGTAGAGACGCACGGACTGCTCTGTAGAGATGCGCGGACTGCTCTGTAGAGACACACGGACTGCTCTGTAGAGACGCACGGACTATTCAGTAGAGACGCAAGGACTGCTCTGTAGAGACACACGGACTGCTCGGTAGAGACGCACGGACTGCTCGGTAGAGACGCACAGGCTGTTCAATAGAGACGCACGGACTGCTCAGTAGAGACGTTGCTCTGTAGAGACGCACGGACTGCTCTGTAGAGACACACGGACTGCTCTGTAGAGACGCACGGACTGCTCGGTAGAGACGCACGGACTGCTCGGTAGAGACGCACAGGCTGTTCAATAGAGACGCACGGACTGCTCAGTAGAGACGCACAGACTGTTCAGTAGAGACGCACGGACTGCTCTGTAGAGACGCACGGTCTGCTCAGTAGAGACACACGGACTGCTCTGTAGAGACGCACGGACTGCTCGGTAGAGACGCACGGACTGCTCTGTAGAGACGCACGGACTGCTCTGTAGAGACGCACGGACTGCTCTGTAGAGACGCACGGACTGCTCGGTAGAGACGCACGGACTGCTCGGTAGAGACACAAAGACTGGTCAGCAGAGACGCACAGACTTTTCAGTAGAGACGCACGGACTATTCAGTAGAGACGCACGGACTGCTCTGTAGAGACGCAAGGATCGCTCAGTAGAGACGCACGGACTGCTCAGTGGAGACACACGGAATGCTCACTAGAGACGCACGTACTGCTCAGTAGAGACACACGTACTGCTCACTAGAGACTCAGACTGCGCGGCAAAGTCAAAGGGGAGGAGCAGGAGCGGAAAATGTATGCACGCAGGAGATAAATATTGCTGAACGTTTCCTCGGACGTACGTGCAGCAACCAATCCGCAGAGAGAGAGAGCCGCAAAGTGGTCACGGGGACATTAGCGGACTGAGCAAGCAGACTGAATATACTGTCAACAGCTAAAACAGGAGCCACACCAGGACTAAAACCGGGGTTGACAATGGGGGACATAGTGCTTGTGAACATATGCGTTTTCATGCTCCCATGACTTTACGCAACTGCTTTGAGTGTTTGCCGATGTGGAAACTGAAAATGAGACATTTAACTACTCAGAGTAAGATATTCACATGTCTTAAAGGGACACGCTCACTCAAACCTAAGTTTATGACACTCTAAATGATGCCGCCAAGTGTTTAAAGTAAATATGTCTCTTACAAACCATAGTTTCTAAACATCATGCATCCAAAATTAAGCAGCAGAACTAACCTGTTGCGCAGGGCTGTCTGACTCTTCACTTTCAGTTCAGCGTCTGTTGAGGAGAACACATGATATGAAGGCACAATGCTTAGCAAGACCAGGTGTTTTTGCCAGGAGTAGCTAAGGTTTTATCTAAAATGCTCGATTTTTTAATCTTATTTTTAAAATGCTATAACTTAAAAGTGATAAGAGATTGAGGATTTCTGTAAATTATAACAATTAAGGATGGCCCAAAACTTATGTAGGGAATAAAAGTACCCTGCTCTCTCTATCTCGTCCAACGTTACTGCCGCCCCGTGAATACGACACTATTAGCGGAGGCTGGACGTCAGGGCACTGACTTCTAATCATCCATCCATCCATTTTCTTCCCCTTAATCCATTTCTGGGTCGGGGGGGTGGCAGTCAGAGCTACACCCAGTTCACAGAGCACCAGCCCCTCCCTGATCCTCCTGCAGGTAGTGAGTCCATAGGAGCCTTGATTTTTGAGTGGGGGCTTTAGGCAAAGTGGGGTTATGTGTCTTGCCCAAGGACAAAATGACAGCAATCACCAGTGGGAGTCGTGAAGTAGGTCTCGTGGTGGGCTCGAACCTACGAGCTTCAGCCTTAAAGACCAATGCTCTACTAAGTGAGCCACTGTCGCCCAGACTAGACTCCCTAGTCTTGTTCTCCGCAAATCTAACCTTTCTTCGAACTTCCAAATGACCGCCCTGACCCTGAGAAACACTGTTCCAACTGACACTGAGCGTCTGAAGTGTTTAAAGTGTCTAAAGTTTGTGTTTGTTGCGGTACAACACTGGCACGCTGCTGCAGCTGCACTCGCTTCGCTATGATTTCGGCACTGGTTCAACACGGTTTTGCTCAATTATTTTGTATATGAGCATGGCCATTTTAAATAGTACTGCATCTTGTAGAGAAGAGGGTTAAGTAAGGTATTACCTCTGGATAAGTCTGCAGAGAGAACATCAGGGTCCAAGTCACTGTGTGGTCACCAAACTCTGCAACATGTTGTCCAGCAATGATGCTTATACCACTGAGCTGTGTCTAAACAAGAGGAACAGAAAAATACACATGTGAACTTGGGACATCATCTTCACCAGCCATACCCAAATTGAGGTCTGGGGCCTATTGGGGCCCTCTCTGTCTTGATATGTAACAATATACACATTTTCAATGTCATCTAGCCAACATCAGCTCTGCCAACATAGGTTATAAATCATTGTAATGCTCAGGATCTCTGTAATCATGTTGTTTCTGTGATGAAGAGATGGCTATAATCTCACAAATCAAATCATTATCACACATGTGCATAGGATGGACTGTGAAATATGAAGAAAAGCCTAATATGGAACCTTTAAAACTATGCCTTTGGACTGTGATGATGCTTTGACCTACTTAAGATAATATAAGAATTCCTTTATTTGTCCCTCAGTGGGGACGAATACTTCTTTTATTAGCTATTGTAAAACAATGGGACTTATTTCTTTAACAAACAGCCATAAATAAGCTAACCTCAAAAGAGGACTCCCTGATGTCCCGCTGCAGGATTATGCTATGCCCTTTGCCATTAATGGATAATCAAAGCCTATTTGTATGATTTCTGCAAAAAGTGCATCATAATAAATACCTCAAATGTCTTATCTCTATTGTTCTTATAATTGTAGTCTTCTAACTGGCCTTATAAAAGCAATAGGCATTATGTAGTATGCATAAACTGGGCGTTAAAGCCACTTAGCTCCGCAGCTATACAGGGCGTTAGCCACTTAGCTCCGCAGCTATACAGGGCGTTAGCCACTTAGCTCCGCAGCAGCTATACAGGGCGTTAGCCACTTAGCTCCGCAGCTAATCTAGGATACTTTGTGCTAAACCAGTGTTTTTCAACCACTGTGCCGCGGCACACTAGTGTGCCGTATGATATTGTCTGGTGTGCCGTGAGAAATTCGTCTACTTTGTCTAAAAATAACTGCATTCGCTGTTGACCTCCGGTGACTTGTTTTGAACTGTGGAGTAACCATGTAATACTTTTTCAAATCAGTAGATGGCAGCAGATAGCTAAGTACTTTGAAACTGAAAAATTGGATGCGACCACTGGCTGTAACAGGTCAGCATTGTGGCGAGAATTGGGTAAAATGTGGATGCGACCAACAAATGTGGGAGGGAGCGATTAGAGACAAGAAAAGCGAATTATGCCGTTTCTGAACAGGATTAACATCCTCCGCTCTGCCCCGGGGCAGCTGTGGCCGCGTTGTAGTGGTTTAACTATGAAATGTACAATTTTTGTACAACAGCTCTCGCGAACGCACTTCTGAACTGGGTACCGAGTGCAGACCATAGTCGAGTGGACAGAACCACAGACATGCGGACCGGACAGAACCATGGACTCGCGTTCAGGACCTCCCGTGTCCCTCATCCAAAACTCCTGAATTTAAAGCTCGGATACTGTCATGATATGAGGCAAGACACGCGTCGTGGTCTTCTTCAGAAAAGCCTTTATTGCACTACAGCAGCCATTCCCAAACTCAGTAACACCGAGGCCCCCTTAAAAATCTGACGGGTCTGCGTGGCCCCCCAAAATGTTATTTAAGGACCAGCCGCTTGTAGGGACTCACTGTCCCCGTGCCAATGGAGTAAAGGGGAATGAGAATGGAAGCAGTGGCATTTGTCAGTCGCATGTATAACGCTTGGCAGTAATATTAGGACAAACCAATATTAAAACTCACAGCTGGACTTTGTAAAACCCAATAAACCCAAGTGAATGCATGCACCGAGCTAACCCTCAGACAAAGCCGTAGGGCCAGGGGCAGATGCAGCACAAAACACTGTTCAGATTGAGCTGGAGCTGGAGAGGGAATAACCAAGTTCACTGCCGATATTTATGCTAAAATAAGAAAAATACAGCGTTTTGCAGAAGCTATCCGAGAGGAGGGCAACAAGTCACTCTCCAGATGTGCCTTCACCTCAGCACCGCGTATGCAACACAAGAAAGCAGATGGAGCAGGAAAAGCACAATTAGGATGTAGAGTTATGGATGCACAAGTATACTTTGAAAGAAGAAATTGGTAAAGTGAAGTCAAATAATAGAGTTGGAAAATATATGGAGGTTTTAAAAGAACTAATATAATGCTTAGCAGGATATTTTGTACAAAAATTACTTCTGTATATGGTATGGAAAACGTTAATGTCCTAATAGTTTGAATGATGAGGCAAAGCACAAGAAACCCACAAGGCCTGATTTTACAGAGGAGATGTTTCTACAACTTAAATTAAAACCTGTATGTAGAATCTTATTTTTTCATAGACAATATACATGAAAACAAGACTAGAGTTACCATCTGGCTCCTGCAGAAATAAAAAACCTCTTTTGGTATGTATCAAAGCATCTGAACTTTATTGTTCGTTGCCAGTTTCTAGTTTAAGTTTCTGCCATCCATCCATCCATCTTCTTCCCCTTAATCCATTTCTGGGTCGGGGGGGGGGTGGCAGTCAGAGCTGCACCCAATTCACTTAGCACCTGCCCATTATTTCCAATAACATTTTTCCAGTTCTGGGATACTCCTAGGCTGTGTTGCTGTTATGTTTGGGCACCTTTTCCCCCCCTTTGGTTTTATCTTATCTTTTTTTGTCCAGGTATTTTTTGGGTTTTTCAGTTTTTTTTTGTAAGATTGTGTTTTGTATAAGTATATTTTATAGGTTGCATTTTTGATAACGTTTTTGTATCTTATTTTGTATATTTTGCAGCTCGGGTCGGGAGTATAAGAAGCGCTGTCCTGGTGCGCTCCCGCCCCTCTCTGCTCTCAGCCTTTTGCAAACACCTGCTGAGGTGAGCGTGCACGCGCTGCGCGCTCCCTCCTAGTCCTGGTTTGCGGCCTCCCCAGACGCCGCATGGTTTGGTTGTTTCTTTAGCCATTTGGTTAGCATTTTTTCCTTGTCCTTATTTTTGTTTGATCTGGTGGGTCCGGTGGTTACATTTTCGTTTGAGGGTGTAGCTAGTTGGGTTTTGTTTATTCTTTAGTTAGGGTGCCGGCATCGGATCCGGACGGCCCTGTATAGGGTTGGTTCGGTGTCGGCCCATTTTTGTTTGTTTTGGCTGGCCCACCAGGTCCCCCTTTAATTTGATTACTTTGGGTTTTTGTATTCTGGACACGGTGTTGGTTTGATTTAATATTCATATTAATTAATAATAACAAACTAGAGTTCAGTTAAAAGAACATGTATAAATAAAATCATTATTTGTTGAACTCTAAACCTGTCTCTTTGTCCTTAAAATATGTTTTGTCCTTCGGGTTGTAACAGTTGCATGCACCACTTAAATCTTTTGGACAATCTAGCAAAATCTTTTGGACAATGTAGCTTCTCCTTTAGCGGGGTTAAACTGTGGAACTCTCTCCCCACTGAGCTCAAACTACAGACTAACACGACCATCTTCACCATACAGTGGTTAAGTTCAAGACAAAGTTGTTCTCACATGTAAATTGTATAGCTTTTCTTTGAAATGTTTTCTTATCTTCTGTAATGTAAAAGCCCCCTGTGGACTAGTGTTGAAAATTAGCACCTGTGCTATAACACTTATAGCAATGCATCTGGTTCGTCCAATGTTATTGTTATGTCCATATTAAATGAATAAAAAAAAACAAACAAACTGGGGTATCTAACTGCAAACCAAAAGAATTAGAATACAGCGTGTTTCCACACCTCATGCTAGTGCTGAAGCCCGCAATGGCATCTTACTGATTCTTGATTGCACCTGCTGAACTCCATGACCACAGCAGCTTTGTCTCTATCGGATAAAAACATCTTGTTATCCCTTACGGCAAGAATAATGTCTTCTCTCAGAAAGTGGACCGTCGGCCACCTAATAGACGGGGTTTGCTTTCTGAGCGCGGTGTGAGATTGAGCAGAGAATCATTGCCATGGGAGAGCAATTCCAGTGCAATTATAAACACTCCCGCGGATCTTCCCTCTTCCTTCCGTGCGTACTCCGAGGTCTCCTCCGCAGTAAAGTTCTGTTGGGGCCGCGGCTTCTTCGAACGTGCTGTGGTTGGGCAGCAGGCAGACGGGAACATCCGGACCAGGACTGTTTACCTCTCAACAGGTCAGGAGGGAACAGGGGACCACCCCGGGCGGAGAACAAGGCCCAGCTGTGGCACAGAGATGGGTACAGGAGACAACCACCCAGATGGAGATCAATGTCTGGCGGTGGTTCCAGGAATCTAATGAGTCAGCAGTGGAGCAATGAAACATGGCAACCTGATGAGGGTCGTTTTAGTGGCCGGTCTATTCTGTCATGAGGTGAGATGAAGAGGGACGTAAAAATGCAGTAATGCCAAAAATATTAATTTAGTAAGATCCAAGCTTTTAGCTTGGTTTTTACCTTGGTTAAAGTCCAAGGTAAAAACAAATTGAAAATCCAAACAAAACTCAGGGGAGAGGAGTACAGGGTACATATAGACGCAGAAAGGCACAGATGAAACACATTAGGGCAGGGGAGAAAAAATATTTCAATCTGAAGAGACCAAGACAGACACATTAATGCATGAAAAAGATTTATTTCTTTGGTGCATTGACCCCAGCAGTGACACTTGCAGAGGGGAGATCATTTGCTGCTGCAGATGATCTCAGACCCCCTGGGGTCAAGCACTGGTGGTGGCTTGAGCATGGTGTGAATGGGGCATAGGCAGAGCAGGAGCAGGAGCCAGGGCAGGACCCAGAGCAGGAGCCAGGGCAGGAGCCAGGGCAGGAACCAGGGCAGGAGCCAGGGCAGGAGCCAGAGCAGGAGCCAGGGAAGGAGCTTGAGGAGGCGCTGGGGATGCGGTGGGTGTTAAGAGCATCAGGAATCAGAATCATTTTTATTGCCACGGAAGTCACAGACTTGGAAATTGCTTTGGCTCAGTGCAACAGTCAGAAAGAGATAATAAAAATAAAGAATAAAAATAAAGAATAAAAAACACTTCTAAGGAATACATTTAAATTTAAAACAGAGCGCTGTTTACTGTATATCAGGAAACAGTGGAAGCAGGGAGCAGGCCGATGGAGCAAGAGGTGACTGCAGATGCAGGGATGAAACACAACCTGATCTAAAAGAGACGAGGAGCATCAGGTAAGTATGTAACCAGTGGGTGTGTTTGTCCCTAATGAGCCGCCGTAGAGGGAATTCACCCCCAAGCCGGTACGTAGACTTCCGCATTCCATCACATTAGCACTCATACAGTATATAAACACACAGCAGACACCCGTACCATTCCTCTCACTGCTGAAGGCCTGGTAGGTGTTTTTGTGCTCCTCATTTTTTAGTGGAATTCTCAGTTCTCCTTTTTGTGTTTTAGACGCTGGCTAAGACTGAAGCGTCTGTAAAGGAAGCGGCCTGTTATGACGTAGCTGCTCTTGTATAGTCATACTAGGTAATGTCAGTTTACAAGTAGAGGAGGAATATGAATTACATTTGTTGACACTTTCTTGTTTTTATAGGCGCTGAGTGCCTTTGCAGTTTTTTATTTGGGTATAATTGGCATTTCATTTTTTCATCTTATTTACTGTGTTTGTTTGGTGCTTGGCTCATTTTAATATATTTAACCCTGTGAATTTGGATACTTGTGTGCTCATTGTGTCTGTTTCTGCTCAGGGCCTGGTCCAGGCGTGGCTTCTCATGGTGGGGGATTTGGTGATAGAGTTGCCCACTGGTGCACCATCACTCCTTTTATATGCTGTGGTATTTTGCACCTCCCTTCACCACTTGTACATTTTTAGTCTTTTTTCTTGATTTAGTGTGTGTATGAATGTGTGGCACGGAGCGTAGTGAGTGCACTATTCCAGCCCCTTAGTCCTCCATCGTGTGCCCTGAGTGTTGTTTTTCTGTCTGGCTAATATTGGAGCACATATTTTATAATCCTGGATCTTTTTTTAATGATTACATTTAATACATTGAAATAAAAACATATTTTCCTTCTTTTAGGTCTCATTCTCAGAATAAATTGCTTGAAATCTTATAATTTGTGTCAGATCAATTACTTGTTGCATCCCACCATTATTCCTGGGCCTTGCGGTCACATATAAAGTAATCCACACAACCCTGACACAGTTAAGATCTAAATAAGACAAGATCTGGATTTAATACCGGCTAAGACAGAATTGTTTTTAAGTGTTGAACAGACTGATCTTGATATACAGAGACAGAGAGAATGATGAGGTGAGAGTGTGTCTTGTCTGCAGCACAGGCCATGCCTCCCTGCCACACATACAGATCTGATGTTCTCAGATCTGTGAATTATAATTGTATTATGAGTATATTATTTGGTGGTCTCAGCCTGTCAGTTCAGACCTGGTTATTGACAGCTTGTCTTGGGCTTTGGACACAGCCGTCGATACTGTCACTCAAGTGTAAGAGCAGAGATCTGAGACGACAGACAGCTCTCTCTGGTGCCTTCGTTCAAATGGAAACGTCAGCTTCACAGGGGAAGTCATCACAACAAAACAGATTTAAGATACAATTCAGTCTCAACGTAAAAAATGTCTTTCTCATAATACTCCCGAGTGAGTTTGTGTCTTCTTAAGTTTTTACCACTTCAATGTTATGATGAGAGGTATTTACCATGTTAATGTGGTATTCTAAGGATATTGTTATGCATTTTCAGTCATGATTTTAATCTGAATCCCCCAATTTCAGTTCACACAGGTGAAACAAATAAAGGCCCTGTCCACACGTAGCCGGGTATCTGCTAAACCGCAGATATTTTTCTTCGTTTGCACCTGTCATCCACATGGCAACGTATCATAAACGAATATATAAAAAAACTCCGGAGATAACCGGAGTTTTGCGTTTTCGCACGTCACAGTATTCCCTTCAAAATAACAACAAACAAAACATGCAACCTCTGATCCCTGAGGAAGCATCTTACTGCCTTAAAAACTTTTCACAACATCCTCGCTCCACATCAGAGAGCAGCAAAGTGATCAAAGGGACTCACGCTCGAAAACGACCAAAACAGGAGCTAAACCGGGATTAAACCAGGACTAAACCAGGACTAAACCGGGACAAAAACCAGGATTAAACGAGGCCTTAGGACGGGGGTCAGTGCTTGTAAACATATGTCTTTACCCTGAGTTTCTTCTATGACTGTAAAAGTGCTGCTACAGAAGTACCGGCGTCAGCATCAAAGCTCCGCCCACTTCTGTGGTTTTTCCCCGACGCAGGACGTCAGAGGACGCACATGTTTGGAATGTTATGAATGTGATTGAAAACGCAGATGTTCGGTTATGAGTGGAGGAAAATTATTTTATAAACGGAGGGGGTAAATAGTTGGTTTAAAAAATACCCGGCTACATAAGGACATGGCAAAAGAACCCAAAATGCAGGAATTAAACCTAATTATTTAAGGATAATGATAAAATACTGTAAAAGTCCAAGGTAAAAACAAAAGCAACAATGGGGAAGAGGTACATATAGACACAGAGAGACACAGGTGAAACACATTTGGACGGGGAAAACATTCAGCACAGTGAACAGTACATGAAATAAAACAAAATCAAAGTCTAATATTAACCTAGAACTAATGTTAAAATAAAACAAAGTACCAAAACAAATCCACACCATGACAGTAGCAGGAGATGGTTGTAGAAGACAATTTTCATCATCGCTTTCAATACAAGCACATTACTGATAAAGGGACTGGTCCTATGAGCATTGGCTGACAGCTCTCATTGCCACCCCCCGACCTAGAAATGGACTAATAAAGGGGTTGAAAATGAATAAATGAATGAATATGTTTTCTAATATGATGAATATTTTACCTCTGCTTTAAGTCTGGTCTGAACCCCTCGACTCCCTGTTGATGCAAATAAGTTGACCTATTGACAATAACTACATATTTCCTCTTGATGCTTGTTGGATAAACTCTGAATGGAAGAAAACATCTTATGCAGCCACATCCCCCTGCGACGTAATCACATTCATATTCTATAGTCAGTCAAACAGCAGAATACCTTTTTGAGATGATGACATAATAGTCTAATGTACTCTGTCCGTACTGCCCTGGCCTCCAGTCTTGTTATGATGGATTGGACCTGTTGCTATGGCTACCGGGGACACTCACATACATCTATTGAAATCACTGGGTTAGCGACTTGAACTACAGAATGGACTATCTACCTTCTGCATAAAGGGCGACAATTCAGCAGCCCTCCAGATTCATCAGTCTCAGAAAATATTGTCTAAGGGACATGTTTACATCCCTTCAGTGGTTGGATAAAATGACTATCATTTTCCATCTAAAAGTATGGGTAGTCCCATGTACCTGGGGGATTCAGACAGGACACAGTCCACAAGTAACAACAAACAGCAACTCGCTGCACAGAAAATGACCTATATGCATTTGCCTCGCACACCTTAGTTAACAGGCATGACGGTCATTATGCAGAATTCATAGGATATTTACCAAGTGTGAAAACACACACCTAATATGACTCACGTAGAGGGTGCATGTCCCGGAGGGGACCACTAGGGACGCACTTTATCATATAAATGAGCTTTTATGTACGTAATCCTGGTCAGATCGGGCTGCCAATTCGTCGGCGTGACGCTTGTGGGACTGGCGCCCAGGAGGCGGTCGCAAGAGGGGCGAGGCCTTTCATCGCCGCTTGCGGCTTTAATTTATTTTATTTTTACATTTGCACTGGGCTCTCCGCGACCATACTGCCATTCAAAAAAAAATTGACAGTTCAAAGGCATCTTCAAAAAATATTTGCTGGAGGCAGAAGAAGTGCTGGAGGCTATGTTGACAATGTCCAACATTGCAATAAAGAGTTTACATAAAATTGTAATCAAAACATCCCCAAAGTCAAATATATGACAACGATGGGTGTTTCTCAGGCTGAATTTGACTGCTGAATTTTTTGAAAAACATAAAATATTACTACCGCTACTACTACTACTACTATAACAAATGACAATCATAGAAGTGTAATTTTCCAAATACGTAAAATACAGTAGGTCCCATTTCGTTTTGTCGTCTTCATTCACGCTTTTCATGAATCACGCAGCTGCGTGAAACATATTACATCCTATCGCCACTAGGTGGCAGGTTAAGTCCGCTTTAGCTCTGCCAGCGACTTAAACGCTCAGGTATAAGATTGCGTGCAAACCTGTTTTGCCTAGTGACGCAACATGTGGCGCAGAACTAAAAAAGGATCTGGTTATGACTCTCAAATCATTAATGACAAAACAAAGACTAAAACGAGGATTTATATCGGGATGCCTTTGAACATTGCTGATGATAAAAGTTCACGTGTGATGCAGAATTTTCTAGTTTGAGTCCGTTCTTCACAGTGCACTCTACTCGTGTGAATCGGTGGTCTAGAGGTCTAAAGCTGTGCGCTTACAATGCAGGAACCCGGGTTCGATCCTGGGCTATGTCTTTTTGTATTTATTGCATGTTATCACATTCTATGACAGATTGCTCTAAAAACGGTAAAAGATGAAGGTCAAGACGTTTTTTTGCAGATTATAGCTTAATTGTAAAAATAATCATTTAAGACCACATGTACCCCAATTAAAATAATGTTAGTCTCTTTTTGATGTGGAACTTTTACATGTTTGTCTAAAAAATAGGGAATAAATAAAATTGAAAGGTGATATCCTCTTGAGCAAACCCTGATGTTGATACGCTGAAGAAATACGTTCCAACATCCATTCTTCCCACTCCTATTTTGGACATCAATTGCTTATTTATTTTGCATAAACTATGTATAATTACATTGCTTTTATTTTAGCGTCCGCCAAAGCTATTTTCTCACGGACATCTCTGATGTTCATATATTACAGCATTTTCCCGCAGCATAAAACAAACATATAGATAGACAGAATGCTGATGCGCATGCGCAGGGCTTGGTAACGACACACACACACCAGCGTACGCGCACGCACACACATGCGCGCGTGCTACTGGGGGAAGCAAAAGCAAGGACTGTTTTCAGATGCCTACTCTTTGTTGTTTTTGGTGTTTTGGGCTATTGTTCAATAAATATCTAAAAAATTTAACCTTTATCTGACTGACTCAAATAAGAAGATAAGCTTTATTAATCTCACACAGGAGACATTTACATGTCACATTTGGCATGGATAAAACACTCAAGAATTGTGCAAAAAATAAGAAATGAGAAAACATGTTAATGCAGTTTGTTTAATTGAAAATAGCTTCTATATAGCAAGCTACTTTTGACAGAATTTTGTAACTTAGCTTGCTACATTTGTATGGGTGGTAGCTTCTGTGTAGTGAAGCTGAATTTATTGTAGAGTAGCTTGTAGCTTAGCTCACTACACAAATCAAGTAGCTTGCCCATCACTGCAATCACTGCATGAAAAGTGTGATTTTTGTCTCTTTTCGGCCCTGTATATTACTGTGAAACTTCTGGGATTCGGCTGTTGACGGTAGTTTGTTGTCCCCTCCTCCCTCCTCCACAGGAGGCTTTAACATGTAAATGGCAATGCTGTGAGCTATACAAATGCTAATCAGGGTTGAGGGGGTGCACAATGCTCAACTTTGCTCAATGCTGCACACTGAATTAACTCATCTGGAATTATGTACATACCTAAAAGAAAAAGTACGAACCAACTGAAAATATGTGTTATATTCTCGGTTCAAAGTAGCACCATATATATATATATATATATATGTGTGTGTGTGTGTGTATGGCATTAACACTAGGACCGCCGCGCTCTAAACATACCTTGCACCGCCCCCTGCGGTCAGTTGACCGCTATGTATTTTGCGCTGATACAGCCTTTTGCCAAATTGATTGTTCACTAAACCAGAACTTGATGTTGCAAAGGAATCGTGATCATAATGAAACTGTGTAAATTATTTGTCTAAATATTCTAAGTAATTGTAATTCTAGCCGAAATAAAAGGCTAAGACGACACATTGTGCGTGTACTGATCCATCAAAATTACGATGACTTTTCAGGCTAGATTTATTTTGTAACTTTGCAAACACCTAAAAGGTTGCTCACTATATGTTATATTTGACTCAGTAACAATATGTAAATTCAAACAATATAAATGATAGTTTAGAAAAGCACAGGACCATAACGTCTTCGCGCTGCTATATGTGTCTACTTCTTACGTCATCTCCAGACTGTTTTCTCTTTCCAGCCGAAGTCACCGTGGGAAATATTATCTAGATAATAATAATAATATTTGTATTGACACAAGATCATCAGCTAGGCTACCATCGTCAATGTACAATCTTCAATTTTACACGGGACACGTTAGAAAGACAAATATATGTATATATATATTTGTATTTATTTGAGACAAGCAGTGCTCTTTATGCTCAGAACAAAATTATAATCATTGCCTTGCAGTGCGCGCTGTGCAGAATAACACACAGTGTTATCTGGATGAAATAAGAATTATATCCTTATTGATATATGAGGGCCGCTTCTGCCCCACAGTCGCTCTCCTCCTGCAGTGTCCGCGGGTGACGAGCACTCTGATCTGCACTCTGCCTTGATAGTTCATCTAATTGTTCTATTTTATTACGATATTGTATTCTGCTTTATTGCCTTCTTGTATGTATAAATATAATAATGTAATTGATGATGAATGAAAAGGCAGAATGGAGCGACAGCGCGCACACAGACACCTGCGTATGGCTGGCATTACGCGGGTCATGTGCGTTATTGCTTCTGGACTTGTTACAACACTGCTGTCCGTGCCGTGAATGCACTTTGGGGTTACGTTCAGATTTAGAATATTATAGGTGTTCTCCCCGCTGTCACTTTCTACCTCAAAATGTGACATCTCTCACCTCCGTCATACTGTTCTCATTCAATGTCTTGAAGCACTGTCAGCGCTTCATACCGTGTACTTGCAGCTCTATTCATTTTGTACTCCTCTCTCTCCCAAATAATAATAAAAAAGTCCCTTTAGAGTCTAATGACAACATATTGATACATTTTTATAAGGCGCGAAAAACCCCCGGGAAAGGTTACTATGACAACAGGCGCCCCTGCGCCATGTATCTCCATGGGGAAGCAGAAAGGGCTGTGGTTTAGAAAAGTTAAAATGCGTGTAAATCTTGTTTTCTTTACTTTTTCCAAAACCAAAACACACCAAAATATAAACAACAAGTACCTAGAAAAAGTCATAAAATTTCAACTTCTGGCGTTTTGTTTTGAATACACTAATTAGCATAATAAAGTGAGTGACGGTCAGTTGACCGCTAGGGGCGCTCCTAGTGTTAAAACGGCTGTTTTAATGCCATAAAACAGTTAGTTCAGTTCATTTCCTCTATAAATTAATTCATGTCATTGATGGCCTAATAATAGTGTAGTAGCCTACATAGGATACAATATATGCAGCATAATATGAATAAATATATATTTATATAAATATTATTACATTAATTATGAGGCAGGGTGACCAATAGTGACAGATCTGCCAGCCAATCACGAGAGATTATACTTATTTGAAAGTAGTGATTTCATCCAATGGGGAGTAAGCTACCAATGGGGAGTAATCCCACGTGGGCCGCTCATATTAAAGGCACACATGTCCACTAACTCCTCGTGAAAAGTATTAACAAAAATTACTGCAATAAACGTGTGTGGTTATTATTATTTTTTTCTGGGGCATTGGACCTTCTATGTTTTAGAAAAAATGTAAACGTTAACAAAATCAAAAGTGTCTCAGCCTGTACTTGAACCTAAGTCCTCTGGCACCACAGTCCATCTCCTTATCAATGAGCTATAAAGCCACAGCAAATCGTCCGGTGAAGAGAGAATAATGAGCAGTGAGAAGCCAATGTTCTCTGCTCACAAGTGCCACCTGGTGGTTGTTTGGGTCATTGCAGCATCACTGGGAAAAAAACAAATAAAAGACGCGTGAATCACACGTGAGTCTCGTGTGATTCACGCGTGAAAGGCGACAAAACGAAATGGGACCTACTGTAGGAAATTGAAAGATCAGAGCATGATTTATTTCAAGTATCGAGAGCAGTTCCTGAACTGTTAGAGCCTCAGGTGAGGGCTATTATGTAGATTTGGATTAGGTTTAAGTCAGTATAGAATGAACGCAACACAAAACTCAGAAGCTCTGATCCAATTGATTTTGTTTTAACTATTAGAAAAAATCCTTAACTGCTTCTCATTCAGTCTACAGCTGAGTTTAGTATAGAAGGCAACACACTATTGCAAATATAGTGTGTGATTACACAACAAATTCTGGGGGAGAAACTCTGGACCCCGTGTCAATGGGTGTAGACTCAGGTCGTAGTGAATGTCCCCACCAAGATTGGAACCAAACCTACACCATTGGTTTATGCCCACTTTTTTGAGAATACTACCCACAATGCCGTGCGGTCAAGCCGGACGCTCGAAACTCTTGATCCCTGTATACAAAGGATACACAATGCTTCACTTAGACAGCATTAAAAACCAACTGTTGCTTGGACTCTGATACTCTGAATATTTTTTCATGAGTAATTTTCCAGGCAAATCCGTTCTACACCTGTGTGTCATCAACGTGATGGAAAGCTGTATTAAAATGTAAATATTGTACAATGTTTCCCATTTTATACCACTAAACATTCAAAGGACCAAAAGCCAAAATGAGACAACAAAATGTTGTCTCATTTTGTATAAGAGTTAATTCACTATTATCTTACTTTTATAGTAATGTAATTTGAATATGAGACTGGCATAGACCGGTATGGTGGACACGGCTCCATCTTTGCTCTCACACTCTGATAATGCCGATACACAGTCATGCTTAGCACCCCATGCAGCATAGTGCATTGTGGGATACTGCCACCTGGATAGCGCCTCGTTTTCTGGATCTCCGAAGTGAGAAAGTGCTAACAAGCTAACACTAACAGCATGATGTGCATACACACACACACACACACACACAAAAGGCAAACGCTGCATTATGGGATTATTTTTGTCCGTGATTTCCTACCTTCACTCTCCCTCTGGACTATTATTGATCTTTGAACTAACTGCGCCACAGGCTTAACTTGTCAGACTATTCCTACTTCTTTAACTGCTAATATGAGATTCTTTAAGATTGTGGGCGGATTTCAGACTTCAATTGTTATGTAAAAACAAATATTTTAATGTTCAGCTCCATCAGTGAATAAGCCAGAGTTCAGGAGAAGAGTGTTCAAATACAACAAAATTGCAATAATTCAAGGTAGAAGTGTTCTTGTTTAGTTTGAAGGCATGGTTTTTACCTTTCTGGTCTGTAACTAAGTTGTCAATCTCTTCTTGACTGTTAGGAGTTGTGTTTTTGTCGTTATTTGCTGTTATTACTTCCTCTGGCTCTTCGAACTCGTCTGAATCACAGAATTCACTGGAGAATGCTCCCATTCGTCGCTCATTATTTCTTTTTTACCGAGGAAAGATATCAAATCTGATACGCGCTGCAAACCAATTGTCATGGTAACGGTCCGAGATGGGAAAATATCAGACCGCAAATCAGCCAATCAGAGCGCGCGTACGATCCAAGTCATATAATAACAAAGTATATTGAAAGATTACCGCTAGTTCTGCGTCCAACTGTAGTCCGAGCATAGATAGTCCGAGGCGGTCCCGCTCCCGCAGGTCTCTCCCATAGACAAGTCTCTCCAGAGCATACGATGCTTAACTTGTCAGACTATTCCTACTTCTTTTACTGCTAAAATGAGATTCTTTAAGATTGTGGGCGGATTTCAGACTTTTTATGTAAAAACAAATATTTTAATGTTCAGCTCCATCAGTGAAAAAGCCAGAGTTCAGGAGAAGAGTGTTCAAATACAACAAAATTGCAATAATTCAAGGTAGAAGTGTTCTTGTTTAGTTTGAAGGCATGGTAAAAAATCCTATAGTGTCATAGCCAATCTCATCACTGCAATCTGATAACATGCGACAGATTTGACGTCTTTCCTCACTGTACGTACGGTAAAAATACGAAACACAATGGGAGAAGGGGAGGGAAAAAGCATCCACACAAAACGCAAGACAGAATAAGGGCAACACAATTCATCTTGACCACTGTATAATTGGGAACCATATTATGTCTTTTTTTGTTTGTTAAAAAAAGGTTATCACGTTTGATGCCTTTATTGCTGTATTGGGTTGGCTCTCTGTTAATACTGGGTATATTTGCAAATGGCAAACTCTAAACACAAAGCCCATAGCTCCAACGGTCTTGTCTGACTGAGCGGGCAGAGTGGGACACAGACAGGAGAGCAGATGTCAGAGGATCCAGGGTTTTTGTCTGATACACTGCAACAACATACACACATTTGCAATGTAAAGTCTGTGCTCCTGGTGCCTATCTTACCTTCTATATCCCATCTTACCCCCGTATGTCAGCCTGATCAATCACATTTGACTCATGCTGATTTGGTACGCTGATTTAGCAACTTATTGAGTTAAAATTGAACACTAAGTATGATGTTTGTGTTCCCAAATGTTTTTGAAAAACAATGAAAAAAGGAAAGCACTCACGGGACTAAAGAGGCAGATGCTTGAATACAACCAGGGGTTTCCGATCCTTAAAGGAGCTATACCCGTTTCCGAGCATAGATAGTCCGAGCATAGATAGTCCGAGGCGGTCCCGCACTCGGACTATAGGTCTCTCCCATAGACAAGTCTCTCCAGAGGATACCATGTAAGTTAGCTATGTTCACCCGGGCTCGATTTCTTCTTTGATCATTTTTTTTCGCTTTAGTTTCCTCTTCTCTTCCTCACTGTTGTGTCGTTTTGGGCTGTTTTGCTGTGTCTGCAGTTACAGTAAGAAGAGTTATAGCCAATTCTGCTAACATGCTACTGTGTTTAGCAGCGCTGTAGAAGCTGAGGGACGCAGCCTTGTTCTGTGATTGGAGGAGAGCGGGATCAATTTACGGATTATAATACAACTCGTATGTAGTAATAAGCATTTTTATTAACTCATAAAAAAATAAATCGGGTATAGCATCTTTAAGAACAATAAAGCTATTAATGACCTATAGTGTAATCCTTACACTTCAGGGTAAAAAGCATAACACCGGTCACTAGTGGTCAATAGCTCCAAAATAATACATTGTGTTCTTTAATAATCATATTGGATGATTAAGGATGCAGATGTTGATTATTTTAGTCTTTGAGACATTTTCATGCATTTTATAAGCATTTAATTGGAAAATTAAATATACGATTTAGAAAAGTCTAGTTACAAAAAATTATTATCATTATAATTTTTTATTTCAAAATATGTTTGTTACTTTCAGTGCAGCCCTGTGTGGTTTTTAGTAATAAAAAAATACTAGTGCGTTCAGTTAAATGTGTTGAAAACTGTGTTAATATAAACCCATTTTAATGGCGTGATTTTTTAATCGCACAATTAACGGAAGTATGCATTAGGAATGAAAGCCGCTGACGAGTGCCTGGCCAAACGGCACCTTTCCACAGCACCCTACACGCGCTGCTGCGAGAGGCTTTCCAGCATGTGAGTTGGAGAAAACAGTCCCGCTGACTGCTGATTACTGGACATCCATCAGGAAACTATCTCCAGGTCAAAGCCCAACGTTGAAGCTATAGTTGTTTCCAAAGCGGTTCCACACTGTAAAAACAATCACCTGACTTACATAAACAAAATAGTAACCTTTATTAGAAAATTCAAGTCATTGCTACTGTGTTAAATAGTTCTATACACTGTAAAGAGCAATAGTGATACAGATTGATTATCCTAGATAAAACAATACAAATACAGTATTTTTGGAGGGGATTGGCATAATACAAAATGTTTTCTTTGTCCAATCCCTTTTAGTACAAGGAAAAATAGCTGATTAATTCTGATTGATTGTGAGTTAACGATGATAGTATTGCAATAAACCGCAATTAAAGGAGCAGTATGTAAAAATCTGGCCAAAAGTGCTCCTGCAACCTCTTCCACTCTCCCTGACTCAGGTTGTCAGTTATACAGAAGAATCCAGCTGGGACCATAACATCTGAATAGACAAGAGTTTTGCTAACAACAAATCTATAACCAACACCTTTTCACAAAGACCCCCAATTCTCACTTCCTCCTCCGTCGAGCAAAGACGTGTCTTAGTCCGCTCCTGCTTCTGAACGGCTTGCTATCTCCTGTTTTTGTCTTTTTTCCTGGAGTTTTGCCACAGACAACTTTAACAGAATGGAAATGATTAATTGGTCCCTCAACGCAATTGATTCTATCTTTTCAACACGTAAGCGTGGGTCTGGAGAGCCCGTGTGCCCGGACGGGACTTCACCGGCGGGGTATCCTCTTGACAGCTGGAACAAGTTTCAGCCCCTCTGTCTGTCGACCCTGTCCATTGAAGATTCGGAAGACGTATATATCTTTGGCATTTTGGTGGTGGGAATCCTCCTGTTTGGGTTTGGAGCGATCCTGTTCTACCACAAATTCGGTGGCATGGCAGTTCGCAAGATTCACGACCTGCTGGCCCACAAAATTGATGGGATGTACAAGGAGCTAAGCCGTGTCGTGGTTGAGAGTGCCGTGTCTGGACAAAGGAGAGTGGTGTTGGTGGAACAGTTGATCAAAGATCTCGCAGCTCGTTCACTCGATGGGCATAAAACTCTGGAATTGAGATTGAATGACATTGTTTGTCAGGCTTGAACGCTCTGACCCGGCTTGGATTTGTCCCTGTGTACGGAGATCTGAGGGCGCCGTAATTCGGTTTAATTGGAATTAATAGAATATCTGCCTGCTTTTGATGCTACATTGCATATAATATTGTCCCTCTCAGGCGATTTGTGTTTCTCCTGCTGTGTCTTCTCCCCACTCTTATCTCACATTCCTTGACCAAGGCCATAAACAAGGTCCCACAATCTACAACAACTCACACTATTTCAGTCTCCAGCAAGGATCCCTCACCCCCGCCTCCCTCTACCTATCCATCTTGCTCCCTCCCTCCCCTCCATTCCTTATTGTTTTCCTACTCACCCCCTCCCTGATCCCGCCCCCCTCTGACAGCTACATTGGGCCGGCCGCCGGAGGTGGTCATCCCGAGAAAAAAATCCGTGGTTTATAAAAAGCACAATGTGTCTATCCAATTGTATGTGAACTGTATGTTATTGCTCTCTGCTGTTTCTTGCTGCACACAGCGCCGCAAATGGCGAAGTGGCACGCTCTCTGCCAAGACAATTTCCAAGTGATAACTTTGTTACTCACGTGGCAATAAAAATGATTCTGATTCTGATGATTCTGGAATAGAAATCCTCGTTTTATTTCTTAATGATTTGAGAATCATAACGTGGCGAGTTCTGGCAACCCGGATCACGGACTTTATGAATGGTAAAACGGTGGAGGGCGGGACATCCAAATGGAAAGAATAACAAGATTTAGGAGCCGTAAAACCCTGATCACATCTCTGTGTGGAGTGAGAGACAAATGCCAACAATTGTAAACCACTTTGTGACTCTTGTCTGTGAAAGGCAGTATATAAATAAAGACTACTTACTTACTTACTTACTTACTTAAAACTAATTCTAAAATTCAAAGATTTCGACTAGACTACTGTTACCAGTGGAATTTGAAGAGAGCATGGTTTATTATAGCTTTTTGCCAGACTAGGGCCATTTAATGATGACTTGACATGAAAATCTTACATATTGCTACTTTAAATATTTTAATTGTTTGACAGAACTAACATTAACTGAATTGTGCTTTTCCTTATACAGCCTTTAGTTCAGTCTTATTCAAATGATACACAAACGATGGCCTTTCCTGTAGCACGCCTGGTGTGTCTGGCTGGATGTGGTGCAGGTGAGTCTGGAGTGGGGTGCTCTGCTCTCCCTCTACTGTCTGACTACGGTGCTATTTAAGGAGCAGACTGAACAAAGTGCACTTCTGAGTTGTGTGCTGAACACCTGCGCAGAGGGAAAAAAACAAAAAGTAAGATCAGACAGAAGGCTATGTGTGGAAATAATCACACACATGCACACTTGTGAGGCCCTCCATGAGTAATGCCACCACTCCACAGAGGTGCTAAACGACGACTGTAGTCACAGCTGCCCCATTGTAGACAGCGACTCGTCCCCTACATCAGACCCGAAAACCACCACAAATCATTCCCACGCTCACCAATCTGTGGGTGAAGTGTCTTGCCTACGGATTCAGGAGATTATCACTTTCAAAACAAATCAATTTGTGCAAAATCACAACAGCACATGTCCTCCATACAGTTGATTTTGCAATGGCAGATTTGACAATCAAACAATTATAAGAGACAGATTAACTAATGTTCACAGGGATTAAACAAAGATAAATCTCCCGGAGCCCCCCCGTAACCTGGGACCCTCTTTCTCCTCCGAAAACCTTTGGGAGAACCACAATGAAGGAGAGATCCACTCTAGACAGGCTGGATGAGTCCTGAGGCACAGATCTTAAGAAATGTTAGCCATTTCTTACAGCGTAATTTGCACTTGTGAAATGGATCAAAATGTACAAAGCGTACTCTATGATACAATCAAAAACGGTTTAAACTTTTCACAGCCACAACAAATATTTAACAACTGATTACTTTCCCGAATGTTTTTGAAACATGTATTTTTAAATGATGGTGATCTCACTCAAAGCAATGATAATAACCAGAACCATGACCATAACCAGTTGGATACTGCATATTGTGTCATTATAACTCAAGCAGAAAATACTGGTTTTTATACAGTTATACTACCAATACCGGGAAAAAATTGTAGGAGCTGTTGCAGACATCTCTATCGTCACATTTGTCCCAAACAGGAATTGAACCCAGGTACTCCATGAGAAAGTGACGCGACGTGTGAGTTGTTTTACATGTTAAGTTATTTATTCATTTATGTATGCATCTATTTTTTTTATTTCATAGGGACAATGCATATTCATGAACATCTGTAATTACAGTGTAAACATGCCAGATCCTAGGGAAAAGAGCTTCCATCTGCTGTCCTGATGACAAAACCACAATGAAAAAGAACGCACAATGAAAGGCCAAAGTTACAATCTGGACTTTGTCATTTATTCTGAAAACATTAAGCATAAAGTTACCCGGCGGAGCACTACAGAATATCGGAATACAAAATGTGGCTGTTTTGGAAACTCTCTTCAAGATGCTGTTTCCTGAAGTATCTCAGGAGGAGTCTCAGGATTAGGCTCAGATGTGTTGGTTTAGTGCTATGTGCTGTTAAGTTTTAAGTGTTGTTGTGTTTTTAAAAGGCAAGTGTAAAGGCCTGGAGTGGTGCCCACATCTCCAGCTCCAGTGCCATAAGTCGCCTGGAGAAACTTTTATTATGTTTTAGGTGTCACGTCTTGCCAAATGGTGCTTATTTTTTTTCATCGAAAGCTTTGCCTGTGATAAATCTCGCGCAGCCCGGCATTGCAGAAGCACAGCAGCAGGGAAACAACTTCATAAAGCCACATTTATTGGATAATTGGTCCTCAAAATGGCCGGGAGCTGTGGAGCGCGGCCATCCGACAGGCAGCCGGCCGGAAAATGAGCGCGGCACGAGGAGAGACGCAGCTTCAGTTGAAATAATGTGCTCTTAAAGAGAAGGCTGCAGCGCTCAGGCCTGCAGCCAGAGTACACACACCTACACACACACACACACACATACACACACACACACCTACAGACATACACACACGTACACACCTAAACACAAACACACACACGCACTGTTCATCAACACACATAAACACACACACTATCCATCTACACACACACACATACACACACTGTTTATCTACAAACACACAATCATTATAATAATAATAATAATAATGTAATACTACTGTAGCCGAAGCTGCCCTGGGGCACACTGACAGAAGCGAGGCAACCAGTATGTGCCATTGGCCCCACCAACCATTCACACACACACCAGACTCATTCTAGGCAATGGGGGTGAAGTGTCTTGCCTAAGGACACAACGGCTGTTTGGCACTTTACAGCCGCAGCCGCCCCACTGTGGCATCTGGGGTTCCCAGAGGTTAAGTGTCTTGCCCAATGATACACCAACAGCAGAGATCAGTGTAAGTCGGTGGAGAAAGTCTTTGGTGGGCTCGGACCCACAACCTTCAGGCTCAAAGCCAATAACAGGCACCAAAAGGAGGGAGCACATAACTCTGGTGTTAAAATCACTCCGCTGGCTTCCCATGGAGTACAGAATGAAGTTTAAAATTCTTCTTTTGGCATTCAAAGGCTTGGCTTGTCTTCAAGACATGTTAGTGTCATATCAACCAAACCGAACACTGCGCTTACGCAAAACGCAAGATGTCTAGTGGTTCCTAAGGTCTCAAAAAGCACTGTCGGTGGCAGAGCATTTAGCTACCAAGCTCCTTTACTGTGGAATCAGCTTCCCATTTATGTTAAGAAAGCAGATACGGTCTCTACATTCAAGGCCAGGCTTAAAACACTCTTCTTCAATTTAGCATATGGTTAGGTTGTCTGTCCGGTCAGGTTGTTCGTCTGGTCTTGGAGTCTGCTTGTACGGGACCCGGTCCACTGCATCTTCAACCCTACATCCTAGGCTAGGCTTAAAAGAGTCCTCTTCAGTTTAGCATATGGCTAGGAAGGTAAGACTCAGGGAAGACTAAAAATCTTAGACTGTCAGTCAAGCTGCATAGGGAGTCAGTTTGCTGGGAGAAGTATGGTAACTTTAGCACTATCCTCTCCTCCTTCCTACCACATCTGTCTGCATTATTAGGATTTTGACTGTAGTCTGTTCATTGGTATTCACCCGTTGTCCCATTGTGGGTTTCATGGTACGATGACGGGACCTCTGAATCTGGCCTCCTCCATCGACACCTGCGGACTGCCCCGCCCGACCCGTTTGGGGGCTGCTTCAGTCCTGCACCGGACTTGTCCACGCTCAGCGGCCGCTGCGTGGCCCTGTTCCACGTTCTGTTGCTTAGGTCCTGGATCTATAGCCTGTCCGTCCGTGTGGAGCGGATCCCCCTCTCAATGTGGGTCTCCGCAAGGTTTATAATTTTTTCCCCACTGGGTTTTATGAGTTTTTCCTTATCGATGCAGGAGGGTCTGCTGGACAGTTAGTGTCTAACAAAAAGGACGTGGTGATGATCCAGGACATTCTAACATTCTACAACATGTATGGACATTTATCAACATGTGTTCTATATTCTTTTTTGTGTCTTAACTGTTGATTCTCTGATCTGTGTTGGTGATTTCAATGGTTTTGTTAAGTCCTCTGAGATGACTAGTGTTGGGATGTAGGGCTATACAATAAGAAATTGTATTGTATTGTATTGTACTGCTCTACCAAGTCTCTGTCCCTCTGACACACACATACATCGCTCATCTATCTACACGCTCTCACACACACACAGACACACACACACAGACACACACAGTGAGGCACAGACAGGGTAAACAGGGAAGGGGAAGAAGAGGAGTCATGAAGATCATGTGTCCCATTGTGGGGACACTTCAGTGTTGCAGCGTTGAAAAATATTATTTGTGGTTAATTAAACAATCAGGAAACATTCTCAACTACAAAAAAGACCTCATAAAAGGTGATCGATATATTGCATAATCAACTAACATGTTTATAACACAAGGATGTTAAGCACTCAAGAGGTTTTAGGACTGAAAGTTGTAATCATTGAGAAGTATGCAAAATAATAAATATCTAATCAAAAACATTTTAAAAACATGTTCCTATGAATATACTTTGGTGAAGCCTCATTTGAGTTTTGTCCCAGACAACTAATCGATTAATCAAAACAATAATTGTTACTAATCCATTATCCCAATAGCTGTTAATGAAAGCCCTCAAAAACAAGCAGATTTTTTTATTTTATTATTTTTAGTAGAAGAGCCAAATGAGACAAAGTGAGATAGACTGGTGTGTGTGTGGGGGGTGGGGGCCCACATCCAGATGTTCATCAGCCAATCACAGACCAGCACTCCTTTTTCAGCAGCCTATCACAGCGCAGTGCTACAGTCTCCTCAGGTCAGCCCTGTGAATCCCACTGTGCATTGTGTCCAAAGTTCAACCAGCGCTCCACAGACTAAACACGCGCTCTGCCAAGCTACAACACTGTATTCACAAGAGCACTTACTTTTTCATATTTAATCTTAAATATAGGCTTGACTTGGCAGCAAATTGTGATAAATAAATAATGAAAACTTCACTTAGTGTTTATACTTTTATAAATAATAACACAAATAATATCACAACATCTACATTTAATTGTTCCAAATATTCAATACTCTGAATCCATGAAACAAAATATGTAAAAATAAATTATAGTTGTATTCTCCCCAACACTGCTATGTGGCACTAAACTAGGATTAAAAGCCGACTAAAGAAGAAGACACTATGGGGAACATAGTATGTGTGAAAATTCCAAAGAAGAACTACAAAATGTTTTAGAGCGAGTTAGACCACAACACCTCCAACACTGAAGCCTGACTAAACGAAGGCTTTGCACAACGGAAAGGACTGAACAGGAGCACAAGGACCTGCTCATGGTTTAAACATCAAAGAGTAAGCCCTCAGAGGAAGCGCGGCGTGCCGTTCTGGAGCGATGCCAAACTCACAAACAAAAGCAACAACAAAATGGCTGCTAATTGCAACCATGCAACGAGGGAGGCAATGATGCCACTTTTTCCTAAACCAATACAAGTACTTCTATAGGAGTACTCGCTGATGGGGACTTGTTTTGCTATGAAGTTATCATTCACTTATAAAAGTATTGGACTCGAGCTCCCATTCTATTACATTCTGTTATATTCCCGGGTCAAGGCGATTTCAAGTTATTGAGAAGCCCTGCTCGAATAGTTTTGTGTCGCCATTTGGGCAATAAATAGATTTTAATTATTAAGTCGAATTTGACGATTTCTTTTCTCCAGCGCGGAGCTACAGTGCTAACACGCTAACCGAGTCATTTTGAAAGTTCCCTAATGCTAACAGTCTCCCTTCTGTCCTGACTCTGTCACAGCGTGCACACGTGTCCCACTGAGCCGCTGCACTTTGGGGAAAGACACGTCTCACACATTGCTCTCATTGCTCTGTTACAAACAACGCGTTCGATGCTTTATCTGTTAGCTGCAGTAGCAGAAAGTAAACAGGAAGAGAAATGGAAACTTAAACAACGCGGTGGTCACTGAAGTTAGTATTAGCGCCACCAGCTGGACTGAGTGTTGTACTACAGCACACTGATTCTATACTCAGGCACTAGTCCAGGTCCATGAACAGGGAATGTGATTTTAAGGTGAAGGTTAGGGGAAACTTTATTGTCCCCAAAGGAAAATTAGAATCTGCATTTGACCCAACCCTCATATCTATCCCACTAGAACAGCCTGGTAACGTATAGATATGGTTTAGGTTAGAATAAGGGAATGTAGAGGCCGAGGTTTTGTTTAAGATTAGCAGATTCAGCTGCCAAACTGTTAATGTGTTTCTGTTGTATAAATCATTCCCTCCTTGCGTCATTATTAAAGGGACAGTAGGTAAAATTGTTATTCTAATTTACATTTAAATTCTATATATGTGTTCCCAGATAGCAGGTTTTCATGAACAACCCTAACCAAATCATATTTGTCTTGGTTTGCATCAGAAATCAGTGCTTAAGTGCGACATCCGTCAAAGGCAGATTCTGGCAACAAAAGTGTCATAAAAATGTTATTAGTAATGATTTTATTAGATCACTAGGAGTGCTTATAGCATACTGTGATTTAATACAAGTTCATAAGAGATTAATTAAATCGAATCAGCATCTATTATGTGGTAATGCTCTATTCAAGCTTTATTAACATGTACTTTTAATAAAATGTAAATATTGCTTAATCGTGGCCATTTTAAGAAAATTCTAGTGAGCTGTCACAAACCATTATACGCCACTCATAATGAACATTATTGTGGCTAATAATGCTAATAACATGTGCTACATTATGCCTAAAGAGGCAGAACATCCTTAATCCTGGCTCTGGCATAGGAGCCTGGAGCAGAGGCTTTGTCTTTGAACGCCTCGTGCTGCATTCGAGTGACAGCCATGCTCCGCTCATGTCTGCAGCAGGATGAGTCTATGATCCAGGATGTTTGAGATGCGCTCTCTGAACTCTGCCTGGCTTAAAGTAGACATCATGTCTGCTGCTACATGCGTCAATGAAATGACACAGATGGATCATCATTTTGATTATTTCAATTGTCTATTTGGATGACTTCTGAGTAAAAACTACTATTTTGATTTTTGCATAATCATAAAAAAAAACAAGCAATATGTATTATTGCATAAATAGATGGATTTACATAGAATAGATATGGATTAATAAAAAAATAGATTAAAAAGAGGTGACTAGAACCAGCTCTAGATAAATCCCTCTGACACTCCTATTTTGGTAGAAAAAGGATATTACATCGTGTACATCAAACTAAAGGCTCACAGGTGTGAAACATTTCAATGTAGAAAATCTCAAAACTCATTTGGAGGCAATCCTTTTGTTAGGAATAGGCAAAAACTGTTCTGTTCATGACATCATATTCTAAGGCTTCTTCATAATGTGGCAAATTTGGAAAAGAAGCGTTTCAACACAAAAGGAGGGGGACATTCTTGGGCCGATGTATAGTAGAAGTAAATGGAGAAAAGTATTTCTCAATTTTGGATGTTATGTCCCTTTTAAATGCACTTTTTTTAATATATATATATATATATATTTGTCTGTTTTTAAACATGTATGTTCATCAATATCTTTGGGTAGGTAGTGCTATTTAAATTCGGCCACAGAAATACATTTGACACGGACACTGACATGATACTCAAATCAGACATGCTTCCTGCTGCGCTGAGGCTGGTGTGGGCTACGGACTAAAGCGGGTTCTTTTCATTCACCCACAGAAGACTATTTTGAACCCGAGCGGTGACGCAGAACAAATGTGAGAGATGGAAGCTGCCCAGCCCCTGCACAGCCTCACATCACAGGCTTCACATGGCTCCTGTGCACCTGCTTTGGGGACAGTGCTGAATGGGAAGGAAGAAGTGACACTGTTCCTCAGAATGAGATCTGTCATTTGCAGCTTCACACTAGGACTCCCAGGATTTTGAAACTCTCAAGGCCTGAATTTTTGAACACCCACATTCAGGCATATAGAAAGAAGACTTCGAGGTCCTTGGGTTAGTGTGCATTGAGTCCTTTAACAAAAGATAACATGTTTTTGAATATAAAATAATATCTTCAGAATATAATATATGGTGAAACAAATATGAAGGGCAATGTTATGTGCTGTAACTCTCTATGTCTCGACCAGAGGGATGTGTAGACTTTGTCTCAGTTTATCATTTATTTGAAAATTACCGGCTGCCAACACAGTCATGTGATTGTAAGGACCATTATTTCACTTGTTTCAAAAGACAGGAAACTGCTCTTGAGTGCGATGTCAGTGTTACAATGACGTCATACTATTACAGGATGAAGAAAGGAGCTTTTAGACAGTAGACCTGTGACATGTGGTCAGGTTGAGGGAGATGAGGCAGTGTCACCAGACGGACACAAAAATACATCTACATCTATCGCATTTTTTCTATGTAACTTTGACTTATTTTGTGTATTTTTACCTCAAAATGTAATATTTGTTTTGTATTTTCTTCATATTTGGCCTAGCGGTGCACAGTGGCAGGAGCCAGCCGACCCCCTCCTGAGTGATGCCTCAGCTGTCAGTGCTGGGAATGGTGTGCAGTGTGATTATACTTTTTTCTCTGTTTATATTAATATAGTAGTAGTAGTAACCTTTATTTATATACTGCCTTTTCACTGCAGATCTGAGTCTCAAAGCAGTTTACAATTGTTATTTTTGGGCATTTGTCTCTCACTCCACACAGAGATGGGAGCAGGGTCGCCAGTACAGGAGGCGCATGCTAGAACTATTGGACATATTTTTAGTGGTAGGGGAAACCGGAGTACCCGGAGGAAACCTACGCAGACACAGGGAGAACATGCAAACTCCACTCAGAAAGGCCCTGGTCCGACCGGGATTCGAACCCAGGACCTTCTTGCTGAGAGGCGAGAGTGCTATCCACTCAGCCACCGTGCCGCTGAGTGGATAATAATATCTTAATAATATTGAAACACATTTCCTTTACAAACAATCAACAGTTTTACAGGAACATAATATATTGTGTTTTTGCTCTAAATCCACTAAGTGAGGCATGCAGTGACCCGGCCTCATGGTAGAGGGCCCAGGGTTTGGCCAATATAAATGTAACACATTTTAAAGATGTTTTAAGTGCCACTCAGGTCAAATACTTCAATTGTTGGATGGGAAGTGAAGAGTAAGAAGATGTATATATCAAATCAGGGGGAGAGGAGACACCTGTTTGCTTTTACTTCTTTTCAACTCAACTGACCATATTTTCAAATGGAGGATTACATATCACATAAAACTGGTCTGAATTGAAATGGTGCAGTGGGGAAATTTCAATATCACCATTGCACACGTTACAGCAGAATAAAAAGAGCACTCAAGTTGCACAAGAACTATTATTTGGGTGTGATTTTGGGCTATTTGGGTGTGTATCTTTTTAAAATTTTTAGCAGCAAACACAAAAATATAAAAATATCCACACTCATAATCAAAAAAGTAATGATTTTCTCAAAATACCGTCATAATGTAAACAAAATAACACTGGGTAACAAAAAATATTTTTTGAAAATTGTCCAGGGTTTTCCAGCTGAATTAGACTAATTTTGATGCTCTGAGTCCGAAAATGACCTTGGTTTTGCTCAATCAGGTCAGGATTTTTTGCTAAAGAAATATTTTTTTTTATCGATTTTGCGTAAAAAACAAATTTCTGCGGATCATCAGCTGAGAAACCCTTGACGTTTTTTCCGTTTTCCTCAAGAAATAAAAGTCAACGTATCCAAAGTCATTCAGTTTTTATTTACTCCATCAAATTTGATAAGCAGAATTCATAATAACGTAGACCAGGGGTGCTCACACTTTTTCAGCATGCGAGCTACTTATAAAAGGATCAAGTCAAAATGATCTACCTACTACAAAAATGCAAATCATATATTTATTTCAAAAAATATTCTTTATACCTACAATGTATGTTTATGTACATGCAAAACCGCATGAGCCAATATAGCACAACACAACACAATTACCTATGTACATTTTTTGTCATTACACGAGTTTACGCTGATGACTTGCACTGAATTGAATCGGCCAGGGATGCATAGTCCGGAAAATTGGTGGTGACTCGCTGACAAGTTTGTCGTGGTTTAGCTTTCCTGCACTGAGCGCGGTTGTTTGCGCATGTGCAGTCACCTAAGTGTCAGTAAAACATTACTGAGTAAAACACAGATGTCATTTGACTGTGGTGCCATGTCCATGTGCCATGCCTATTTTTTTTAAATCCAAATATTTCTCCTCCTCAGTTTATAAAATAATTTGCATCCACACATCTGCGTTATCAATCACATTCGTAACATTCCAAACATGTGCGTCTCTTACGTCCTGTCCTGCGTTGGGGAAAAACACAGAAGTGGGCGGAGTTCTGATGCAGACGCCGGTAACGGAACTTTTACAGTCATAGAAGACACTCAGAGTAAAGACGTATGTTTACAAGCACTGACCCCGTCCTCAGCCCTGGTTTAGCCCTGGTTTAGTCCTGGTTTAGCCCTGGTTTAGCCCTGGTTTAGTCCTGGTTTAGTCCTGGTTTGGTTGTTTTCGAGCGTGAGTCCCCGCGATCACTTTGCTGCTCTCTGATGTGGAGCGAGGATGTTCGCTGCTGTGAGCATCTCACAGCGAACAGTTTTTAAGGTAGTATGATCCATGCTTCAGTGATCAGAGGAATTTAGGGGGGTACTGTGGCGTGCTAGAACGCAAAACTCCGGTTATCTCTGTCTACACACAAATGCATTAACGGAGTTTTCAAAAATCTCCACTTTGCCCGGAGTTTTTTGTATATATTCGTTTAGAATGTGTATTTTTTTTATTTATTTAATGCGATCTACCAATACTACCTTTGCGATCGACTGGTAGATCGTGATCGACGTATTGAGCACCCCTGACGTAGACGTACATAATCCGTAACTCTATGGCTGTATCTCAAAAAGTTGACCTGATAGAGCAAAATGCATGTGATATTCGGACACAGAACACCAAAATGAGTCTAAATCAGTTGAGAAACCCCTGACCATTTTTTGGCTGTCAACTAATCATTAATGCAAACGTTTCCACAAAGAAAACAACTTTCAAGCAACAGGACAAACATAACTTTAACACACTAAGGCCAAGACATGATCATTTGCTCCATTTCGATCAATCAAAAACACTTTCAGTGGTGAATGGGCAAAGACATCCCATCCAGTGAAACATGCTTACAAGCTCTCCTCACACACAAACACCTCTTATGATAAGTGCTAATAAACATGATACTTGTGATATTAATGTTGAGTGGACGTTCCGTGGTTGTTGTTACATACCTGAGGAGTAATGTGTGTTGCTCAGGACGCCTGCTGCTTTCTTAGTCCCGACAGGAGGAGAAAACATCTGTAACACAAGCACACTCTAGTCACTCACCACCATGACCGGCCGCCTCATCCCATCCCAAGAACATTCCAGCCAAATGTATCTGAGGGCATTTGTATTCTGTCGTTTAGATCTTTGTAATGTTTCATCGCGTTGAAAAAAAGAGGTAAGTTTACCACTATGTGTGTCCTTGGTTTGAGTAGGAGTAACAAAAACAGAACATGGCTTGTTAAAAAGGTATTGTTTACTCTTATTCTTATTCTTTTACAGTTTAATATACTGTTGTCATAGATTTATAATAATTTCAGTATTATATTGAAAATGTAGATTTTTTTTCTTTTTTTTTTTTTTTAAATATCAAATATAAATAATAGATAAATAATGTAAAGATATTAGAATTGTACCACAGAGAAGACCCTGTCCTCCGGGTTTAAGACCACAGAGAAGGTCCTGTCCTCCGGGTTTAAGACCACAGAGAAGGTCCTGTCCTCCGGGTTTAAGACCACAGAGAAGACCCTGTCCTCCGGGTTTAAGACCACAGAGAAGGTCCTGTCCTCTGGGTTTAAGACCACAGAGAAGGTCCTGTTCTCCGGGTTTAAGACCACAGAGAAGGTCCTGTCCTCCGGGTTTAAGACCACAGAGAAGGCCCTGTTCTCCGGGTTCAAGACCACAGAGAAGGTCCTGTCCTCCGGGTTTAAGACCACAGAGAAGACCCTGTCCTCCGGGTTTAAGACCACAGAGAAGGTCCTGTCCTCTGGGTTTAAGACCACAGAGAAGAAAAGACAGGGTCAGTGGACATTTTTAGATCGGGCTGATTGTCCGGTTCTGCACAAAGCCACGTGGGTTACAGAGGTAAGAAAATCTGTTAAATCATAAAGAGACCGGAGCGGACCACTGAAGAGTTTTGCAAAAATAGACCCACCACACCCGCACACCGACCTGCAGTGCTCCGAGGTCAGTGTGGCGAAGTCAGAGTCCTTGTCTGCACGTTATGGCGTCACCGCTGGCACAGATATATCCATTAACGTCCTTTGTGTTTCTCTCTAAACCAGTCAGAGCTCTTTTCTGCAGAACCTTCAATAACACCAAGCCCTGATAAGATCTGTCAAAGCTATTAAACCAACTAACCCTTCACCTTTAATCATTTTCTGAAATTCATTTTATTCACATATTCATTCATATTTTTGTATTAATTCTCAAAGTTATTTCTGATGATGATGCTTTATGTAACGTTTGTCCTTAAACGCTTGAATATGAGTCAAATTTGAACATAAGTTGTCCTGACCTGAGTCCTGGACATACAGCTCACTGGAACCTATGTGTTTGTTATTATTACATCTCCTATGTTTTAACTGTTTGATTATCTGATCTGTTGTTAAGGAATCTACAACTTTGTAAAGTCCTCCGAGATTACTGCTGTTGTGACTTAAGGCGATACAAAAACGAAGTGAATTGAATTGAAGTTGTGCCGTCTAAATTTCGCCCTGACTCCGGCCTCTTGTGACCCACAGAGATAATCAAGACCTGAGTGTGTGAGTAATGCACTATTATTGTTTATGCTGTTGCTGTTTTCAATCGTTTTACCCGGGATTGGACAGGCAGAAAATAATTGAAAATGGTTCTTCACAAAATCATATTAATTTGCCAAATACAAATAATAAGACCCCTGTCCAAATATGGGTCTTTACAGCGCCCCAAACTTTAAAATGGAGCTTTCGCAAAAGTTCACCGTGGTAGACCCGGCTGCTGCTGCCCAGGCCACAGGCTGCTCTTCCTCAACTCATCAATACCAGCAACGCCCACATCCAGTCAACCAATAACCACCAGGACAGCAAGTTAAAAGCCGGAGACGCCCACTTCCCGGTCTTCTGAAGTTTGCAAGCCTCCGCCGCCCCACCTCCTCCTTCTCTCATGAAGCGTGCTTGCCTACTGCCTCTGCCGTCACCAGTGCCTAGGCCCCGGGGGGATATGTACGCGAGCAAGCGCAGTGCTCAACAGCATCCCTCCCGGGCCTAGGGCGCCAAACATGCTCAATCAATAAACATGCTTAAATCTAATAAGTCTAACGCATTTTCCTCGTGGGTCTCTCCAAGGTGAAATCACCTTGGGCCTGATTGCATTCTCCACCATATTCCCCTTTGACCATAATGCACCAGGATGAAACATATGGCTATCTGCTTCTCCTTGATTCATCGTTTAATGGGCTATGAAAGCCAAATTTACATTAGTCAATCCAATGTGTGATCACCTTTCGTTCAACAGAGTGAAAGATAAACTGCTGAATTGCCATGTATGTGGTCAGATAATTGTTAGCAACATTCAAGAGAGAAAAGAGATGTCTTGTATGAAACTGAATTTGAGCTGCAGTTGCGTTTCATTACAGCAGCAAGATTTTTACAGTTAAAAATGGACAAGTGGCCTTTTAAACCCATTTGTCTAAAGTGGAATATTTTCTGTAGCAATGGATGCAGGACAATACAGAATTAGTCAAAACATGTGATAAAGCAAGTGTGGGGACAGTGTTACCAGACTCATATATTCACTATACATGCAAGGATGACGAACAGTAGATATTTTTTATGATGTGATCATAAGAGGATAAGAGGACTATAAGAGGATTCTGTTTTGCTTTTTTTTTTCCCTTGCAGAGTTAGTGATTCTCTAATTGCACCTACGTTATTTAGATTTGATTGCAAATATGAGATTGCTTCATCCCTGATTTAAACAGGGGGAAAAAACATGTTTTTCCATCTGAAAGGCAGATGACGCTTGGGATTCACTATCAAAACCATTAATATCCATTCCATCATATGTCCATAATCCTCATTATTTCAATACAATGCCTATGATCGTTGATAAACCACTATCAGCTAAGGGTACAACATACAGTTCACATATTATTTTGAATAAATGGTTTGAAACCTTTGTGTTTTACCTCAGCATTAGGCCTGTTGGCATGGATAATAAAAAGATATAAATGAATGCATAATAAAATAACTATATATTATATACTACATTCTAGCAGATGTCATCGACATAGTAAAGGCACAAAAACATACATTACAAATATTTTACATTATATTGTTTTAACATTTATTGCATAAAATGCAATAAATGCAGAATGAGCATGGGCCTGTGTGTGTGACACACACTTTAGGATTAAAAGAATTGATAAACAGCGTTTTACTCTCTGTACAAAGGCAAATATTATATTGCCTGGTCTATTTAGAGAGGATTATTTGAAGTAAAAAAAAAAACATGAATTCCTATAACTAACTAAGTGGATAAGAAAAGCCCTGTTCTGTGGAGGTTGCTGGTTGCATGTCGGGGACAGCCTCTTGCAATCCGTCTGAGCCAAACGCGCAGTGCCAATGATTTTAGACGCAAAAGACACAAGTTTGGTGCGTGCAAAGACAAAACAGTCATGTCTCCTTTAGTTTAGTTAGCTGTCTCCAGAAATGTCAGGCGGTCCACAGTTTAACTGCCTGGCATGGGGCTGCAAGACACGAAGCGGATCGAAATCGCAACTCAAATTGCGTGAGTGGGATTCTACAAGTTTAATCAATATGTTGAGTGAACTTTGTCTGGAAGTCATTTTTAGCAATCTTACAAAAGTGGACACACTCTGTATTCTGGGCAAATACAACATTAAGTCATCGAAACATGGAGGCAAAAAAACAATCGCAATTATCATTTTTGGACAAGCGTGTCGCCCTACCCGTTCGTTAAACCATTAGGAACTCAAACGCTGCACAATGGACACTGATGGAAGCAAGGTTGTGCTGCACTTACCGCACTGAAATCCAGTAAATCGCTGAGTTCCTTGTCCGTTCCGAAAGCTGCCATGCGCTGGTGCTGCTGCTGCTGCTGCTGCTGCTGGTGCATGTTCTCCGGGCGCAGGGGAAGGAGACGCGGTGGGCAGGCTGGAGATCAACCGGCGCGAAACTGCTGCACGCATCCACACTGCTCAGTGCATATCCAGCCGGACCACACAGTCTATGGGTCACAGGCGTGCGCTTCGGTCGTCGTGAGATCGCACCGAGGCGCGGGGATGAGGGTACAGACGCGCACACACTGGTGGAAGTCCTGCTCCTCGCGTGTTGCGTACGGGGAGTTCAGAGTGGCAGAGGCGACCATACAGTCTATGATGAAGCTGCCACTCATGGACGCGCGTAAAAGTGAATAACATGGATAATAAGCGCTCTCAGATGTTTAAGTGTAAATACTGCGGTCAGAACACATGGCTATGGGTCAAAAGTTCACGTAGTTACTTTTCATTGCGATGTTTGAGCAGCCCTTGTTTTATATATGATGTGTTCTATTTGTATAAGACATGATTGAGGCGAGTTCAAATACATTCCACATATTCTCTGAGCTGTGTCCAATCAGAGCTGTTTTTGAGAGTAGAAAACACAATACAAAACGCAACGTGAGTAATGTGTAACTTTCCACCTCTGAATGTGTTACTTTCCATCTCTGAGTACTGTAGTGTAGTGCGTCCTTGTTTTGAAAGTTAAAAAATATCCATTCATACTTTACGTAACTGCAGGCCATAAAAGTAATAGTCAATAACTAAAATCTTGGCTCTTAGTCTGGCAAAACGTTACCAGCTCTTATTTTTGGGGAAGATTGAAACTTCCTCACCCAGAGACCATGTGTGGGCTTTTAATAAAATGTTATTGTTAATGAGTTGTATTGTATTACATTTTAGGAAGCATAAAGCTGAGCATTAATCAAAATCATGCTTACTGCCTAAACTCACTCAACATACCATCCTAAAGGACTTAATAAAGCTGTGGATTTTTTAAAAGCAGAGAAAAAAATCAAACCATGCATTAAAAAAGTACTTGGTCGAAAAAGAGTGTTGCTATGAATATGTTTATTTTACCAGGATCTATGAACAATAAACATTGGTCAAGAATGAAAGCCGCAGCGTATCAGGAAACAGCAGAAGATTCTCATTCACACCTGGGCTCCCTGGGCAGGTTGATGCAACAGTAGGCAAGAAACAGAAATGTAATCTATATGTGCTTGACCACGTTACAATGTTCGCAGGAATCAGAATGGATTGTAACTTTATATGTCTGAGAGCCGTGATCAGGACACATGTTTTATGTTGGGATTTTTTTTCTGGAACAAACACTCATGCAATGCACTCATACTATAATATATATATTTTTTTAAACCCTATAATCAGGTGTTCTTATCAAACAATTATACTTGATTTTTTACGGCATTTATAATACATATATAACAATCTAGATAATTGTTTTTCAAGCTGAATTTTGACCCTATTGCTTGTTATTTACCTGAAAGATCCATGGGTCAGAGTGACTCAAAAGGACACAGTGGGGTTGAACCAGCAGGGGGCCGCTGTGGCTGCAGGTTATCATTCTGACCAATCAGGAGCACACATACTCCACCAATTTCCTGGAGTCCAGCCTTAACCTGAAGAGTTGAGGAAATGGATGGAGTGTAGTATGCTCCAGCTCCAGCAGGAAGGAAAACCTAGGGGGTCTTCAGGGAGAGCCACAGAGAGGGAGAGATCCGCTCGCATGGAAAGACACACTGGAGATGAGTCCAGTGAGTCCTGGACTGACAACCACTAATTCTACTACTACAACTACCATGACTACTACTACTAGAACTGAAGGAAAGATCCACTCCTTTTCATAGACCTATAGATGTCCTCAAGAGTCCGCAGGCTCATCTACGATATTTGCACATCCAGTGGTGTTAGGATTCAGTTTCCCATAAGCTACTTGAATACTTTGTGTTATTATCTCTTTCATACCACGGCACTTTACAATCAGTACATAGTGAATATTGAGTGCAAAAAATGTATCATTGCAGTTTTGTTGAAATAAAATACCCTGTTTGGGCATGACCCTGGGCGAACTGGAAGAATGTCTCTCAGCAGTCTGAGACCATTCTCTGGCCCCCACTGTACCTTTTGGACTAAATAATTATGTGCAATTGTTATATACGGTTTCATACCAATTACTCCTTCCTCATTAACTTCCTCATTACTCATTAACCTCCCTGGTACACATCTAAATATTTGAGTTTTAAAGTACTGTGACCATATTACCAAAGATGGCCCTTTTCTTCTTTCTTTGGCATTTTTGTTTCTCCAGCAGCACTCCGTCAGTTTGAACATTAAATAAAAGTGGGTGAGTAGAGTATTTGGCCAAGTTGGATTGCTGGAGACAGATCTAAGAGTAGGTAGATCTACTTTTGTCTTGGATAAAACTCAGCCAACACACACTGAAATGACATTCTGTGACATGTGTCCGACAACATCAGGCCAGAGAGTGATTTGTTGCCTCCTTGTCTCCTTGCCTCCTTGCCTCGTTGCTTCCTTGCCTCCTCACCTCTCGGATGTGCTGACTGTGCTGGTTGACTGTCCCGTGCTGCTCTTAGTAATAAGCCCTCCACTCAGCAGAACACGGGAACACAGCGCAACACAGCAACCTACATTTCAGCACAATAAATCACCTTTGTAGAAATATCCCACACTTTGGGCTTTGTTTGGGTTGTTTTTGGGGGGGAGATTCAGCAGAGACAAAGTGTGCAAGAAATCAGACTAAAACCAGAACTTTTTTTTTAAGGACAAAAGTGTGTCTATAAAAACCGGTGGACTTCAAAAGGAAAAAAAAGCCTAATTTATTATTACAAAGACGACAACAATACATACAATTACCGACCTGTGTGAAAACTGTAGGTTCCCTCTCTGTAAGCTAGTAACATCCTCTCCTGTTATCATAATAGATCAACGGTACCACTGAGAATGTATTTAGCCAAAAACAATGACATTTTTTTTTCTGTTAAAATGTCTCAACATTTCCGTTTATTGTGAGAGAGCCCACAAACCTTAGCTGCACTTGACCTTTTTTTTAAACAGATTTCTCCCACAGCTTTAAACTTCATTTCTGGGGATTCATGCACAAACAGTGTACCCTCAACAGAAAGTGACTTCATAATTGATCAATCCTTTGTGATCACATCATAGACATTGTTGTTAAATGTTGAGTTTGTGTTCGAGTTTGGAGCTCTGGGAATTAAATTCGGGTTTAAGGGTTTCCTTGTATTATTCAGTCATTACTTGTCATGGCTGTCTAAAATGTCTATTTCAGAAAGGTTTAGATAATACTGTATCATTAGAAAACCAGTGGATTTTGTGCTTTCATGGAGTGCATTCCAGCGGTGACGAAACTGGTGCTTATACGTCTCCCTGAACCCCCCCCACACATGTGCTGGGGCTGCAGGTTCTTCACAGGGCTCATAACGAGAAACAGACTTCCTGCTACAACCTGCTGCTGACACACACACACACACTCACAGACACACACAAACACACGCGCACACATAGTCCCACACATGCTCTCCACATGTGGCTCTTTGAACACATCACAGCGCTGCACAGGGCTGGTTTAACGCAGCTCGTAAAGCGCATTCATCAGGGCAAGCCACAAGTGCAACGTGGGCCACTGTGGAATGGAAAAAACAAACACATTTAAACATGGTAATAGTAATGTTGCCAGGAAGAAAGAATGCTGATAGTAGTTTGTGTTGGATCAACCTGATGTGAGAATTATTATGAGTGCTACCCACTCATGCTTCACAGCAAGAAGGCTGGGGTTTGATTCCTGTGTCGGCCTTTCACCTGCACCACCAAGCAGTATCATCATCTGGAGATGGGTCCTCAGGTGCTGCACTGTCATGGCCACTGCTCCTAACAGCTTCTAGTAGCAATGAAGGATGGGTCAAATGCAAGGGAACCATTGTGGTTTCAACTACTAATGGCTAATACAAAAAATAACTTTCAAACCTTAAAAATATGCAACTACATTATGAAACCATGAAGTCCATCACTCTCAAAAACAGTTCACAGGCTTGTGTCTTTGTCACATCTGCTTGATCAGCTTTTTCAGACAGATAAACAAAAAAGAAAGGCCCCTCCCACTAAGTCAATCGGTTCTCAGCCCAAAGCCCTAAATAGTGACTCAGGCCTTACAATTATGCAAAAGAGTTCAATCTCAGTATGTTGCAGTATGTGTAGTCTTATTTTTCACAACATTTTACTTGAAGAAGACTTTGAAATTAACATTCAAATGCATCAATATCCTGGCACCAGAGCCACTAAGTTCATTTATACAGAGACAGACCAGCAACTGAGTCACCAGAAGTTCCTATCACAACAACTGTGCAATTCCGCCGAGGAAAACCACATTTGGTCAGTCCACTTTCTCCATAAAAACGGCCAAACTGTCATGTCTGGTTAAGTTGTATTCTGTGATGTAAAGCTGTTTTATTTTGAAATTTGTTTCTCGTTAGACTTCCTTCCTGCTCTTCCCTGTTTCCCCGCCTATGTGATTACCTGCCTCGCCCCTAATGTGTGACACCTGTGTCCTTGCCCTCCCCTCTGTGTATATAAGCCTGTATCTTCCCCATTGTCTCTGTCAGATTGTCTTTGTCCATGTGCAGGTAATCATATCAGTTTGTTCTTGTATGTTTTTCAGTTTTGACTGACTTTCTTTTTGTTCTTTGTCCATGTGCAGACTCTGTGGGAATTTTATGTTAACGATCCTGATCTCTGACCACGAAAATAAAAGAAACTGAGCAACGCAGTTGGGTCTCCTGTGCTGAGTCTGATAGCACAATCTGACCAACATGAACTCAGCGGGCTCAGACTCCACTCCTGTTACCCAGGATCCAGTTCGATCTGCCATCCAAGCCCAAGGTCACTGAATCCACAAACAGGAGGAACTACTTGGACAACTACGTGGCGACTTACAGAGGATGGCGGACCAACAGGAGTCCATGATAGCTGCCTTCACAAGCCAACTTAACATGTTGGCAGAACGGTTAAGTCCCAGCCAAGCCAACCCAGACTCAGCCTCAGTAAGCGCAGCTTCATCTGCTCCACCGGTACCACCTGTGAGTAACGCCCATCCTCCTACCATGCCTTTAGCTCAGATACAGTTGTCTCGCCCAGAGAGATTCTCTGGGGACTCTGGGGACTGTCGCGCCTTCATTACTCTGTGTGAACTCCATTTTGAGAGGCAGCCAGCAGTTTTTCAAACCGATAGAGCTAGGATAGCCTACATTATCTCCCATTTGACTGGCAGAGCTGAGGCTTGGGCTACTGCTGAGTGGAGTCAACGTTCTCCAGTCTGTGATTCACTTCAGGGGTTTATTAGAACCTTGACACAGATTTTTCACCATGTTACTCCGGGTAGAGAGGCTGCTCGTTCTCTTGTTCAGCTGCGACAGAGGTCAGAGAGTAACTGATTATGCTATACAATTCCGGACTCTAGCTGCCGAGAGTGGATGGAATCCAACTGCACTGTTCGATGCATTTCTGAATGGACTTAATGATTCAAGATTGACAGGCGGCTAATAGAGCGGGAGCATGAGAAGTGTCGTAGGATTCCTCAACAGTATAGGGGGCCGTGTTTCTCACCAGCCCAGGGAGCAGCTAACTCTGAAACCCCTGCCCCGTATCCTAGAGAGGACGAGCCGATGCAACTAGGACGCACTCGTTTGACACCCGAAGAACGAGAGAAGCGTATGAGGGAGAGGCGCTGCTACTACTGTGGGGGGTTTGGTCATTTCTCAGCCACATGCTCGGCAAAAGCTCGGGCTCGCCAGTGAAGAGGGGGGCACTGGGGAGCCATATCAGTCCTGTGAACCCCTCTCGTCCCACACCTCTCGTTACACTCACCTCTCCTTCTAGTTCCTGTAGAATGCCCGTATTGATTGATTCTGGATCTGATGCTAACCTGATGGACCATGCTCTGGCTAGAGAACTTAATTTGGTGGCGATTCCCTTGGAACATTCTCTTGTCGCCAGTGCCCTAGATGGTCGTCTGTCAGCCGGTAAGGATTACATTTCCCGATCAGCACACTGAAAGTTTAGGGTTTTTTCTGTTCAAATCTGGTCAGCACAGACTGGTTTTGGGATGCCCATGGCTTGAGTTGCACAATCCGGTCTTCAACTGGTCACAAGGGAGGGTCTCTTCCTGGGGGGTGGAGTGCTCCAAGAAGTGTTTCGACTTACCTGAGGCCGTTCTCTCTGCGTCCAAGACTGGTCCGGAATCTGATTTTCCTGATATCTCCCATGTTCCACCTTGTTATATGGATCTGAAGGAGGTTTTTAACAAGGCTAGGGCCACCTCCTTGCCCCCGCACCGGTCCTATGATTGCGCCATTGACATTTTGCCTGGTTCCACTCTGCCTAAGGGTCGGCTGTACTCTTTATCGGGACCTGAGACCCGGACCATGGAGGATTATATCGAGAAGTCACTCGCTGCTGGTATAATCCGTAGGACATTATGAGTATCTAGTGATGCCTTTTGGGTTAACTAATGCGCCAGCTGTTTTTCAATCTCTGGTGAACGATGTCCTTTGCAATATGTTGAATATTTTTGTTTTTGTGTATCTGGATGATATTCTCATCTTTTCCCCTGATGAGAACACCCATGTCCAGCACGTCAGGAGAGTGTTGCGGAGACTTCTGGAAAACGAGCTTTTCGTCAAAGCTGAGAAATGTGAATTCCATGTGCGAACGGTATCATTTCTGGGCTACATCGTTGCAGAGGGCGAGCTCAAGATGGACCCAGGCTGTCGCTGAGTGGCCCACACCCGAGTCCCGCAAGCAGGTACAACGCTTCCTTGGTTTTGCAAATTTCTATAGGAAATTCATTAGAGACTTGAGTACTGTTGCTGCCCCTCTGCATGCCCTCACTTCTGTCAAGACCAGGTTTCAGTGGACACCCCAGGCTGATCACGCCTTCAAGCGGTTGCGGAGGCTCTTTACCACGGCCCCTGTCCTTGTACAACCCGATCTCCAGCTTCAGTTTGTGGTAGAGGTGGATGCGTCTGAGGTCGGTGTAGGGGCTGTTTTGTCCCAGAGGTCAAGGAAGGATGGTCGGCTCCACCCTTGCGCTTTCCTGTCCAAGAAGTTAACGGCCGCTGAAAGGAATTATGATGTCGGGAATTGTGAGCTGCTGGCTATTAAGGTTGCTCTCGAGGAGTGGCGGCATTGGTTAGAAGGGGCAGAGCTGCCATTCCTGGTGTGGACGGACCACAAGAACTTGGAGTATCTGAGGGCCGCCAAGAGACTGAACTCCCGTCAAGCCAGGTGGGCCTTGTTTTTTAGTAGATTCAATTTTTCTGTGTCTTACCGCCCAGGCTCAAAGAATGTGAAACCCGATTCCCTGTCCCGGCTCTCTGACTCTGAGATGGCTCCTAAGGTTCCAACCTCCATTCTGCCTCCCTCATGCTTGATTGGCGCTGTCATCTGGGAGGTCGAGGAGGAGGTCAAGAAGTCCCAGTCTACGGTGCAAGTTCCTGCTGGATGCCCCCCAAATCGACTGTTTGTACCTACCCCCCTACGTTCCCGTGTTATCCATTGGAGCCACAGTTCTATGTTCTGTCATCCGGGGGTCAGGAGGACTGTGTTTGTGGTCAAGCAGCGCTTTTGGTGGCCAGCTATGGAGAATGACGTTAGGGATTACGTGGCGGGATGTTCTATTTGTGCCCAAAACAAGACCCCACGTCATGCTCCACCTGGTCAGCTCCATCCACTCCCAGTGCCTCACAGACCATGGTCGGACATCTCTCTAGATTTCGTCACTGGCTTACCACTCTCTGAAGGTAACAGTGTGATTCTTACTGTGGTTGATCGTTTCTCCAAGATGGTTCACTTTGTTCCCCTGGCCAAGCTTCCTTCAGCTAAAGAGACTGCTGAGATAGTGTTGGCACAGGTTTTTCGTCTTCATGGTCTTCCCAGGGATGTCGTTTCGGACCGGGGCCCGCAGTTTGTCTCCGCCTTCTGGAAGGAGTTTTGCACCTTGCTGGGAGCAACGGCGAGCTTGTCATCTGGTTACCATCCGCAGTCCAATGGACAGTCTGAGCGCCTAAACCAGGAGCTGGAGTGTGGCCTGCGATGTATTGCCTCCCAGAATCCGACTTCATGGAACAGACAACTGGTATGGATAGAATACGCCCATAACACCCTACCTTCTTCGTCTACAGGTCTCACCCCCTTCGAGTGCGTATATGGATATCAGCCGCCATTGTTTCCTGCTCTAGTGAAGGAGGTTACTGTCCCCTCAGCCATGGCTTTGGTGAGACGTTGTCGTCGGAGTTGGTTGCGGGCTCGTCAAATGCTTCTCCGCTGTTCTGAGTCCTACAAGTAGGCTGCTGACCGTCGCTGCAGCTCCGCTCCTGCTTACCAGGTTGGACAGGGAGTCTGGCTCTCTACTCGGGACATCCCACTGAAGGCGGAATCGCGCAAGATGGCTCCGAAGTTCATGGGTCCCTTTCCCATCTCACGGGTCGTGAATCCAGTGGCTGTACGTTTGAAGCTTCCTAAATCTCTGAGAGTTCACCCGACGTTCCATGTGAGTCGTGTCAAGCCGTATGTGGAAAGTACCCTCGTACCGAAGGTCAAGCCCCCCCCCCCCCCCCCCCCAGTTGATTGATGGTGGCACAGCATATACTGTCAGGAAGCTGCTGGCTGTGAGGTAGCGGGGACGGGAACGACAGTATCTCGTTGACTGGGAGGGGTATGGCCCTGAGGAGCGGTGTTGGGTTTCTGCTAAGAACATTCTGGACCCTGACCTTATACGGGATTTCCACATAAACAACTCTGCCCAGCCTGGGCCGTCTGGAGTCGGCCCCTTGGAGGGGGGTACTGTCATGTCTGGTTAAGTTGTATTCTGTGATGTAAAGCTGTTTTATTTTGAAATTTGTTTCTCGTTAGACTTCCTTCCTGCTCTTCCCTGTTTCCCCGCCTATGTGATTACCTGCCTCGCCCCTAATGTGTGACACCTGTGTCCTTGCCCTCCCCTCTGTGTATATAAGCCTGTATCTTCCCCATTGTCTCTGTCAGATTGTCTTTGTCCATGTGCAGGTAATCATATCAGTTTTTTCTTGTATGTTTTTCAGTTTTGACTGACTTTCTTTTTGTTCTTTGTCCATGTGCAGACTCTGTGGGAATTTAATGTTAACGATCCTGATTTCTGACCACGAAAATAAAAGAAACTGAGCAACGCAGTTGGGTCTCCTGTGCTGAGTCTGATACAAACTTTGGAACTTGCTGCTCACCAACCTGAAAAAGAAAATCAAATTTAAGGAGTTCTCATCAAAGCTCAAGCTACAGTATTGCTTAGAACAAACCAAACATGCACCCATTTCTAAACTTGTAAATAATAATTTGTGTGTGTCATTGATTGTTAGTGTGTGTTGTCCTTGTAGCTTTCATTGGTGGGGGGAATGTCTTAATGTTAGATCACTGTAAATATGTGTTTTAGGAATAGGTCTATTTTATTCATTCTGTATAATGTGTTGCATTATAGGGAAAAGCTCAACCGGGGACAGGAGTTGAAAATTAGCATTAGCTATACACTCTGTGTCGCATCAGCTGCATCTTTCCTAATGTGACTACGTATGACTACATTGTCCCTGTCAAATAATAAAAAAATAAATAAAAATGAAGATGCAAATAAGCATCTGCTTCGTCCAAACCCTTTTCAAATGGTGTATCCTGTTTATGAATGTATCATCATGTGAAATATGTGTACTCAAGTTTTAAATAGATACATAAATAAAATAAAATAACTTAGTATTGCTGAAACAGCAGTCCAAAGCAGCCCGTGGCTTTTGCGCATCTGTGCAACTTCAATCAACAGTTTTCATGTATGAGTTGTTTATACAAAATGTTTTCCAACCAGTGTGTCATGGAATGTTGGTGTCCCTTGAGATGTTGTTGTTGGTGTGCCTTTAGAAATGATCCAATATCTGCTTATTGGTCAAAATAATGTGACCAAAAAGAGAGATTAAAAACCCATGAACATTTGACCAAATCTTTACACTTCGTCGAATACTCGAGGAATCATGGGAGTGTGCTTTGTGGATCTGGAACAAGTGTTCGTCTGTGTTCCCCAGGATGTTCTTTCGGGGGTTTTCTGAGAGAATGGGGTCCTCTGCTGAGGGCCGTTGGATCCCTGTTTGAACAGGGCCAGAGCTGCGTTAAGATAAGATAGACTTTATTGATCTCACAATGGAGACATTTACATTTACATTACATTTGGCGTAGATAGAATCACTCAGAAACACAGAAGTGTGCAAACATGTTTAACTTTAAAAATATAGTCTGTGCAGGATATAATTATGTACAATAAAAAGGCAATAGGAGTGTTGGTTCTTCAGTCCTAGTGACTTAAAGTGACTTATCATACAGTCTGACACCAGTGGGGATGAAGGCCCTGCGGTAGCGCTCCTTCTTTCACTGAAGGAGCTCCTCAGCTCCTCTACAGTCCTGTGCAGTGGGTGGGAGGTGTTGTCCATGATGGAGGTGTATGGCAGAAGCTACCACAGAGTCATGAAAGGTCCTGAGCAGTGGCCTGCTCACTACGAAGGGCATCCTCATCAGACTGGTGGGAGAGCGTCCTCTACTCCGATGTTGGGCCTGTAGGCGAACTGCAGCGGTTCCAGGGTGGGGCTGACCACAGAGCGGAGATGGGTGAGGATGAGCCGCTCCATGGTCTTCATCAGGTGGGAGGTCAGTGCGACTGGTCTGTAGTGAGCCGGTTCCTTGGTGTGCGCTGTTTTAGGAACCGGGATCACGCAGGAGTTCTTCTACAGGACAGGGTCCTTCTCCAGGCGGAGGCTCAGGTTGTACATGTAGCTAAGGACCTCAGAGAGATGGTCTGCACAGGCCCTCAGCAGCCTGGGACTGATCCCGTCTGGTCCTGTGGATTTCTTCTGCTTCAGTCGCTTGAGCTGACTCTTCACCTGTGATGGAGAGGGGGGAGTGGGGGGTTTGCATCGCCAGCAGTAAGTCAGACCTCTTCCTGGTGCATGTTGGCCGCCAAAGCTTCCTTTTGTCACCGGTTCTGTTCACTGTTTTTATGGAAAGAATTTCTTGGTACAACCAGGGGACGGAAGGGGATCCGGTTTAGAGACCACAAGATTATTCTCTGCTGTTTACAGATGATGTTGTCCTTTTGGCGCCAACAAATCAGGACAAGTATAGTAAGTTTGTTGCTGTGTGAATAGAACATAGCCTAAGAATAAGAGTAAGATTAGCTAGATAGTTAAGAACCACAATGCTTGTTGCTGATGCAAGTTACTTCTTTAGGGCAAATACTGCGCACACTCAGACCACTGGACATGAGGGTTCAAAGCAAAAAGACAACTTGCCCACATCAAAGCAGGAATTGTGGGGCAACAGAACAAACCAAACATGCACCCATTTCTAAACTTGTAAATAATATTTTGTGTGTGTGTGTGTGTGTTACTACAATAACATATCATTAGGAACTATAATTTATTGGAGCAAACAATTGAAATGGAGCAAAAGAAGATTGGCACGGCCAGACACCGGAGATGGAAGTGCAGGCGTAAACAAAGATACAAAAAGAAAATATTTTTACTTTCTGCACCCTCTACTGGACTCAATTATTAAGCCCAGCTTGCCACGTATGCTAACCCATAAATATCCTTTGAATTACCTAATACATTTTGTCTGTTGAGTCTCTCCAGATTGAAACTTGTGCATATAGCACCCACTGTTGTTGACGGAGCTAGCGCCTCCCAATATGGATAATACATGGATATGGATTTTCACGTGGATGGCGTGACCATAGAAAGATAGAACCGGGAAGCGCGGAGGAAGGGGACTTACTTTTGGATGGATGTCTCGCTGTGTAAGCAGTAACCGGTGACGAAGACGAGGAAGTTTCAGGTTAGCTCCGCCGCTTGTTGTGCTAGCTCAGCTATCTGTGCTAACAGACCTGTAGATTTCTCACGAAAGTGGGGGCTAGTGGTCCGCTGTGATTGGTCACAATCTGCGACCCGAAACACATTCTCTTCCTTGTTGCAAAAATCTCAATCTAAAATTAAATGACACGCCAGCACAAATCAGCGCAACTTTTTCTTCAAAAGGACGTATATCCCAATGCATTGCATGGATATGGATAGCACTTTCGTAATGGATACAAAAATAAAGTCAGTTAGTGCAGCTTAAAAGCTTATCAGCTTGTACAATGACCATAGGTACCAGCATAAAAAACAACTTTCAGTCAATTTATTTATCTAGACACCTTCTCAACGGGAACTGACTCATGTGACTGTTGTAATGTGGCATGGATTTTATTTGTCATGTCATGTCATTTTCTTCCCCTTCATTGATCCGTTTCTGGGTCAGGGGGGTGGCAATCACCTAAGTCTCAAAGGACCAATCCCTCGCTGATCCTCCTGCAGGTGGTGGGTCCACAGGAAGATGGCTTCTCCATCATCGAAGATATGGCCTTGGTCTTTCAGAAGGGGCTTCAGGCAATATGGGGTTAAGTGTCTTGCTCAAGGACACAACGACAGCAGACATGAGTGGGAGCAGATGACATGGGTCGTGTGGGATCCACCCAAAGGTCCAAAGATCAGTGCTCTACCAACTACTGTCGCCCCCTCTAACACAAATGGATTTTAATTGTGTTCGTTAATTGTTGTTAGTTAAGAGAGAGACTGAGCTCGGTGGTGAATCAGGTCAAAGAACGGCTGTGAACACCTCAAGCGGTGGCTCCTACATAGACTTGCAAACTTTTAGATTCTTCTACCATTTAACTAATCATAACAATTTTACTGATATCTTTTTCTAGCCTTGGTTTATTAACATTTTATTGATAATTATCCAACTCTGGTCTAATTATTGTTCACAGAGCAATTATTGTTCACAGAACAATAATTAGTGGTTTTTAAACAAATTGATTTGGCCATAACGTTCCCACAAATGTTAATTACTGATTTACCATAGAAATATGCATTAATTATGCATTCAACTATGCACTATATGCATCAATCCTTCACCCAATGAATCTCCACCAGAGAAGGCCGCCAACTTGAAAATTGTGCGCCATCTTTACAGTGCGCCTGCCAAATATGAAGCTAATGCGCAAATTCAGACTGGAAGACCAATCAGTCTTGTCTGCCCATAGCCTGTTAATGTTAACGGACATAGTCACGCCTATCTCCGTCGTTGAATCTAATGTGCCATCACTTTTGCCTTCTGTGGGATTTTTCAAAATGGCCTTGAGGCAGGAACATGTGCCTGACACGATTGCGCATGCGTTAGCCGGCACGAGCCCCATTCATTTAACAAGTGCCTTCAAAAGTCCACAGAGGCTAAACTAGACAGGTCTAAAAAATACACCCCTCTCAGCATTGATACACATCACTGCCTTTTCAGTAGAGTATCATGTCATGTCTTCAGCTCTTCGCCACCAGGTTCTAGCCCCTGGGGTCGCAAGCTCATAATTACTAATAAACTCCCTTCTGCATACGTCATGCTGTATTCCTGCCGGGGTCTAATCGCCAATCCTAATTAACATTTCATGTTCATATGCAATAGATATGAAAGTACTCAATCTAAGTCTGCTGGTGTCTGATCATGCATCTTAACAATAAATATTCTATTGCAATCTAAGTCTCGAGTCTTTCCCGATTGAAGTTCTGAAACTTGGAAAATTAGAATATTGTTCAAAATTACTTCTGTAATTCAATTCTGAAATTTACATGACAGAATCTTTACACGCAAAGTGAAGTATATCATTATAATGTCATGATGACCAAAAATTAAACATCTCAGAAAATTTGAATATTTTGAAAAAGGAGCATAAGTACACACACACACTCATAGACACGCGCCTACACACATTTGTATATTCGCACACAGACACAAACACACACCCACTTACACACGCATGTGTAAGTTCAGGTATGTTCATTCAGGTATGTGCCAAAGATTACACCAGTGGTCGAAAAAGCACCAAGTGTGTCACTTTTGTGAACTTGTAGATAGTGTGGCGCATGAAGATGAGACTTCAGTCTGCTCAGTGAGAGCAAACTGTTGCGTCTGAAGCCTACCCAGACCTCCAGACCAGCAATTTTGTTGACGGATACAGGATGATCCACTTATTTTTATGTCTCAACCTTGTATTTATTTTTTGCTAGTAACTAATATAACTAATCACACGTATACACACACACACACACACACACACACACACACACACACACACATACACACACACACCCACACCCACGTACACACACACATACACACATGCACGCAGCTGGGCACCAGATGGGACTCAAAGCCCAAAGCAGCACAAAAATACCCCTTTACAAGATGCACATGGAATGTATTTAAAGACACAGAGGAGCCGAGCAGGTGAGCCGAGCATTTACCGACATATGCACTTAATGTTCATCTTTTAAAAATATGTATATACTTTTACTTGAATACTTTTTTTTTCAATCTGTGTTTTTCTATTTTTGATTATGCAATATTGTTTTTTTAAGATTTATTTGCAACATTGTTCCATCATCAGACACATCCTGCAGTTGTTTTCAGCTTTAACCACATTAATATCAGGAACTTCTGTCACAAACATGCGTCTAAGTCCTTTGATTTCCATCTTGTGATACTATGAAAAATTTTCAGACTTCAACTTTGAGGACCGAGCTGTGTTTTGGTTTTTAGTTTTGGGTAATTTGAATGATATTCACATGTTTTCAACTTAAACATATTTAACATTCTAACACATAATTCCAAAGTAAATTTTAACAAGATAATGATTCATCTCCAAAATGCACAGGTAATATGCATTTGCTCTTGTACCATATTAAGAACTGGTGCATCTTCTTCCACTGCATTTAGGCAAATAGGACAGCTGCACATCAATTTGGCAATATGACTGTAGTAAGTAAGTAATCTTTATTTATATACCGCCTTTCACAGACCAGAGTCACAAAGCAGTTTACAATTGTTATTATTTTTGGGCATTTGTCTCTCACTCCACACAGAGATGGGAGCGGGGTCGCCAGTACAGGCGGCGCATGCCAGACCTATTGTGCATGTTTTTAGTGGTAGGGGAAACCGGAGTACCCAGAGGAAACCTACGCAGACACGGAGAGAACATGCAAACTCCACTCAGAAAGGCCCTGGTCCGGCCGGGATTCGAACCCAGGACCTTCTTGCTGAGAGGCGAGAGTGCTATCCACTCAGCCACCGTGCCGCCCGACTGTATTAGATAAATGTTGTACTTCAAAATATTCAGACTCTATAATAATAATAATAATAATATCTTGATAATTGATCCACTGTTAGAGTAAAGCACAATTGTCTTGAGTGATCTATTCACAGCTGCCGGTGTTTAGAGCAGAGCTCCATTTTGGATATAGTGAGAGCACCTATAGACAAAGCCTTGGCAGGATGCAGTGAGGGGCGGGGCTTGGGCTGATGCCAGGAGGCGGGCCTTTGGGCAAGACACTGGGGGAGTGGAACAGATGGTCACGCAACCTTTTATTTAGAAAAAAAGACATAACCAAAAAAATCACACATCAATCATTTTTTTATCTATTTAATTAATACAAGACACACAAACTAGGCGGAACGAGGGGAAACTATGAGCATTTATGGGCAAAAGACAAGAACATCACATATTAAAGCGTATTAATCACGTGTTAATACAACAACCATAATTCTGTCACATAAAATCCAAAAAATAAATTAAAATATGAAATATACAGTATGTGCGTGAGTGTTAAGTATGTATCAGTCAAAATGATGGGATAAGGACATAAAGAGGAAAAAAAAAAGTGACCAAAAATAAAATCAGAAGGCAAAATATTCTTGAAGAAGAACTCTTTCGCACCGTTCAATGTCTATAAGGAAGGATAGCAGCAGAAGAAGAGAGACAGATCACACACTGATTATCACTGCGATCAGAAAGGACCCAATGGAGAACAGGAAGGGACACAATGAGGACGACAATCAGCAGGCCAGAGGAGTTTATGGTGTTGTATTGTGTTATGTTTTGATAACTATAACGTTTTTATTATTCATTAGACTTCATTCATTCATTACAGGTTTTAATTCAGCAGATGCATAGAAATGTATAATTTGAAAAAGTTAAAAAAGGTCAGTAATTTCACAGGTTTAATTGGTGTTTGAATTGATTGTCTTGTTAGGGATTCACCCTGACTGAGTTTGAAGAAGCTCAGGAGATGTGCAGAGTAAATCTTTTATGATGCTGGATCCAGTCTTATGGCACATTATAGGACAAACTTGGCCCTATGTTAATGCACAAGATTCAGGCTGCACTAGAGATTGGATCAATTTCAAGAGATATGAATAAGGCATTGATTGTGTTGCTATTCAAAAGAGAAAAATACCCACAGGAATGCGACAGTTATAGCCCCTGTTTTGTTGCTCATCTGATCACTTTTGCTAAAATATTAGCCTTGTTACAACATTGTATTTACATTATGAATACATTCTTTGAATTGCTGGCAATTAAAGGATTACTCAAGAATGCAAGAATCAATGGAATTGAAACTTTGGAATGAAATCATGCTGCACAAGTGACAAAGTTGTGGGATTAGCCTGGCCGTTTGCCAAGACTGAGCACGTGCAGAGTGTGCGCGGCTCTCACCAACTTTGAGCTGTTTAATGCCTGCTTCCACAAGAGCAGGTGCTGTTTACGGAATATGGAAATGTTACTACTATTTTTTTTTTTTACATTTTGGTAAAATTTGAAATTGGCAGCCGGCCCTCGTCAACCATTGATTTCACAGAACAGTGCCAAAAAGCCAATCACGCAGAGAGCATTGCGCCGCATATTTGTGAGGGAGACTGGACTAATAGTGGAAGGGTTAATTAGAGTGCAGCTAATCACCAGCTTTTACCTCTCTATAATTACACTGCGCAGAAAACACAAGAAACTCACTGCCCAGGCTCCATTTACATGAGAAATAGTGCAGAAAACCAGAGGATAGATTTTACTGGACGCATACATATGTTTTTTTAACTGCAAAAACTTCTTACGTTTCACAAACAGCCTTTACAACCCAGCTATAGAAGATCCATCCATCCAGTTTCTTCCCCGTAATCCATTTCTGGGTCGGGGGGGTGGCAGTCAGAGCTGCACCCAGTACACTTAGCACCAGCCCCTCACTGATCCTCCTGCAGATGGAGAGTCCACAGGAGTCTTGTCTTTCAGGCAAAGTGAGATTAAGTGTCTTGCCCAAGGACACAACGATAGCAGACTTCAGTGGGAATCGTGAAGTAGGTCTTGTGGTGGGCTTGAACCCACGACCTTCAGGCTCAAGTTTAGTTTAGTCTTTATTTGAAGGGACAGTTGGTAGAGCATTGGCCTTTATTCAAAGGCCAATGCTCTACCAACTGAGCAAAAATATTTCATGCAATATTTAAAAGAAAATATATTATTATGCAACATTGTTCTGGAATGGTGTTGAATTCAATTGAAGAACACAACAACTTTACAAAACTGTTTACTTCGCCAACACAGATCAGAGAATCAAACTGTCCAAACACAGGAAATGCAATGATAAAAAAAAACACATAGAGCCATTGGTCCATATTATTATTATTAACGTTTATTAAGAGGAATAACCCCTTGAGATGAATCATCTCGTTTCCGAGGGAGTCCTCAAAATCAAATTAAAATAACAGTACAGCAACAACAGTCAATTATATACAAAACTAAATTATTACATTAAACAAACACAAAAAAGAAAACAGAACAAAAGCTCAACACATTCACTCACACACACACTCAGCTCTCAGAGGTTACCCACTTCCCCCTATAACTACAGTAAAATAAAATACACAATAAATACATTATAATACTAATGGAGAATACAACTTAGCACAACAGAACCATAATATACTGTAACAGAAGACACATCAAAAGCAGTTACAGACAGTTTTAAAGTGCTGTAACACAGTGTTCTTAAACAAAGGGAAGGAGGTGAGGGAGCGAGTGGCAGGTGGAAGAAGGTTCCAGTCCGTTGGGGCTTTGTAATGAAAAGCAAGTTTTCCAATTTCTTTTTTAACAAGGGGGGTGTGGAAGAAAAGAGTATCAGTGTCAGTGTGATGAAGACTGTAAGTGGAACTAAAAAGTGTAAGATATTGTTTCAGGTATGTGGCATAATTGAAATAATTACATTTGAAAATGAAGAACAACCAGTGGGAGTGTCGACGTGCAGGCAGTAAGGACCAGGACAGTTGAAGAAACATGTCACAGTGTGTCCTGTAGGGGCAGCGCAGAGCAAACCGTCACAGGCTGTTATAGACAGTATTGAGGGGATGGAGACATGTGTATTTTGGTAAATAATATTGGCATAATCAAGGATTGGAAGCAATAACTGAGAAACAAGCCTTTTCCTAACAGAAAAATGTAAGCAGTTGATGGAGCGATATAAAGTTTTACGGGGACAGATGTCCATAAATGTTGTTGAATGTTGAGTGTCCCGGACCATCACAGTGGTGTCCTCCTGCATCATCAAGAACAAATTATAAAAACCCGAAGGGGTTTTTAGAGGTTTTCAGGAATTTCCAGACAAATTGTCTTTACTGTCATAAAGCGTTCAACCCTGATGTCCAAACACTACATCACAGAGCTGCAGCAAGCTTTTCAGTGTTCATTAACATTTATCAGAACACATGTTTGACCTTCTTATGGAAATTGTCTCACCTTGGGACTGTAGAATCTCTAAAATAAAATATTATATTAGGTGTTTTTCAATCCTGGGTTGGTGGAAAAGAATTTCCCTGGATAAAGCAGAAGAGAGTGTGTGAATGGAAGTGCTATCCATGGTCCTGAAGTGTTCCTGCCAACCCAGGGCTGATGGCTAATGGTCCTGCAATCCAGCGAGTCCTATATTAAGAGTCCAAATGTTTTTGAATACCCATTCTGTTCCTCTTTACCTTTGTGACAAACATTTAAAAAGCAGGCACTACTTTCTTTACTAAACTTAATATGTATGTTTTTCTTCTTTTTTGGGCACACCTGTAAAGCATGATGCTGTTCACACAGCAGACAGGGTTTCTGTTATGGAGATTTTTTCATGTATATATCTTGTCATTTTGTGGTCAAGTCCACAAGACTCCACAGTTGTAGACAAACTACTTCCACATGTTAGAAGCTGAGGAGTCCTGAATGTTGCCAAACACTGAATATGAAACAACTGATGCTTAGTATGTATATAACAGTTTTATAGAAATGCAAATAGATAATATGACTTACAGAACTTAAAAAACACAGTGCAGTGAACTGTGCAGTCAACAATGGTATGAGGCACACGTTCCCTTAAAATAGAAGTCCTTTTTGGATCCTGAGCGGAGGTCCCATTTGCAGTGTGGGGCCCCCCAAGGGACCGTTCTTCTTCACCCTCTAAACTGCAGACTTCAGACACAACATGGACGGTTGTGTCCTACAAAAGTTCTCTGACAACTGTGCCATCATCAGACTCACTGAGGATGACAACGCAGAGTACATAGGACGCCATGAAGACCAATGAGATAGTGGTGGATTTCCGCGGACGTCTAACAAATACCTGGGTATTCATTTGAACCACAAACTGGACTGGACACATATCCTCTTCAGGACGGGCCAGAGCCAGCTTATCCTGAGTGCTCTTATTTTTCCTGTAATGTGCACGATGATGACAATTCTACATTGAGGGACAAATTAAACTTAAAATATCTTTTAAAATAACACATACTTTATAATGTAAAGTATGACATTATAGGTACAGATGTGTTATGTAGTAAGAATGGGTCAGGATAAGCAACGCTCTTATCTAGTGGTAAGAGTTGGATATAATTATAATATACTCATTATAAATCAGCAATTTTCATTTGACTGCAGAAATTCCCAAACATAACCGTTAAATAAGAAACCATGTAAAATAATGAATAAACCATTTTTAGAAGGTCTTATCTTAGAGAGTTTGAAAATCTAGAATTTAGACAGAAGTGGCAGGAGTCGAGTCCCTAATATTAGCATGGATGAAATACATGCCTCAAAAAGATGAATTAGCATATTATACCTCCTTGCACCACAGCAACAGAGCAGTTATGACCCAGCCCGATGTAGTGCATAGTATTATCACAGGGATCAGGCGCTGCTGCTCACCGTGCCGTGATCAGTGCGAGGCTCTGGGGCAGAACGGGGATTACACTTGGAGCATTTGATTCCATATGCTGTCCTCACATATGCTGCATACATACAGGCTAGTGCTGCTTATGTGCGCGTTTGATTGGAGAGATGAGACGGACAGGCTGAGGACAGATTGGGTTTGGATCTGGTCTGGTTCACATCAAAAGTATCTCTAGAGGGAAGAACGCTCGGCTAACTCTCACTCTCATGTGTTTGGGAAAGGCTGAAAATATAAACAACTCTAAAGATATATTGAAAGGGGAGGTAATATGCAAAAGAGACTTTACACAGCCATGCATCCATGTTCTTATAGTTGTGCCCCAATGCCACCACCACAGCATGCCAATGTGGTACCCCACTTTGTTCACCTATTTATCCCAGAGTGTCTAAAAGCACAGTTGGTGGCAGATCATTTAGCGACCAAGCTGCTATACTGTGGAATCAGCTCCCCATTCACATCAAGGAGTAGGACACAGTCTCCACATTCAAGACTGGGTATGTAAATGGGTATGCATGTATATATTTATTATATAGATATGTAAACTGTTATTTATTATTATTAATAATAGTTATGTGTGTATATGTATGTGTATCTTTTCTGTTGTTATTGTCACTGTTGTTCCTGTGGTTATTGTGATTGTTTAATTGGTTGGTTTATTGATTGACTTTTGTTTATTTCTGTCATTCTTACCCCCCATTTAGGTTAATGCCAATATAACCCCACCCCACGCGCACACACACACACACGCACATGCACACGCACACTTAAATTCAGTTATATTTATATATTTGTTTAAGTCCTTTCTATAACTAATATTATTAATGTTTGTATTGCTTGCTTATTGACTGTCCCTATGTATATGTTTACCTGGTGTGTAAATAAAAAAATAAAAAAAAATTAAAATAAAAGACTGGGTGTTAAAAAAAATACTTTTAGATTTTGCATATGGCTAGGTAAGACTTAGAAATTCAATTAATGTTAAAAGAGATGTCAGTGGCACTGCAAATGCAGTGCCACTGCATTTGCAGTGACACCTCACTGGAAGAATGTGGTACAGTAACTTGAGCCCTATCCTCTCCTCTCTACTCTTCAACTTCAGCTGTAGTCTGTTCATTGCCGTTCACCTGCTATCCTAGTGTCTGCTTCATGACATGATGATGGGACCCCTAAACCTGTTCTTTTGGACCTGCATCATCCACGGCCCGGATTCTTGGGCTTCTTCCCTGGTTGTAGAGCCTGAGTCCTGGATTTTTATAGCCTGTCTGGTTGTGGGAGCAGTTCACTCTGGAGAGACTCATGAAACAAAATGCAATTTGAAGTATTTTACTAAAGAATGTTTGGCACCCTAGGCCCCGGTGCGATGCTGTTGAGCGCGGCTCCTGTTCTGTGTGCGCATGAGATCCCCCGGGGCCTAGGTACTGGTGGTGGCATTTGGCAGCGGACAAGCGCACGCTCGAAGAATGGAAGAAGGAGGAGGAGTGGAGGCGGTGGATGCGAGGCTTGAGAAGTTGCTGGCCTGGCGGGCATTGGTTGACTGGAGATAGGCGTTGCTGTGCGATGAGCCGAGGATGCGAGGCAGGCCTGGCGGAGTTGGGCGGCACAGTTTGGTCTTCCAAGGTGAACTTCCGCGGGCTGCATATCTCGCACCAACTCTGGGACTCCCTGCGTTCTCTTCGTTCCTCCCACTGGTCCAGAACAGTGATGATCTGGGACAATTATACATGTCTCCTACAACAGCACTGTGTTGGTTTTATTAATGAATTTCCTGTGTTCTAATTGTGTGATTATCTGATTTGTTGTTGGGGAATTGACACATTTGTCAAAAAGTCTTCCGTTGTGGATTAGAGCTATACAAAATTACATTTAATTAAATTTCATTTCCTTTACCGAATCTGTGGTTCTCCATTCAAGAAAAACTATAGAGTTTTACTTGACTTCATCGTCAGATAAAAATGACAATCACGCACATACACTCAATTACACTGATGATCTTTTGGTGAGGATTTATCAAAGTAGAAAAATCATTCTGACTTACAGTTACAAATTATTTTTTTAATCAAACTAAAAAATAAATTTTGCTGATGAGTAAAGTAGCACAGTGTATGATTTTTTTTTAAATCATCCAATCTTAATCTCTTGAGTCTACCTTTTTTGTTTGTTTAAATGTTTTCCTGAGGATTGTTGTGTCCTGGAAACACGAGATGACAGCAGTTTTGGACATGAGAAGCCACCCTCCCTCTTGTCCCTTATACAGTATGTGGATAATGAGCTAACACTGTCATTACCATAATAGTGTCCCACAGAGATCAGCAGCTGAAGCCTGTAGCATTAGAGCTTTAGCCGCTCAGCTGTCACAGTCATACACCTCTGGGGACTGTCTGGGAATCAGAGGCTCGTGGTTCTCTAACTGCATTCGTACCACTTAATTTGAATAGGCTTTTGGTCCATCTTTAAGTTCATCTTATTGTAGCATTATTGTGTAATGAATGCAGTTCCATGTCCTATAAAACTTGGTTTGTCTCTGGTTGAGAAATACTCAGCAGGCCAAAACTATGTACTTATGGTGGCAGGGCAAGTTTATTTGTACAGCACTATTCACACATACAGGGCATCTCAAAGAGCTTTACAATACTGTTTTTTATTTTATAAAAAATAAAAATAATAATAATAATCATACATTAATTTGACCTACCTGCACTTGAACATTGTCAGAGAAGAAGCCAGTCACACATTTTCATCTGTTCCAGATTATAGCTGCATAAATCTGAATTGTTGACCCTGGGCAGCAGGAGAACAGTTCCTTTGCTCTTCAGAGTCCCAGCAAGAGGTCAAGTCCCTGTGCTCTTCAGAGTCCCAGCAGAAGGTCAAGTCCCTGTGCTCTTCAGAGTCCCAGCAGAAGGTCAAGTCCCTGTGCTCTTCAGAGTCCCAGCAGGAGGCCACATCCCAGTGCTCTTCAGAAACCCAGCAGGAGGCCAAGTCCCTGTGTTCTTCACAGTCCCATCAGGATGCCACATACCTGCGCCCCTCAGAGTCCCAGCAGGAGGCAAAGCCCCCCTGTTCTTCAGAGTCCCATCAGGAGGCCAAGTCCCTGTGCTCCTCAGAAGCCCATTTTATTCCGACTTACTCTGGGTACAGTACAATTTGTACTGTGCTTAGCACCGCTGTAGGGGCTAGAGGACGCAGGCTGTTCGCTGCTCGTTCTGTGAGTGGAGGAGAACGAGCGGCCCGCTCAGACTACTCAGCACTTTTCACTGCTTGTATTCTTACACAGCTGAATCAATGACCTCAAGTTTTCAATTAAATTACGGATTATAATACAACTTGTATGTAGTAATAAGCATTTTTATCAACTATTTAGAAAAAAAATTGGGTATAGCTTCTTTAAATCTTTCGGTTTTCTTTAAATCTACACTTTACTGCCACAAACTCTGCTCGTTTCCTTCCTGCTCTGGCCCCGCTCTAACTTCCGCTCTGATCAGCAGCTCTGATTGGTCAGAGCGCGGCTGAGCCCCTCTGTGCACGTTAGGGGTGTGACAATATATAGATTTTTCGATATATCTCTATACTTTCTCCCTCGATTCGATTATCGATATGCATTTGCTAAGTATCAATATCGATTTTGTTTTGTTTTTTTTACTTGTTTTTTTTTAAAATTGGTATCAATACTTAATATATGGCTACATTACGCATCTCCATTCTATTTATCATGAAATAAAGAGTATTTTTTTCTTTTATTAATGCCATAAATTGGCATATTGTATAATTCTGACCAATAGATCAATAATTGTCATATCGTGATAAAATTGTTATCGTAATATCGTTATTGTGAGCTTAGTATCGTGTATCATATCGTATCGTGAGGTACCCTTAGGTTCCCACCCCTAGTGCACTTGCATGAAAGCCACACACGCGGAACGCATCATGGGAGCTTGTCCACTGTTCAGAATCGGGAGGACCAGACGATGCCCAAATATGAGCGAGTTTAGCTGATCTTTTGGTGCTACTGAGCACAAGCCATTCATGTGAATAGTGCTCCATCTCGGATCACCGAGGCTTGAGCTAATGTTACTGGTAAAGTAACATGTGACATCAGAACTAAAAAGTTCTCGTCATGATTCTGAAATCATAAATGATAAAACAAGGAATAAAACCTGGATTTCTATCTGGGCAATTGTGAAAAAGGTTTTGTTTATATTTGTGTTGACAAAACTCATTATTCAGGTATTGTGGTCCCAGCTGGATTCGTCTGCATAACTGGCAACCTGAGTAAGGGAGAGTGCAGTACCACTTAAGGCCACATTTTTACATACTGCTCCGGTAACGATTCGTTCTACGTCATGGTGCTACGTCCCTTAGGACTTCGCTAGTGGGATATCACTCGTGACCCCCAGGTCACGCGCCAGAGAGATCAAAATAATTTGCTCCAATCACCAGCCACCTTCCTCTATAAATGCCCCTGCACAAGGCCGTACCCCCTCTTTCACTCTGGCGCCGATTGAGATCTACATTTCAATTTACCTGAAGAAAGATGTCTTCTGATGCTCGTCCGAGTTCCCCTTCGCCATCCGGCGTCGGACGTCGTCGTTGCTCGACTTGTCGGGTCAAGCTCCAGCGCAAGGACCAGCACTCCAGCTGCTTCGTGTGCCTGGGTTCGGGCCATGCGGCGTTGAGCGCCACCTGCGCCTCGTGTCTCGCTCTCCCCAGGGAGGAGAGTGAACGCAGGCGCGCGTTCTTCGCCGCTACAGCGCCCCGTCCGGACTCCTCTCAGGACGAGGAGTCTGTGACTGACTGGGCCCCCCTCGACCTCCCACCCGTGCCCGCAGAGTGGGGTGACTGCGAGGACGGAGAGGTGTCGGAGGTCGGCTCTCTCCTCACGCTGGACGAGGTGGTGTCCAACCCGGAGCCGGACCGCTTCCCGCTGGACCACATGCCTGGGCTCTACTCCACGGCGGCGGCCATCATGGATGCCCCCCTGCCACCGCAACCGAACCAGAGGGTGGAGGACTTCGCCTCTGGTTACGCCACCACTTGAGGGAGGAGGAGAGCGCAGCCCACGTTGTGCCCGCGGATGGACCCGATCGTCCATTACGCGACACGTGAGTGGCCAAAGCCCCTAGCGGCCAAGAGGCCCGCTTTGGGGTACGGCATGTATTGTAACGTGCAGGACTGGTCCTGGACCGGCGGGGTCCCGGACATCAAGGACTCGGTTCGAGCGGCCCTGCACCCCTCCGCATCCGTGTGGCCCGGCACCAGACCTCTCCTTCCCTCCGAGCGGGACAGGATGTCTTTGGCGATGCACGATAGATGTTACGCCAATGCGGCTCAGGTCGTCGCGGTGGCTAACAACATGGCCTTCATCACCGGGGCCCTGGATAGGTCTCTCTCTTCTGGCCAGGCGCTCAGTGGAGACACCTTATCCCAGGCGAGGACCACTTCAGCAGCGATCTTGCGCATGTGCCAGGCGCTAGCTGTCGATGGCGGCCGCACAATGGCAGCAGCACAAGTTGGGGCCAGACACCTCTGGCTGGGGCCGGTGAACCTCAGAGAGGCGGAGAAGAGGCAGCTGCTGGACCTGCCCATCTCCCAAACGTCACTCTTCGGTCCGGAGATGCAGACGCTGATGACGAGGCTGGACACCGCAGCTAAGGACTCTGCTAGCCTAGCCCAGCATCTAGCTGCGAGACGCGAGGCCCGCCCACCAGTGCGGAGCCGAGACAGAGGCAGGGAGCGCTCGCCCGGCAGGCGCCCCGGACCATATCCACACTCCGTGGTTCATCGTTCCCCAGCGACGAGGCCCCCGGGCCCAGACAGGCACACGGGAGGCTCGCGGGACCAACGCACCCACCGACGACCTCCCTATGGCAGAGGAGGTCGGGGTGGGAAGAATTCTTTCAATAAAAGCCGTGCGGCTTTTCATCAGTACTCGCTGTCTGAGTCTCATTTGGGGGTATGTAACATGTCAAATGATTTGAATTCTGATTGTGTTACTTCTCGAGCATATAACGTGGCTCCGCTAGGCCTGCAGCCCCCAGAGAAGGGCGTGCAGCGTGCTATGCGGGCCACGGGCTCCGATTCACGGGTTCATGTTTTGCCCTCCCGGAGAGAGGGCAGGCGGAGGGATCTGGTAAGTGATAATGTGTGTGCTCCAGCCGAACGCGTGTTAGCATCTCTGAGCTACAAGGCTAACACGGGGTTTCCCACTCCAGGGGCTCGTCCCCCCCTCCATGAGGCAAGAGCCAAGGGGGGGCACAGCAGCCGTGTCACGTGTGGTGAGCAGAGCTACAAGGCTAACACGGGGTTTCCCACTCCAGGGGCTCGCCCCCCCTCCATGAGGCAAGAGCCAGGGGGGGGCACAGCAGCCGGGTCACGTGTGGTGAGCAGTCCCGTACTTATGACGTCGGGCCTGCAGAACACGTGACCGCCCTCGGCGCTCACGGTGTGACGCAGGGGCCCCCCTGCCCTTTCAGCCACCCCCCCTCCCTGCTAGGAACACCAGGAGAGGGCGGGGCCGTGACGTCTCGTGTTCCAACTCCCGTTCCGCCCCTCACAGATTTCTACAGCATCTGGAGAGAGCAGGGCCTACTGACAGATATTTGGCTGGAGAAAACTCTGCGCAGAGGTTACGCGCTGCAATTTTTCCGAAAGCCACCACCATTCCGAGGCGTACGGGCAGTACGCTCTCAGGTACGGGGATCGACAGAGGCACTACAAGCGGAGGTCTCCTCTCTGCTGAGTCGAGGCGCAGCAGTGGAGGTAGACCCGCAGGACGCCACCAGGGGGCTGTACTCCCCTTACTTCTTAGTGCCAAAGAAATCAGGCGGGGTGCGTCCCATTCTGGATCTGCGCGTGTTAAACGAGTGCATTTCCAAACGGCAGTTTCGGATGCTGTCCACAAAGCAGCTCCTCGAGTGTGTCAGGGAAGGAGACTGGATGACATCCATAGACCTGACAGATGCGTACTTCCACGTGCCCATAGTGCCAGAACACAGGAGGTTTCTGCACTTCGCAGTGGGAGAGAGGAATTACGAGTACTGCCGTCTACCCTTCGGGTACGCACTCGCCCCTCGGACTTTTTCCAAATGTGTGGAAGCAGCTCTGGAGCCGATCAGACGTGCGGGGGTAAGAATATTAACCTATATAGACGATTGGTTAATACTGGGCCCATCCAGGGAAGTGGCCCTGAGCCACACGCACTGGGTCCTGTCCCACATACAGCGTCTGGGCTTTGTGGTGAACAGGGAGAAGAGCAAGCTGCAGCCAGCCCAACGCATGATTTATCTTTGCCTGCAGCTAGACTCTGTGATATTCCGTGCTGCATTGTCCGTGGACAGACGGATGAATATTACCCGTCTGGCCCGGGAGGTTCTGGCGGGCCCCAGAGTCCCCGCTCGGCGCCTCAGGTCCCTGCTGGGAATGATGGCGGCGGCTCATGCTGTGGTGCGGCTAGGCCTGCTCCACATGAGAAATTTTCAGAGGTGGTTCTCGCGCCTCAGGCTTCACCCCTCCCGGGACGGGGGGAGGCTGATCTGGGTTCCCCAAGGGGCAGCACCGGACATCAGGTTCTGGCTCACTCCGGGTCTATTGCGGGACGGAGGGCGCGCCACGTCCCGGGGGTCCGGAACGTGGGAGCCGACAGGATGTCCAGGGGGGGCCCACTCCAGGACGAGTGGGGCCTGGCCCCACGGGTAGCTGCGGAGATCTGGCGGAGGTTCGGCCGTCCAGTGGTCGACCTTTTCGCCAGTGCAGAGAACGCACAGTGCCCGTCCTGGTTCGCCTTAAGGGCCGCGGACGAGCCGCCTTTAGGCGTGGACGCTCTGGCTCATTACCCATGGCCAGGCGGCCTGTTCCTCTTCCTGAGGGGCATGGCGGTGATGGAGCCCTGGGCCCTCCCGGACGAGCCGGGGGCTCTAGTCCAGGGGGCAGGAGCCCTGTTTTCACGTCCGATAATCGGCCGCAGGCTCTGGGTTTGGAGGTTGAGAGGCGGAGCCTCGTAGATCTGGGTCTTCCCCCTGCGGTGGTGGAGACCATTCAGGGAGCGAGGGCGCCGTCCACCGTGAGGGCCTACGCCACGAGGTGGAGGCTATTCAGTGTCTGGTGCGATTCCCGTTCCTGGGATCCCAGGTGTTGCCCGCTGGAGGGGGTCCTGGGATTCCTACAGGAGCTCTTCGACAAGCGGAGGGCTGTCGCTACCTTGGCGGTGTTCGCGGCAGCCATTACTTCGGGTCACGACGGATTCGGGGGATTCACAGCCCGTTCTCACCCGTTGGTTAAACGTTTTCTGCGGGGGGGCGCGCAGGAGGAGGCCCCCGCTCCAGAGAACGCCTCCGGTTTGGGACCTCAGGGTGGTCCTTAGGGGGCTGTCGGGTCCGCCTTTTGAACCGGCGGCGGAGGCGAGTCCCGAGTGTATCGCCTTTAAGACGGCCCTCTTACTGGCGTTGGCGTCTGCGAAGAGGGCGGGCGATTTGTGTGCGCTCTCCGTCCATGCGTCGTGCCTGTCCTTTGGAGAGGACGACGGCATGTGGGAATTGTGGCCCAATCCGGCTTTTTCTCCCCAAGGTCATCACGTCGGCCTTTAGGTCGAGGGTCATCAGGATTAGGGCTTTCCACCCGCCGCCGCATGCCTCCCCCGAGGAGGAGCGGCAGCACCTTCTGTGTCCTATCAGAATGCTGAGGCATTACCTGGCCATGACGTCGTCATTCAGGTCGGGTGATCAGCTGTTTGTGTGTCTGGGCCCCAAGAACAGGGGCGCCCCGCTGTCGGCTCAGCGGCTGGCGCATTGGGTCGCCACGGCGGTGCGGCGGGCGTATCAGACGTAGGGTCTGGCCCCCCCGGTGGGTTTCAGGTCGCATTCCACGCGTGGGATGGCGGCCTCTACGGCCCTTCTCAGGGGGGCGTCGGTCGAGGACGTTTGCCGTGCGGCTTCTTGGGCGTCGTCCTCCTCTTTCGTCCGGTCTTATCTTTCGGATGTGTCGGACCGGTCGGTGGCCCATTCCGTGCTGAGTGCAGCGGACTGAGTTAGACCGTTGGGTCCCTCCCCTGAGGGGGGCCTTCGGTCTATTTTCCGCCCTGGTGCAGGAGCTCTTGGGAGAGGCATCCTACAGGTGCGGTACATTTTGTGTGTGTGGTCGGTCTGGTAGTCCACGTCAGGAGCTCTTGGGAGAGGCGTCCTGTGACTACGGATGACCTACGGCTTGTGTTACGTGGGGGTATCCTTGGTAGGAGTGGCCCCGTAACACGCTTGTTTCTTCTGCCCTGAGTCCTCTCACGTTGTGAGGGTCTTGCTCGGGCGGAGCTCCAATCACCTTCGCTGGCCTGCTGGGAGTACATTTTCCTACGGCCTCCGCGTTGTGTCCCACCAGCGAAGTCCTAAGGGACGTAGCACCATGACGTAGAATTAATAGTTACTTAATGTAACTTAAGTTCTACGAATAGGTGCGTAGTCCCTTAGCTACGAGCCCATCAGGCCAGCCCGGCTTGGCAGAGTTCAAGAGGGGGTACGGCCTTGTGCAGGGGCATTTATAGAGGAAGGTGGCTGGTGATTGGAGCAAATTATTTTGATCTCTCTGGCGCGTGACCTGGGGGTCACGAGTGATATCCCACTAGCGAAGTCCTAAGGGACTACGCACCTATTCGTAGAACTTAAGTTACATTAAGTAACTATTAATTTTGTTTAACTTTAAAGGAGCAGTGTGTAATTATCTGGCCAAAAGATATGTTTGTCAACAACAAATCTATAACCAACACCTTTTTCACAAAGGTCCCGATAGAAATCCTTTTTTTATTTCTTGTTTGGTTATTTGCTCCACAAATAAAAGATGATTGATTGATTGATTAATGATTTGAGAATCATAACAAGACCTTTTTTTATTCCTGCGGCCACATGTTACTTTACCAGCAGTGATGGGAATAACGGCGTTACTAGTAACGCGCCGTTACTTTTTTCAGTAACGAGTAATCTAACTAATTACTTTGACAGTAACTATAACGCCGTTATCATTTCCGACATCCCGTTACTGCGCGTTACTCAAGACGCACAATGAACGTGTTGTCATGAGAGAAGGGAGGATGAGAACACCTCTCAGCAATTATTGGCTGATGTAAATCATATTTCCTTTACAATCCACATGTCTACAGTTGAGAGGATGGCTCATAAATTGTGTTTTTGAAACAAATATGGGTCTTAATCGCGCTCAACCACGGCTTGTATCACCGTGAGGTCAGCCTCAGAGGAGCGCATGTGAGTGCAGAAGTCGGCTGCATACAATTCCATCGATAAGGTCCTTTCTCTTCCTGGTTTATCTGCTAAGGACAGCAACAGGTTTGGCTAACATACATATAACACATTTTTACATAATCTAAAATGCACATAGGGTAATTTTTCAATTACTATAGGAATGATAAGAAAGAGAGGTGAAGTGTAAGACGGTTGATTTTAGAAATTGGATGCACTCGGCTGCCGCTAGCAAAACACAGGAGTTTATGGAGGACACACGCGTTTTGTTTTACTTTTTAAAACTCATTGGACTCATTTCCAAATGGAGGATTAAATATCTACGCTCAAACCATTAACTGGATTTAAACAAGGAACTGGTCTGAACCGAAGTGGACTGTGCAGGTCATTTATAAGGTATAGCTATAAGGTAAGACCCATAACTCATAGTTTTGCGTTTTGTATGAACAAACAATGCGGGCATAAAACATATTTTGCTGTAGCCAAACAAATTGTCCACTTGATTTATATGATGTATATGTTCATCTGATTGGACTGAAGTCAGTGCTTCACCAGCCTCACCGCTCGTCACCGGTATTTCCACATTCACAGTGGAGGGTGTTGGTGTTTAGTGCTTACAGCACAGTGAGAGATGAAGAGTGAACAGGACTTCAGCAGCAAAACAGCCTTTTCTAGATGGAAATATTGGCACTGTTAAAGGTAAAAATGCGCACGTCGGGTGCACATTATGTTCCAGAACAAAACGAAAAAGTAACGCAATAGTTACTTTTACTGGTAACTAGTTACTTTTATAGTGGAGTAACTCCGTTAGTAACTCAGTTACTTTTTGGGAGAAGTAACTAGTAACTATAACTAATTACTTTTTCAAAGTAACGTGCCCAACACTGTTTACCAGTGACATTAGCTCGATGCTTTGAGTTCTGGCACCCAGATCATGGACTTCTGAACAGTAAAACGGTGGAGGGAGGGACATCGAAATGAAAACAATAAGATTTAGGGGCAGTAAAACTCATTTTGAAATTCTCGCTGAACTAAAGAAGCATTTGAAAAGAGCACGGTTTCTTAATGCCGTTTGAGATAGGGCCATTTAATGATGACTTGATATGAAAATCTTACATATTGCTACTTCAATGTTTCACTATAATTATTAGTATTATATTATTAGTATAAAAGGCAACAAGCAATGGCAAATATGGTTTATGATTACTAAAAAATTTCTCAGGCCACAGTGAATGTCCCCGCCAAAGCTGAAACCATACCTACGTCCTTGACTTTATGTGACCTTGGTCCATGAAATGCATATGAATAAAGATGACTTGCTTACTTACTGGAATCCACAAATAATTTGGCAGATAGCAGATAGTAGAGCTAAGCAAAGGCATCAAAAAGCTGTTTATACTAAATACACATTAAAAATGCACTTATAGCACAAAAAGAATGTGATAAGTGTTTAGTCATGTTGGTAAGGTCAATGCCAGTAATATAAACACCGACACATAGCATGTTACTATAGCTTTTGTGTCGCAAACAGTATAGCGTTCTGCTTTCCATTGGTGGCACAGTCCCTGATTCACCCGGCAACTGCATGATGATGGATTATGATTGGCTACTGGGATCAGGCTGCAGTGTGTTCTTCCATACATCATGTGGGCATGCACGATGCACCTGCTCCGGCCCCAAACACCTGAGATGGATGTGAGGCGCCGCTCTAAGCAAGTGCCTGGGGATTCATCGCAGAGGGCTGTGCGCAGACACTCAGCTAATGTGCTAATGGCATACAGCTAACGCACTCACCACGGACTGACACGTCTAGATTCATCAGGTCTGGACCTGAACCAAGAGCAATTTCTCACTTGAGGAACCCTCTTCTCTCACTTTTAAATATGCTTTCATGACAATTTAGGTTTTGATACTTTAACTTCTGCTTGGGATAAAGACATTTATATTTTTGCATCACTCAGTGTTAATTAACAACAGCCCTCAGGATCTGTGAGCCCTTTCAAATGTGTGGACTTTGTTCGCGGTACCCAAAAACCCAGGATACACTGAGCTTGCAGCCCTGTCCCCAGTGTCCAGTCCACACAGGGACTCAGTACTCTGGGCCTTGTGCTCACACTGATCCATGTGGACGTATGTAACATACAGCTGCCACTCGCACAGATGGCACATTTGAGCTTACGAGCATACGTGTCACACACCACCTGCTGACATGACTATGGCTCTGATCTTCAGCACCGTTTACATCTCTTCTGTGGACTCCAAGCTCCACGATCTGTTCAAAGGACTTGAAAGTGCAACTCTACAACATGTAATTGACAAACAAAAACGTACACAGCCAGTGAGCACAAAGTCCAGCCTGAGGAGGCCTGCTGCCTGGACTTTCACAAAGTCCAGCATTTGATGAAAACCAAACAAGTAGAAATGTGTGAGCTATGTAGAGCAGATATGACTGAAAAATATGACATATTTTCAGAATCAGAATCAGAATCAGAATCATTTTTATTGCCAACGTAAGTAACGGGAGGTCACAGACTTGGAAATTGCTTTGGCTCAGTGCAACAGTCAAAAAGAGATAATAAAAATAAGAATAAAAAACACTTCTAAAGAATAAATTTAAATTTAAAATAGAGTTACAGTTACTATTTACAATATACAAGTGCACATGGTGCACACAATGTAAGGTGACAGCAGTACAGTGAAGTAAAGTGACGTATGATGGGCAGTAAAGTGACTTTATAAAGGGCGGGGGGACAGGTTAAGAAGTGTTCAAGAGTCCAACAGCAGAGGGGAAGAAACTGTTCTTGTGGCGGGAGGTTCTAGTCCTGATGGACCGCAGCCTCCTGCCTGAGGGGAGTGGTTGGAATAGTCCATGTGCAGGGTGAGAGGGGTCGGCTGTGATACGACCAGCCCGGCCTCGAGCTCGGGCGACGTACAGGACCTGCAGCGATGGAAGGCTGCGGCCGATCACTTCCTCTGCAGAGCGCACAATGCGCTGTAGTCTCTGTTTGTCCCTGACTGTGGCTCCAGCGAACCACACGGTGATGGAGGAGGTGAGGATGGACTCGATGATGGCCGTGTAGAACTGCACCAACATCTGTGCAGGCAGCTTGGCTTTCCTGAGCTGCCGCAGGAAGTACATCCTCTGCTGGGCCTTCTTGATGAGGGAGCTGATGGTCGGCTCCCACTTGAGGTCCTGGGTGATGGTGGTGCCCAGGAAACGGAAGGACTCCACAGAGGTGATGGGGGAGTCCATCACGGAGGGTGGGGGCGGGGGGACAGTGCTCTTCCTGAAGTCCACAATCATCTCCACTGTCTTCTGGGCGTTCAGCTCCAGGTTGTTACCACTGCACCAGGACACCAGCCGGTCCACCTCCCTCCTGTAGGCGGACTCATCGTTGTTGGAGATGAGTCCAATGAGGGTGGTGTCGTCCGCGAACTTGATCAGCTTCACGGAGTCGTGGCTGGAGGTGCAGTGGTTGGTGTACAGGGAGAAGAGCAGGGGAGAAAGAACACAGCCCTGTGGGGCTCCTGTATTTATAATCCGAGAGTCCGAGACTTTCTTCCCCAGACGCACTCGCTGCTTCCTGTCCGTCAGGAAGTCAGTGATCCACCTGCAGGTGGAATCGGGCACGTTGAGCTGGGAGAGCTTGTCCTGGAGCAGGGATGGCAGGATTGTGTTGAAGGCAGAGCTGAAGTCCACGAACAGGACCCTGGCGTAGGTCCCCGGGGAGTCCAGGTGCTGTAGGATGTGGTGGAGGGCCAGGTTAATGGCGTCGTCTACAGATCTGTTGGCTCTGTAGGCGAACTGCAGGGGGTCCAGGAGGGGGGAGGTGAGGGACTTGAGATGGGAGAGAACCAGGCGTTCAAATGACTTCATGACGACAGACGTAAGTGCTACAGGTCTGTAGTCATTGAGTCCTGTGATCCTGGGCTTCTTCGGGACGGGGACAATGATGGAGGATTTGAAGCAGGCCGGGACATGGCAGGACTGCAGAGAGGAGTTGAAAATGTCCGTGAACACAGGAGTAAGCTCACTGGCGCAGTGTCTCAGAGTGGCCGGAGACACGTGGTCCGGGCCAGGAGCTTTGCGGGGGTGCAGCCTCAGGAAGAGTTGTTTAATCTCTTTAGCGGCTATTGTTAGGCTGGGGGCAGGGCTGATGGGTGGGTCGTTAGAGTAGTGGGGGGTGGGGGAGGGAGAGGTGTCAGGGGCAGCATCAAAGCGACTGAAAAATAAGTTCAGATCGTCAGCTAGCTTGTGGTCATCAGCACAGGGGGGGGCTTTGGGTTTGTAGTTGGTGATCTCCCGTAGGCCCCTCCAGACAGAAGCAGTATCGTTGTTACCAAACTGCTCCTGTAGTCGTTCTCTGTGCCGGGACTTGGCTGCTTTCAGTTCTTTCCTGAACTGATATTTAGCTGCTTTGTAGCCGCTGCGGTCCCCCTCCCTGAAAGCAGACTCCTTTGCTTTCCTGAGCTGCCGGAGTTTAGCAGTGAACCAGGGTTTGTCGTTGTTATAGATGACCCTGGTCCTTGTTGGAATGATGCTATCCTCGCAGAAGTGGATGTATGACGTCACAGTGTCCGTATATTCATCCAAGCTGTCTGTGGCAGCTCTGAAAAGGTCCCAGTCTGTAGATTCCATGCATGCGCGCAGCTCTTCCACAGCTTCATCAGACCACACTTTGGAGCTCCTCACTGCAGGTTTCGAGAGCTTTAGTCTCTGTCTGTAAGCAGGAACCAGATGTATCATGGAGTGATCTGAGAAGCCGAGGGCTGGCTTGGGAACAGCGCGAAAAGCTCCGCGCACGGTGGTGTAACAGTGATCCAGAGTGTTCTCCTCTCTGGTCGGGCATTTGATAAACTGTCTGTATTTGGGTAATTCCTGGCTCAAGTTTCCCTTATTAAAATCCCCCAGGATAATAATCAGAGAGTCCGGGTATAAGCGTTCCATACACAGTACTTGCTCTGCGAGTGCGCGCTGAGCCTCGCGCGCGTCCGCGCATGGCGGTATGTAAACAGAGGCAAGAATGAATGAAACAATTTCCCGCGGGGAGTAATATGGTTTACAATGAATGAAAAGATATTCCAGAGCAGGAGAGCAGTGCTTGGAGATCACTGTCACATCGTTACACCAGTTTGTATTGACGTAGAAACAGAGCCCTGGCGTAAGATTTCACAATTGTGTTCCAAATCCCCCTGATAATGCAATAATCCTAATCTGTAATCCCTCATAAATGTGGATTATTCACTTCATTACATTAGAAAAAGTTAATCTTATAATGATTATTATTATTTGGACCTTTGCATCCCAGAGTTAAAGTGTTGTATTTCTTTAGTTTTATGATATCCTACGTCTAAATGAAATGAAAAGTCCAGTCAGGTGTTTATTGTGCATCATAGACCATCTCAATTAAATTAAATAAATAAAAAATTAGTGACACTGAATTAAATATTATGATCATAATTATTAATAGGGATTATATGGATAAAGCCCTATTCCTCAGGATTGACACTTCAACAATATGAATCTATTTCCAGAAAAGTGCAGATCCTTTCTACATATGTAGGTACTGTGGGGAATGTTGCCACCGTTGTTGATCAAAGCAATGACTAAATTGAATGTAAATGTAAACCAAATGTGATGAAAGTGTTGAATAATAGCTTACAAAAGTATCGTCACCTGGACCACGTTTTTACTCCAATACCATAGTCTCTCTGAGAGTGGCCACTTGGGGTCTTGTCATGAGGGAATGATGCTAGTCCTTGGTTCAGATGAGAAACTTTGAAAACTATTTAGCGATGGGTCACTACTGAACGTTTGGATTCTTGCGTGCCTCTTTTTATTTTGCGTTACTCTGTCCACAGAGCTTTGCATTTGGCTGAAAAAAACTCACACATGAGTCCTTACACAGCATTGGAAATATGTCAGTACATCCATGAACACACAGGAAGCAGGCACCATTTGGCGTTTATGCAAATGAGCCAAACAAAATGGCTGCCTGCCAAATTCTGTCAGTAAACAATGAGCCCAGAGAGCTGACTTAAGGTGGAACAGCGCAGGAGCGTTAAGGTGGAACGTGCCGCCAACAAGCACACGCTTGAGCGTGGTTTGGGCTGTGCTCACCCTTAGGTCCTTGTGGTGCTCAGAGAACGTCTCTACACCTCTCCACAAACCGATCGAGATCCAACATGTCGCTGACTCACTCATGAATGTGCAGATTACTTTAAAACACTGCACATTTAAAACCATACTCTCACACAATTCCAACGACAATATGTTTGGCCTCCATTTTGGATAAAGTTGCCAGTGGTTTTTGGATGCTTTCCTCCTCTTCTCCGGGAGTGACTGTGTCAATGGGGAGTGGTCTCTGCTTGACATTGTTTAACTGTGGGGGCTGACATCTGCGTGCACGGCTGCGGTTCCGGCGCACAGCGCTGACCATAAACGGCAAGACGCCAGAGTGCGCCCCTATTGACTTCATACGTAACCCTCACACACTTCATACAGCACTTAAACTGCAGGACTTAAGAGTTTAAATATAACAACAACAGTTCCACTCAAACATGACTTGAGATTTTCTTTCTCAAGTTCATAACTACAAGAAAGTTTTACCATCTATTTACTTTTGCTGTGATGGAAGATCCTGAAAAGCTTTAAAAACAAAGAAGAGTAATCGGATGTCAAAGCAGAATGGAGAGGATGGGATGTTGTCCACATGGTTACATTTGTGCTCCACACCATGTGTAGTAAATGCTTCTCTTAAGGACTTTGTGTTCAACAAACTTTGGATGTGTTCCAAAGCTCATAGTAGAGAATCTAAAGAGGTGAAGCTCCATATGCAAGCGGTCAGGCTGAGCAGGGGGCGGGGTCAGGAGAACAGGGTGCGGCTGGTGCTCAGGTCCAGCTGCCAGCCCCGCTACAGCAGATGTAGAGTGGGCCTCCTCCTCCACATCACCTGCACACAGGCACGGAGCAAAGTTCTGTGTAGCTCCAACAAAAGCACACCACTCAGAGCTGGATGCCCTGTGGAAACGGAAAAGTTACAATTTGATCTAATATTAATTCTGTTAAGAATACAATCATTGTTTTATAAAGTCATGCATGATGTATGGTCTAAATACAAATAAAATTGAAAAAAGTTAAGTTAAGACTGATTACTACCAATAAGTAAGTATTAGTATACCATAAGTACAGTATACCCATTTATAGTTTGATGAAAGGCCCAAAACAAATAACTTTAGATTTATTTGGCAACCAAAAAATGTAAGCTAGTCGTATTTATGATTAACAATAGTACATTAGGTTTGGTATTCATTTTTCCTGGATATAATACTACCAAACAAGGAGTGTCCACTGGTCACTCCTTGTCCCCTAGTTTACATTTTTCCTAAGTGACCCATTCTTGATCCTGTTAAAGTAAATTTGTCCACTTTAACTGAACCTAGTCATTTACTTTAAGTAAACTGGGCCAAGTGTGAACAAGTCCTAAAGATGTATCAAAAATAAACAAAGAAAAATGTGTTCACAGTACCTTTTCAATGTTGCACTTACAGCAATCATTTATAATTGAACACAGTGATAATGCAATGTCACAATATTATAAAACAATTATAATACAACTTTTTTGTGGTGCAGGTGAGTGTTTTATCTTTTTTATTTGTGTAAGTCTTTTTGAGATGCAGATGGCAAACATCAAAAAAGGCATCGTTCTCTTCAGTTAAAGACATTTCGGACACAATGTCTTGGCTTCTTATCAATCAATATTTTAGATGTAGTACTTCATTTTTGTATTTACATTGATTATAGAGTCAACAAATCATGGTGCAAAATATTCTGAAAATATCGGCATTAACTTATTCCAAGCAGTCAGAGTTCACAGAGCACCCCAGCCCCTCACTGATCTTCCTGCAGGTGGTGAGTTCACAGGAGGATGGCTGCTCTGTTAGTGAGGACTTTAGGCAAAGTGGGGTTAAGTATCTCGCCCAAGAACACAACGACATCAGAGATCAGTGGAAGTCGATGGAGAAGGTTCATTGGTGGCTCGAACCCACAATCTTTAGGCTCAAAGGCCAATGCTCTACCATCTGAGCCGCTGTCGCCTCAGCTCTAGCTTCCAAGAGATTTGGATATGCCCGTCAACCTCACTCTTGCTCATCAATGTGAAATAAACCAGCTCAAAGTTCATCTTGTGTCCTGCATTTCATCATCTCTACAAGATATTCATAGGAATATCAGAATCGGAATCATATTTATTGCCATGTAAGTAACAGGAAGCCACAGACCAGGAAATTTCTTTGGCTCTCAGTGCAAACAGTAAAAAGTAGATAGGTAGTGAATAGAGTACATCATATAGCATACATTTCTAAAATAAAAAAAATATTATATTGTTATAATCATTACATTTTATGTATGAATTAGACTGGGATAAGTTTGTGTTAGGGATAGGGTTAGGGTGAATGAATTATGATGGAGTAAATGTTTGAAGCAGTAACTTGCACACAGTCTATGGTGCAGAGGGCAGTGGGTCATGTGGAAGCTGGGCAGGTGCATGTCTGCAGGCGTCGCCATCGGTAACTCTCCTCTCCCAGTAATTAGCCAGTGACGCGCTAATGCTAACGAGGAGGCGCATTAGTGCACTCTTCACTGACACTGTGTGTGAGCAGAGAACCAAACGCCTGGGGATGGACCCGACTCTAGACCCGCACTCAGACCAGACCAGGGCCAAGTTTCACAAAGCAGGTTTTCTCAAAGCCTTGAGTTACTTAATCCAGAAAGCAGAGCAAAGTCACAATCAGGATGAAAAGTAATTTGGAAAATTGCTGTAGTGTAATTTTGTTCAGGAAACGCGAGTTAAAGAGAGAGTTTCATTTAGAAATATAAGATTCACTGCCACAATGCCAAATGTATAGAAATTAAAGTAGTATCTTGTGTCCTCTTTTATCACTAGATTCAAGTCACACCTGAGTTGTGAAATTAATTTTCAAATCATGAGATATTTTCCCAATTCAAGTTATTTTTTGCCTTTCTTTAGCCCAGTTGTTTGAAGTCTTTGCTAATTGTGATTGTGACCACAAAATTGGGAAAAGTCCCATCTCACACTGAGGAAAGGCACGAACAGAGACTGTTGCTGAAGCAAATGGTCTGGAACAGAGTTCAACCAGTCTCCTCATTCATACATGAACCATCTGCATCCAAGACAACCATCATGTGTTGATTTGCTGCATCTAAGCATTCAAGTTTTAAAGCATTTTAAAATGGAGAAAACCTCTGATATCTGTGGAAATTATCTTTCTGCAATTAAATAACCTAAACTTTCATGTAGCTTCCCAAATAAATTTGAATGACTAAAGTTCAATCTTCAGTTCACTCTACCGCTTGACCTGCGACAGTGGGACTCTCTGGACATTTTTAAATCACCTCTCAAAACCTAACTTTTTAAACTGGCTTATTCTTTGTCATTTTAAAATGTTTTATATTCTTTACTTTTAATATTGTGTGTGATATTTATAGTATATTGTTAGGCATTCTTGGGTGTCTTGAAAGGTGCCATGAAATAATATGCATTTTTAATTATTATTACAATTTGATATTTCAAATTGTATGCTTCACATGCAAACTATAATAATATTGCATATGGAAGGCCTCTTGTTATGGAAAGGCCATTTACAATTAGGGGTTTGGAACCAATTAACCTTCTTCTTTTCTGTTTATTAAAATCTTCTAAAAAAATCAAAAATGTCCCAGATAAATTCCTTTCAAAAACTTGTTCAAGGCACTAAAATTAGTTTTGAAAATAAGAATGCATGACTATTTTTTGGGCATTCACGGTTTACTTTTTCATCTGAACTCATCCTACATGCACAGGAGGACTGTTGTTGTGGAGATGTTCTGAAGGACAGGTGACACTCCTCTGGCTCCGCCTCCTCCCAGCTCTACACACTGGTCTCCATGGTTACATGGCACCGGTCCAAACAAGCTGATGGCACCGGCTGTGTGTGAACGAGCTCAGGAGCCAATAGAGCCTTCTATACATTTGGTAAAAACATACCTATCGATCCATTCTTGAATCCAAAGCAGCTGTTGATATAGTGTGCATATGCACACTATATCAACATTAGTTTAGTATAGTATAGCTTTTTGAGTTGATTCTATCTTTTAATTCAATGGTCGCTTTGTCATTCCATCCATCCGTTATAAGGCTGACCACTGAAAAGTCATGTAATATTGGGAATTGAAATTGATCTATCTCTATTTATAAAGCATGTGTTGTGCAAAGATGTAACACAAATTGCTTTACAGATTGTTTTCAATAATCCCCCTTCACATACACAGGCATACACATGTGCAGTAAAAGACAGAAACATAAAAACATGAGGCTGAATGGAAAGAACACCAACCGTGAAAGCATCATCTGAGGAGCCGTCTGCACCAGGAGCAGAGAGCCGCCCGCAGCCAGAGGGCACGACACAGGACCCCGAGGAGAGATGAGGTTCCAAACCTCCACCAGGTCCATGAGCCTGACCCCTACAGCCTCAGCCGACCACTGCTCCCACCTGAAAGCTCCGTCAGAATATACACGAGAGATACAATAAGGAGTAAAATATAAACATTTTCAAGAGTAAGAACATTGATACAAATAGAGCAAAAAACAAAAAAAGCGAAAATAAAGAGTATTAAAGTAATAATAAATACAATAGGACAAATGCTAATCCAAAAATCTTTTATGGTGCCCTGAGCTGCTCCAGCAGGTTGTTGCATAGATGAGGGCCGCAGTGCTGGAACGATGCCGTGAGTGTGTGTCTGGACTGCTGTCAGAGGAGGCAGGGGCCAGGAAGAGGCATAAGGTAAAAGGTAAAAGCTGCTTTGGATTCATCAGTCTTTGTGCTGTCACATGGTAGGCATAAAACAGGAGATGTCAACATATATTAGATAGTATATAATTACTGTTAAAATGTGAAATATGAAATGTTTAGGTTTTAAATGCTAGTTCACATGTCATTATTCTATCACTCCAAACACAGTGGTGATAAACTACTATTGTAGCCACAGTTGCCCTGGGGCACACTGACAGAAGTGAGAGAAATGGTCTTTACCATCGGCCCCTCTGACCACCGCCAGCCATTTACACACACCAGACTCATTCTAATCTAGGCAATGTGGGTGAAGTGTCTTGCCAAAGGACACAACAAAAATGTGGTACTTTACAGCCGCAGCCACCCCACATGTTTCTCATCACAGTACTAACCAGGCCCTGCACTGCTTAGCTTCAGAGGTGTAACGGAATAAATAAAAGTGTAAAATCCAATAGCTTTCACAATCACATAGTATTAGAAGTAAATTTTTGTTAAAAAGTTAAAAAGCTAAAATTACTCTGAAACAGCTTCAGCGAGGGCTGCTGGAGGTTGGAGGAGTAACTGAGATTTCATAACACTTTTAAGCAACTTTTGTTAAAGTTAAACTCATCAATCTATCAATGTGCAGAAGCCAGTACTTTTCCCTTGTTTTGTCTATCTGAAGGCCAAGCTACAAGCACACCGTGGAAGCTGCTGATTGGAGGTCTCCATGCCTCCGCTCTGTATAATACACTTGCATTCTCTTGTATCTGTGATCGTGTGCTTTGATCGTGCTGTCTCTACCATCGACAATAAAACATGTCTTCTGTCGGAATTAAAGACGCGATCCCAGACTTTGTCATCTTCTTCATAACTTTAATTGATTTTAAATCTTCTTCCATTTTAGTTTATATTTATCCACGTTTGGGCTCATCCTCAGATAAATACTATGGAAACAGAAATACCTAATGTTGGCTCTATCCTGTGCCCAGAGAAATCCTCTTTTAGATCCGTTATAATAAATAATAGCAATACAACACGTCACTATAACACACACACTCACACTCACACACACTCAAACACACTCACACCCTGAAGACATCACTCTTTCCTCCACATCTTTTTTTTTTATTATTTTATTTTGTAAAAGAATGAATCATTTGTTTTATAAATTAGAAATTGTATGTTTTTAATTCAACTGATAAGTTGTTCCAAAGTGTTGTTCCTGACACTGAGATACAGACATTTTAAAATACTGCATATCGTTTTTTTTAAACTTTCTCTTAGTCTGTCAATATCATGAGCAACTCATCGTGGAATACGTTTTGTACATTAGTTTGCAGATGCTCTGAGTATTATCAGAGCAGTTTTGATTCAATTCTATTCATTAGTCCAGTTCTCAGGTAAAATATGGAACAGTCTTTCAGAAAATGTGAGACAGGCATCTAATGTTGTACATACAACTGAATGTCTTAAGGTTTTAAATAACTTTTTTTAAAATAATATTCCTTGTGATATAAATGTTTGTTTTTAATGCCATGGCATTATTTTATATTTATGTAGATGTTTATTTTTTTGTCACGTAATATTTGGATGCTTTGTGTTGGAAAGGCGCTGTACAAATAAAGTTGAATGATTGATTGGTGCTTTGAAGAATTTCTTTTGTGGATAGATATTCACTATGTATTAGTGGATAATCCCTATTTCCTTTTTTGGAAGGGGTTTAAAGGCTTTAAAGGCACACCGTGTAACTCTTGGCCACTAGGGGCGCTAGACCTGCAACTTTCACGTTTAGCGCCCCTAGTGGCCACAAGCAACTCAGCACTGTCGCAAAAGTCAAACAGTCAGCCGGTGTCTTTTGAGTGTGTATTCAGACAGCATGCACTGGTGTGTGTGTTCAAACTGTAGAGACATGCCTACAGATATTGAGAGACTCTGCTGTGGTCAGCCTCCAGACCGCTGCATTAGTAATCTACCACACATGGACTTCTATATCCTGGATGAGGGAGTTCTGCGTCTAGCTCGTGCTGCGTGGAATGACATCGTTGCGGTCGATGACATCCAGGAACCAGGTGAAGAGCAGCGCTCATACAGACATGCAGCTTACAGCACGATCCCTTTCGCGTTTCCTCTTTTTAGCCTCCTCCGAAGGTTTAAAATTTTTCCTTGCCTCAGCCATGACCAGGAGTCGAGCAGGTGAAAAATGAGTAGCAAAAGCCTTAGCTCCATGAGTATATCAGCGCCTGTAGCCGTAAAGCAAGTGTTTCTTCCAAGTCACGTGACCTGGTGGCAGACGGTCCGTCTGCTCGAAAGTTACATGGGCGGTATTTCAAGAGGGCAGCCCCGCTCGGAGCATTGCAAGTGTCAAGCGCTGTATATTGGCCCAAGTATTCATATAAAATAACTCATATGTGTCAACTCTTTAGGTTACAAAGTCCGCGGTGTGCCTTTAAGTGAGATCAATAACATTATATCTTTATATTAGAAAGGCCACATACCTGAAAGTATGCACTATACAATGACAGACAGAATGCAGCTGTCTCCCTCTTGTGGTGACACTGTGACAGTGCACACAGTAGAAGCCACGGTACGGTGTAAAGGCTCTTTAAAAGAGATCAGATGACCCCAGTGCAAACTGCCCATTTGATTATTTAGTACCAAAGTAAGTTAACTTTTTTATGCTAAGTAACATCATACAATACAATTTTAAGATATCAAAAAATTGCATAAAACATGTGGGTTTTTCCCACGTGTAAGAACTGTACAACATACAGTATATTACTTACTTATATGAGCGGAGCAATGGCTGCCCCAAAGATCCAGAGATTACATAATGTAAAAAAGATATATATATAGAGAGAGAGAGAAAGAGTATATTCTTTTGATCATTTGTTATAGAGGAGTCCGTATATTGACCTGGCTTATTCCATAGAAATTATTGAAATATATTATTTTCATAAAAAGAATGAAGAACAAGGGTGCTATTACTTTTATGAGGGACTCATTATGGAGGGTTATCCAGAATGTTAGACCTTCTTTGCTTCCCTCGTGTGACAGTGCAGGCTTGTTTTACTGCCTGCACTGTCACTGTGGCAGTGCAGGCAGTAAAACAAGCTCTGATTATAATTATATATATATATATATATATATGCAAAAAACAAGGATATATATATATATATATATATATATATGCAAAAAACAAGGAGAGTACTGGTGAGAAAGGCGACCAAGTGACTCAAGACGACTCTGGAAGAGCTGTGAAGTACTGCAGCTAAGCTGGGAGAATGTGACAACGATCAGTCTCTGGCCTTTATAGATGAGTGGCAAGAAGAAAGCCAATATTGAAAGGAGGCAAATAGAAATCCTGATTGGAGCTTTCCAGAAGTTATATTGGGACACAGCGACCATGTGGAAGAATGTGCTTCGGTTCGATGAGACAAAAATTGAAATTGCCCAAATGCAAAACATGCTATGGGAAGCTTTTCTTCAGCAGAGACAGGAAGATTGTAAAAATATCTGAGAAGATGGAGACAAGTACAATGATGGGCAGCATTTTTTCATTTTTTTTGCAAAGTGATTTTTTTGTCATCTGGCCTTTATGGACGAGTGTTACATAGAAAGTCAGCGTAAAAATAAAGCTGCAAGAAGTAAAGCAGGGAAGGAGATGCTGTGGTCAGAATACCGTACTTTTCCAGACTTGCTGCTAATATAATGTGCAGCAAGTAGGTAGGTCTTCTACTTCCGCCTCCGTCGAGCAAAGACGTGTCTCAGACGCTCCTGCTTCTGACTGCTTGCTATCTCCTGTTTTTGTCTTTTTCCTGGAGTTTTGCCACAAACAACTTTAACAAGAATGGAAATGATTAACTGGTCCCTCAACGCAATTGATTCTATCTTTTCAACACGTAAGCGTGGGTCTGGAGAGCCCGTGTGCCCGGACGGGACTTCACCGGCGGGGTATCCTCTTGACAGCTGGAACAAGTTTCAGCCCCTCTGTCTGTCGACCCTGTCCATTGAAGATTCGGAAGACGTATATATCTTTGGCATTTTGGTGGTGGGAATCCTCCTGTTTGGGCTTGGAGCGATCCTCTTCTACCACAAATTCGGAGGCATGGCAGTTCGCAAGATTCACGACCTGCTGGCCGACAAAATTGATGGGATGTACAAGGAGCTTAGCCGTGTCGTGGTTGAGAGTGCCGTGTCTGGACAAAGGAGAGTGGTTTTGGTGGAACAGTTGATAAAAGATCTCGCAGCTCGTTCACTCGATGGACATAAAACTCTGGAGTTGAGATTGAATGACATTGTGTGTCAGGCTTGAACTCTCTGACCCGGCTTGGATTTGTCCCTGTGTACGGGGTCTGAGGGCGCCGCAATTCGGTTTAATTGGATTTAATAGAATATCTGCCTGACATTGCATTTAATATTGTCCCCCTGAGGCGATGTGTTTTTCTCCTCCTGTGCCTTCTCTCCACTCTTATCTCACATTCCTCGGGCCAAGGCCATAATAACAAAGGTCCCATCTACAACAACTACACTATTGTGAAATTAGACAGCTGAATAAGTACAGGCATGGAAGCTCCCGGTTAAAGCTGTTTAACACCTCGTCATTTAAATCATGTTGTAATGAGTTAAAACAGTCGACTTCCTGCTTCATTACAATATGAAAATCTGTGGCTTATATTTAAGTGCAACCTATATGTGGGTAAAAGATTTTCAAAAAACGTTTCAAATTTAGGTTGTGCGGTTTATATACATGAGCACCCTGTAGTCCAGAAAGTATGGTACATAACAATCTTCTCGGCCCAACTGCAAATGTTGTATATGGCTCAAAACTACAATGCTCATCAGCCTCAGTGCACAAAGGCCAGTGTCAAATATGGGGTAGGCGCATCATGTTATGGGCTTACTTTTGTTCAGCAAGAACTGGGAAGAGTGTCAAAGTGGACAGGGCAAAGCTGCTGGAGTCAGGAAATACGGCTCTTTTAATACCTTTTTTGAATTTCAAAACTGGGTTAGATAAATAAAACAAAGTGTGTTCAAGCTGCATTATCACCCACTATGAATTCAGACTGCCGGAACATATTTAATTCTTTTAATTAAAAGTTGCTGAGCAAAGAGAGCGTTAAAAGACGGGGTCTGCAATCTTCGTTATCAAAAGAGCAATTTGTGCCCTGTCCTTCTAAAGAACAATTGTCTGGAGCTGCATCATATAACAATAGTTATATATTGCGGCTCCAGACAAAAAAAAAAGTTATTTTACACACAACTGGTAGAATAAAGTATGTATTTTGCCAGTAACAACATTGTGCAACAATAATTAAAAACTGTGGCCCTCTGCTGCAAACGCAAAGCAGTCTTTGAGATCATTAACACCAGTTCACAGTGCCATCCAGTCCATAGAAGCATGCGATAAAGCTCATTGTAAAGCTCAGACCCTCTAGGATTCAGACGTTACTTCATTTGGACATTTCATCAAAACCAATCAAAACACGCCACAGATACACAGGGAGGTCCGAAAGTATTGTTCCAATTAGAAATTAGGGAGAGGTCTGACATGTTCATCATTGATGAACATCATTGATGAACATGTCCACTAAAGACATAATCTAAGAAGAAGAATCTGGAAATCACATTCTATGATTTAAAAAAAAATCATTTATCTGTATGTTACTGGGGTTCATAAGTATTTGCACACAGTAGAATCAGTCTAGCCTGGCCTTAGCCATCCGAGTCAGCTATGACTCTCAAAGAGTGAGGTATCAGCTCCGGACGACACAGCAGAAGCTGGAGAATGACCTGAAGAAAGCTGGGGCCACCCTTTTCAAAGCTAATATCAGCCCATGTCCAGGCCCGTCTAACGTTTCCCTGAGACCATCTGAATGATCCAGAGGACTCATGGGAGAAAGTTATATGGTCAGATGACACAAAACTAGAACTTTTTGGCAAAAACTGGTTTGGAGGACAGAGAAGCATGAGTGTCATCCCAAGAACACCATCCTACGGTGAAGCATGGGGGTGGAAACTTTGGGGGTGCTTTAAGCAAAGGGGACAGGACGACTCCACAGTGTTAAGGAGAGAATGAACAGGGCCATGTATTGTGATTTTTTGGCCCGAAACCTCCTTCCCTCAGTCAGAGCATTGACAATGGATCGCGGCTGGGTCTTCAAACATTTCAATGACCTGAAGCACACAGCCAGAAAAAATAAATGGCAGGGTGTGCAGATACTCGTGGACCTCACTGTAGCCGAATAAAACAAAATTAAATGGATTTGGTTTGAATTAACTGTTCATAACTAGTGTACAGAGGAAGAGCCTCACGCGCCTTTGGAAAAGACTCACTTTATTTACAAACAGTTCATCTCTAGTTCACATGGCACATCTCTGGGGTGGCGCCATCAATGGCTCTCTCCCTTCTTCCCCACAACCTGCACACAAATTCATTGTTATTACAACTAGTCTGCATGTTAGAATGTGCATTTTATTAGAATATTAACAGATTGTATATGGAGTCTTACGCAGACAGGTTATTACATATGAATATTACTTTTTATGTATGAGAGATTTTTGTTAATTATAAAAAAGATATATCCAACTTTTATTACATTGCTATATATCTACATGTTATTTAAACATGAGCATTAAACATATTCAAGTATTCAGAATACAGTTCACTGTATACCTGCCTTCAACCACGTAAAAGCAGGTATTCAGTGCTGTAACAAAATACATGTTTAAAGTAGTAGTATCCCCAACACTACATAAATTAAAGCCCAGTGAGCGCACATACCCGTTTGAAGTCGTTCATGTTGGTTGCCTGCACTGGAGTTCCAATAAATGTCAGATAATTGATTTTGGTCGTCTCCTCGTCTCCCTGATTTGACTTTACAAACATCTGCAGAGAAAAGTCACAGCATTTACAACAAAGAAACAATCCAGATTTCTACATGTTTCCATGGAAAGGGCCTTTATGAATGGAAACTCACTCTTCATGGAAACACACAGAACTACCTGCATCCACAGAAATGCATGTATCCATGGAAACACACAGGCATGTATAAACACCTACATTCATCGTTACAAGAATCAGAGTTTGCCAAAGTTGAGAAAAGCTTTCTTCTGTAACCTATGAAATTATCTTTGTCTTCTTTCGGATTTATCATAATATTGAATTATTACAAAAAATATTGTAGTCCTTTTTAAGACTTGGTTTTGCCCCGCCTTATCAAGTGTCCAATGTTAAAGCCTGCCAAGTGAAGCCTCACCGTGACGCTCTGTACATTCTGGAACTTGACATAGCGTAGTGGTATGAGTCCATCCTCCTTGAAGTCATCCTCACTCAGCTCCAGACTCTGAGTTGCTTCACTGTGCTCCGCGTCGTCAAAGTCCATGGAGCGCGGTAGGTTGATGAAGAGTTTCACCTGCTTCGGAGCCTGGCCTGGGAACGAACACACACACACACACACACAAACACACACACACACACACGTGCTTATTTTATTTCACATTTCATTATTTTACCTATAGTCTAACCCAGGGGTCAGCGAGCTTCATTAAAAAAAAAAAAAAAGACTTTCACTGAATATAAAACCTATTTCCATCCATCCATTTTCTACCCCTTAATCCATTTCTGGGTCTGGGGGTGGCAGTCAGTGATGCCACCCAAGTCACATAGCACCAACCCTCACTGACCCTCTGCAGGTGGTGAGTCCACAGGAGGACAGCTGCTCTCTGAGTGTGAGCATTGCCTTGATCTTTCAGTGGAGGCTTCAGGCAAAGTGGGGTTAAGTGTCTTGCCCAAGGACACAACGACAGCAGTCATCAATGGGAGTAAACATATTTCATAAAGCAAAATATAAGACACCTTATACACTTTTAATGTTGAATATTCATACATGCAGTGTTAATACAGTTCAGTTTGAAAAACCACAACAGACAACTGTGAAAGCAAAATCATACACAATTTTGTTTTTGAAAGTGAACATAGAGTTAAAAGGCCATGGCCTAATAAAATATATATATATATATATATATATATAAACAGACTGTATTTAATAAGCACTCTTAGTGGTCTAATGAAGGTCATTACAATTACAATCCAATTTTTGTTTTAAGAAACTTCCTGCCAATGGCACATGCAGCCTCAAAGCACTGATTATAGATACATAAAAGATCCATCAAGACATAGCTTTCTATTAATTTTTTCTTTTTTTTTTCTTTCTTGTCAATGCTAAAAAGAGCAAAGAGGCAAAACAGCCACATGGACTGACCTGGAATGGTTTAAAACATTAAACACCAATAATGAGGCTGAAGAAGAACAGTGACGGTTAAGTGTGAAGAGTGTTGTCCTGCTGTGAAGGGTCTGACAACACATGACCAATCCCATCGCTGCTCTTTTACAGTTCATATCAGCACTAGAGTTTGGTTTTTGCCCAAAGAATCTTTCTTCCCTTTTTGCAGGATACACTTAATATGCACAGGTTTCATGCTGACACAAATGCAAATACATTTTGCATTTGCATTTGCATTTGGGCGGCACGGTGGCTGAGTGGATAGCACTCTTGCCTCTCAGCAAGAAGGTCCTGGGTTCGAATCCCGGCCGGACCAGGGCCTTTTTGAGTGGAGTTTGCATGTTCTCCCTGTGTCTGCGTAGGTTTCCTCCGGGTACTCCGGTTTCCCCTACCACTAAAAATATGTACAATAGGTCTGGCATGCGCCTCCTGTTCGGCGACCCCGCTCCCATCTCTGTGTGGAGTGAGAGGACAAGTGCCCAAAAAATAACAATTGTAAACCGCTTTGTGACTCTGGTCTGTGAAAGGCGGTATATAAATAAAGCTTACTACATTGTGAGACTATATTGTTATTATATGGCATTTGATGACAAAAGCGTTTCAAGATAACTAGCAAGGAGACTATTTTTCAATGATTCCAATTAGGGCTGGGCGACATGGCAAAAAAGTAACATCTCGATTTTGTTTCCTGCTTAGGACAATTTCGATTTTAAATCGATTTTCATTAAAGTCACCGAAGACAGACTTTGCCCTTAAAATATTTGTTGATCTTTCCGCTCAATATTCAAGTTTCAAAACTATTTTTTATTTGTTTCCCCCACTACGTATTATAAAAGTCTTGTACAGACTGTGCTGATATTGCAAGTATAATTCATGTGCTGCTGGAACTCACAATAATCGATGTCACGATTTTAAATTTTTTCACAAATTCGATTTTTTCAAAAGCCGATTAATTGCCTAATTTCGATTTACTGGGTGCTGTTCTTTTTATGCAGTACTCATCCCAAAGTGGTTTTGGACTGAACAGTACAAAAGGTATTTTAGTTGATAATGTTACAGTTGTGCAAGACTCACCAAACTCTGAGGACTGTAGCTTCATGGAGAAGAGCTTCACCGGTTGATTGAACGCCATCGTGATCAGCAGCTGGACACAGCAAAGCACATTACTGCACTAAAGTAAGTAAATATTATGTATATTATATATATATATATTAGTATATATAGTATATTATAATATATTGTTTATCAAGATATATATGATATACAAGTTTTAAATAGCTGACGCTATAATGCCAGGACCATTAGCACAGGTTGAAATTATAAGATTATATATTGGGTGTGAAGTTTGAAGATGATGTTTGGAGAAATTAAAGCTGGAAATGTTGTCCACACACCATGTCCTATTTTAAAGTTGTTTTCCTCTATACAGTTAAGTAAAAATTATACATAGCACAAAAGCCAAGAAATGTATTTGATGCATATACTTTTGTCTGTGTGACAACTAGAGAAGTCATGGTATGAATGACATGAATTGATTGACTGCTTGACATTACATATGACAACTATTTTAACTAAAATGATTACAGCTTTTGGAATTTACTGCATGTGCTGGTCATTAACGCACACCTCCCCGTTCAAATAAATGAAATAAATTAAACATCATTAAAGTCAGCAAGTAAGTAAAATTGACAGAAAGGGGCCTAAATACTCAGGCGGGCACATGACCTGCGCTGACCTGCTCGTCACAGTCCGACTCCAGGAAAGAGGCGTCTTTTGTCAGACAGTTGTCGAAGCCGCTGTCGTCGCTCTCGTTCAGACACTCGCAGCCCGCTTTGTTCACAAAAGGCATGAGGTCCATCTGAAGCAAACACGTTACACACAAAGCTGGTCATTATGTGTAATATATCCATCCATCAATTTTCTTCCCCTTAATCCATTTCTGGGTCAGGGGGGTGGCAGTCAGAGCTGCACCCAGTAAACAGAGCACAAGCCCTCACTGATCCTTGTGAGGGATACACAAGGATCATATAATTGGTGTATCTTGGCCATAAAGATACCCACCCCTATAAATAAGATGGAAATAATGAAGTAGAATGGGGAACTTACATATCCTTTGGGAATGTCCGAGTCGTCACTATTGCCTGGGTCATTCTCTGTGTGCTGTTTAATCTTTTCTTCCAGGCCGTTAGCATCTGCGCCCTGGTACTGGTCCACTCGCACCCGGTTCCGGAAGAAGAGGAAAGAGGGTGTGGCCGATATGTTATTGGCTGCTGCAGTTCCCTAAGCCAACACACAACATTTAAGAGTCCGTTAAGAGTACGGATCAAAAGTGCTGTAGGACTGTTGTTGTTCTGAGGATAAGAGAACTTATATTGCTACAGTAAATGTCAATGCTAAAACTAAGAAGACGAGTGAGAGATAAAAGAACACAATAGAAGCACACTGCAGAAACTGGCCTGTCCAAACAATGCTTATTTGAACTAAACAGTACACACTTACAGGGGGCTCTGTGTTAGTTCTCAAAATCAATGTCATAATAAACACTATAACACAACAAGCCTGAATTGTCTCCACTGACAGCTTCCATGGGTTACCTCACTTTAGACTTTGATTCGCCATTTCATTAAAGTACAGACTCACCTGACAGACGTGGACATCCACCTCAAGGAACACTACCTGTGGATATTTGTTACTCAGCATGGTAAAGGCTGGAGCGATCCTGACACAGGGATGGCATCTGGAAGCAAGGCGCAAGGATCGCATGAGAACGTGCAGAACACAAAAACAATCTACGGAATCTGGTTTCTGTTTAAGAGGGACCATTAGGATGTATTTATGCCAATTAAGTTATTTATTTAAATCTGACATTTGTTTTATGAAAATAGCTTCTCATTCGCTGAGTTTAAAATGTGATATCTACCCGCCTTTAATAGAAATGTACGCCTTTGTCATGAAACTAGATTGGCTGAAAGATCTTGTCAACTGGCTAGATACATTGCATTATTGCTATGTCATCCTCAGTGAACAGGAAGCTAGCATTAGCAATTGAACTTTAAACTCATATCAATACAGAATAAACACTGATTATGAAAGAGTTTCTATTCAGAGGTATGTCTCGTGGTGGATTCTAATGTCTGTCTCCATGGACCGTCACACAGAACTGGTGTAAAGAGTGTGTCCTGAGTTCCAGGGCCAGGGGCCTCAGAGCAGCACTTACCCGGCCATTGTGAACTTCACCACGGCCAGTCTCGAGCCGGCCGCCGCCAGCTCTGGCTGGAAGTCCGGGTCGTTGCCGATCACTTTGACACCGACCATGGTGCAGTGAGCAGCGGCTGGGTGCAGTGAAGAGCCTCCTGACAGTGTGTACGGCTCAGGATCCTAAACAAGACTCCACGCTCCGTGTTTTTAGCTTTTAGCTGTTAGCACTAGCACTGACGCCGCTGTGCGTATGCGCATGCGCATCTGCCGGAACCACAAGCCCAAACCAAACCGCGCCTCCAGCTCTTCTTCTGTGAATGCTTTCCGGCAGGCTGTACGATTGAATGCGCAATGCTGCTCCCTCAACATTTGGCAGATATCGCAGTAATATTAGGGCTACAGTCTATGGGTTTTACCGATATAATTATATATTAAACTAAACGTCACTAAAGTAGACGTTGTGCATCACTGGCTATATTTTGAATACAGTGCAGTGTTGCTGCAACTTTGTTGTTCCAGGAAAAACTTCATTTTCTACACAGTTTTGGCTGCAAATAAATTACATTGTTTGATATATATTATATCTTGTGAATATTAGTCATATCATGAGAATAATAACCCTTTTCCATGTGTTTTGTAGCGGTCAGGGCCAGAGCAGAATAGAAAAGTCTACAGGACAGTCATTTTAGTCCATCCGACTAAAATGAGGGTGATGTTAGTGGGAATGATGAAGAATGGTACCAGACAAAATACATTTAGTAAATGGTAACAGCTGTGACAGTGAAGTTGAAGATGTACAAGGAGAAGATGCTGAGGAATTTAGGGTGAATGATGAGGCTGAGGGAGATGGTGCTGTCCAACTTGACCAAGCTCAAAAACATAAAAATATAGATAGCAGACATGTCTGCAAAGCCAAACATTATAAGTTTGAGGGACAGTTTACTCTTTACTTTTTAGGAGAATTGTAGGTGAAGATTGAGGGAGGAGCCCCAATAGATTTCTTTATTCATTAAATTACATACGAGTTGATTGATGACATAATGGTCAACTCAGACCTCTATGCATTGCAAAATGGAAAATAACTACTGGGCATTGCACTGGGTGAACTGAAGAAGTTTCTAGGGATTCATTTGGTCATGTCATACTCAAATATCTAACATGTACAAGCCTATGCTGATTTGAAAGTCTTTGTAGTTCCATGCAGATTAGTACAAGCCAAGTTCGTTATAGTATGTCACTCATTTAGTCAGTGCAACAAATCGCAACAGCGCATATTCTTTCTCCGTAAACTCTGTAAACTTCAGGTTCACAAATCCATTCTCTCTGTTTTCTACAAATGTTTCATTGAATCAATTCTCACTTTACAGCTTGGTTTGGTTCACTCAGTCTCATATATCAGAATTCACTCAATAAGATCATTAAAATCAGCAGCAAAATCATTGGACAGCAGCAAGACTCATTTACAGACATTTACATTTACAAAGTTTAAAGGAAAGGCTCCCAGATCTCCACAGACAGCTCCCACACTCTGCACTCCCACCAGGACGTAGGTTCAGGTCCCTCCCATTCAAAACAAACAGGCCACATCCAGCTTCCTCCCCACCTCAATTGGCCTTTTAAACAGCTGACCCGAGACCTGTTTTATGTATTTTATATTGTATTTCTGCTCTTTTACTGTATTTATACTTGATTGTGTCTTTTTGTGTTTTTGTATACCCCCACCGGTGCTCCGTCTGTAAATGAAGTTCCTCACGGATTGATAAAGTTATTTGAATTGAATTGAATTGAAATGTGTTTTTCTTTGGTTAATGTTTCAGACAACACATTTTACACTTTTGGAATGTGTTAAAATAAGAAAAATACAATGCTAAAGATAAAATCAAAATGTCCTATGGTGTTTACAGTATTCTTTTTCCGTTACTCAAATGCACGTTGTTCGTTCGGGTGGACGTGTCACCAACTCCATGGAGATTTTTTTTTTCAAAATTATAATATTTTCTATCCTTTCATGCCTCAAGAGTAATTTAAACACTTGGGGAAAAATCTTGAAGAAGACTATCACAATTCATGCATGAAAGGGTTAAGTTTCAACATGGATTTGAGGTGTGCAATCTGTAAATCAGCTAATCTTGAATTCTTCTCCAAATATGTGGATTCCTTGTGGAGAATTTGGATTATTTCTTTATTGCTAAAGTATTTTTTTCTGTTGTTAAGATAAACATTTTAGAATAAGGAAATTTTACATTCTTGGAAAACTCCCCTTGAAAATTTCAAGCTAGAAGTTATTACAAAGTTGACATGCTTTATAATGATTTACACTCACCTGCCACTTGCTAAAATAATTGCTAGTACCGGGTTGGACCCTCTTTTGCCTTCAAAACTGTCCTTCGTGGCATAAATTCAATAAGGTGCTGGAGACACATTCCTCAGGGAGTTTGGTCCATATTTGAAAGCAAAATGCAGTTTCTGCAGATTTGTCGGCTGCACATCCATGATGAGAATCCCCGGTCCACCACATCCTATTGGATTGAGATCTGGTGCCTGCAGGACATTACAATGCAGTGAACTTATTGTCATGTTCAAGAAACCAGCCTGTGATGATTTGAGCTTAGAGGTGTTTTATCCTGCTGGAAGTAGCCATCAGAAGATGGGTACACTGTGCTCATAAAGGGATGGACATGGCCATCAACAATACTCAGGTGGGCTGTCGCATGGCAAGAAAATATCCCCACCGTTACACCCCCACCACCAGCCTGAACCGTTGATACAAGGCAGGATGGATCCATGCTTTCATGTTGTTGACTCCAAATTCTGACCTTACCATCTGAATGTCGCAGCAGAAATTGAGACTCATCAGACCAGGCTACTTTTTTCAATCTTCTATTGTCCAATTTTGATGAGCCTGTGCCCTCTGGTTTCAACAAGGCATTTTTGCCCCCAAACTGCCGCTCACTGATTTATTAACTAAAATGGACTGTCTATAGGTTTATTTATCCCGCATATTCGTCAGCTACCTCCACCAAAATTATTAAAAACCTAAAAAGTATAGATTTCAATTTTATTTTGAAAAATGAATGTCAATTCATTGCCAAAAATGATGAGGATGGAGGTGGAAATCCAATCTACTTTGAAATAATGAATAGTATGTTGAAGGTGAAATGCTGCAAATGTGTGTACAGAATCAATACTCCATTTTTATGTTTAAAAGTTAGGTGGTAACGATGTTCCTTTTAAGTGTGCCTTTGATGTAACTAAACTCCCAGTGACTCTCAGATTACCACCAGCAGGTCCTTCTTTGGAAACTCCTCTTCAAACATAATTTCACCTCACACAACCGCTATGTTCTAACTCTTTTATAACAATTATTATTTGTGTCCGTCAATCAGTGAACGAAAATGTATTACTTGCATCCAACATTGCTACATGAGACCTGAAATGAGTGGAAGTCGGTCCTCACAGTAACTGCTTCTCCAACTAAATATTAGTGCTGCAAAATCTTTGTTTGTGCTGCTGTAGCTTTAATTATAATGATTTCAAACGATCCGAATTGGTGCCAGTCTCTGATCATTCATTTGTGCTGTGTATACAAGTTTGTTTTTGTTTTGTTTGTTTGTTTTTGTTTTTATTAACTTTAACCACACGCACGCTTGGTTCGCAAATGCACGCCCGTGAGTTGACTACAGTGGAACCATGAGTGGAACCGGTGCATCAGGTTTTGGACCAATCAGCGACACGGGCAGGTGAGACAAGCACGCGCACACAGGGCGGGAGGAGAAACAGGAAAAGACACGCACGCGTACAGTCACTGGCCCCGAGACCAAACACACCAGAGGACTCACGACCGGAGTTAGAACCAAGGACTGGGACCAAGGACCAAGGATCGGATGGAGGACTGAGATAACATTGCTACAGACACCGAAGACCAGGCCCGTGAGAGCGGACTACACCACGGCTACTCTCTCGAAGGGAAGCACCCGGAAAGAGACTGCACAACGGAGACAGTGGAGACCAGAGAGATCCGCGCACAGAGCCAGGCGGCCTAGGCAGGAGCAGGTAAGAGACTGGCACTGGGGAAGCTTCGGTCTGGACAGATGCTACCTGTGACCGCCTCCATCTGAGCAGGACAGGGCTGTAGTCACACAATTGGTCAACATTGCTTTACCGGAGCAGTGTGCATATCAAACAGAACTGATTCTTCAACTGTTTTGATGCGGCATATTTCCAGTACTTGGAATTTGCGTTCCATATTTTGCCTCCATATTTGATGGGAGCTATTTTAAGTTTATTATAGTTAAGTAATTAATATATTTAGCCCTCATCCTTCCATCCATCTTCTTCACCCTTAATCCCTTTCCATATATGGCCTCCATATCTGGAAAGCAACGTGTTAGTGTCCGTGGGGCTCATTGTATCTAATCTGGAATATTGTTATTAATACTTTTATATATGACAGCTTCTGAGTCTTTGAATAACAAAGATATTCCATTTGATGGGAGCTATTGGAGGCCTTTTAAAGCTTTAAAAAACAAAAAGGGAATTAAGTTTATTATAGTTAAGTAATTAATATATTTAGCCTTCATCCTTCCATCCATCTTCTTCAACCTTAATCCCTTTCAGGGTCGAGGGGGGGTGGCACTCAGGACTGCACCCAATTCACATAGCTACAGCATATTTAGTCCCCTCAAGATGTAGTTGAATAATTAGATCAAATAATAATAATATAGAATAGTAACTGAAATTTCCCCACTGTGGGACTTCTTAAAGGATCTCTTAATAATGAAAAGTCCTTACACATACCATAACTATTTCCTATGAAGTTTTTTAAATAAAGATAATTGAATTGAAATGAGCATATTCTATTTATGAAACGTTGTGATGTCAGTTCAAATCAAATCCGTATATCTCTGTATCGCTCAAATTTACAAAAGCATAGTCGAGACGTTTCAGAAATGGTCAGCTCACTTCCAAGAAATCAGAGACTCAAACAATTAAACACATTCATGAGTCATTGGTTCATACGACTAACCGATACAATGAATATAAAGTTAAAATGTTGCCAATACATTTCTTCACTGCCACTGTTTCAAGCCTGGTGATTTGATCAGTGCAATTCAATGTGAATGCTTTTTATCCCTTTCAGACTAATTGTAAAGTCCACTTTCTTTGTCCTGAATGATTTTATTTGAAAGAATTAACAAGGCTGTGTTTTATTGCTAAAAAATGAACTGACGAAGCCCCATCCACATTTGAAAATGGCATTATAAATGTGGAAGTCTTACATTTGTCTTGACCAAAAAGCGCTACCTGCTATAATTTTATGTGAATGGGACTTTAAACCTTAGTAAGGTCAGAATTAAATCTGATTGGGACCAATTCAGAATGTCAGCCGTTAAGCTTTGTTTTGGTCAAATTTTGTTTATGTGATTACAGCCAGAAGTGTCTCCCTGTATCTTATGTTCTAAATATTTTCCAAATCTGTGCAATACAATCTGTTGTCATTCCATTGAAATGATTGGGCAGGTCATCTAATGGAGGTGGATTGCTTTGTGAAATCTTGGAAGATGTGGCTTTCGTGAGGGTCAGTGTTTGTGTTTTCATAAAGCCAGGCTTTGAGCAGATGTAGGGAAATGTGTGCAGTCTTATGAAAATGCCCCATCCTTCACAGAAAGTAATTTGTGTATTGACGAAAGATGCAAATGGGGCTGGTCTTACTCACCTCACGGACTTCTTCCTCATCAAGTAGTTGATATTTTAGAGAACACTTTACTGGAATGGTATTGCTAGTTGTGACTGGCATCAGAGTAGTTGTGTTTAGGGCATTCTCATCAAGATAAGTACCATTATTTGGCTCACAGTTTGTTTTCACTGTCATACCTGCTATATTAGTAATGTTTTCAAACCTTCCGCATACAAGCTTACTCATTGCTGTCGAATCATGCTTAAAATAACTTTATTTCATATAGATGTATCTGTGACTAGGAATGTACAGCTCCAGCTTTTCCATGTCCCATGCCATTTTTACTCATTACAATTTATAATATTGACAATATTGATGCTCGCATGGCATTAACATAATTTATATTGGTTATAAACAACAGTCTAGTAAATGAACAAAGAGAAAAAAAGGCTAGCATATTCTGACCAATTCCAAGAAATTTCAGGCAGGTTCAAAATAAACTCAATGGGAGAGTAGAAATATTTGATTTTTGTTGTTGCAACTAACGACTGGTTTAATAATAAATTAATCTAGCAGTTATTCCTTTTGATTACTCAATACATGATTTTCATTAAACCTTTTCTGTGTAAAATTTTGAAGTGAAACCACTTTGTAAAGAAAATCAAAGCACAAACCAATCACATGGCAGCGACTCAATGCATTTAGGCATGTAGACTATCTGCTGCAGTTCAAACCGAGCATCAGAATGGGGAAGAAGGGAGATTTAAGTGACAATAAGTTCACTGTTTTGTAATAGCCTCCACAGTCACCAGATCTCAATCCAATAGAGCAACTTTGGGTTGTGGTGGAACCGGAGATTCGCATTATGGATGTGCAGCCGACAAATATGGACCAAACTCTGAGGAATGTGTCTCCAGTACCTTGTTGAATCTATGCCACAAAGGATTAAGTCAGTTTTGAAGGCTAAAGGGGGTCCAACCCGGTACTAGCAAGGTTTACCTAATAAAGTGGCCGGTGAGTGTATGAGTGGGCAGAGGACCACTACACTGGCTTGTCATTGAAATATCAATAACAAGAGCCCTAGATATATTATCATGCAAATAATGTCGTCTGTGATGAAACTGTTGGCTCTTTTCAATAGTATTGGTAGAGACTGCGTCATTTCCGATGTAATGTTGACTTTTAAATGAGCGCAGGAGTGGCAGTCATACACGTCTGCCTGCGTCTGCCTGTGCTGTAGGCAAATGTCTGTTCGTAGGATTTGTATTAGCTCTGCATACATTCATCATTACGTCGTTGAGTTTCACAAGGATGGAGCATGGATTGAATAATAGAAAAACAGTTTTTGACTTATTTCAAATGTAAATGTGTGATTCTCCATTGATCCAAAATGCTCTTATGAAATTGTTTATCTCCTCATTGCTCTTTTTTCAATGATATCCAGTTCAAGCAATAACTGTGGTCTCTTGGAAGCACAACAAGCAAACGAGATTTGCTGATCTATTTTAATACTGTACATCCACTGGTATGGCCAGTCTTGTGTACTGCTGGTCAGGTGGGAACATTTCATTCATATTGCGGTATAATTTGGGGCCCAGACGGTAAACGGTATATATTAGGGTATAATTTGGTGTGTGAATTTCTATAGGTCTTGCAGGTTCTTGCATAAAATAGTCAAGATTGTTACTTATTAATATATTAGTTTCTAATGTATATAATTTTTGAGTTTGAAAATCAGGTGTGTCCAGTCTCCACAAAGAAAATCACCAGTATTTCATTCAGTATTTAATACATTTTTTGCATATAATATTATTCCATATTAAAAAGACACCATGCTTTTGAAATGCAGATTGAACTGAAGACCCTGTGGTTAGTGGGTATGGGTTGCTAACTCGACAGCAGAAAAATAAGGGACACCAGTTGGGTGGATCGCGTTGAGCACTTTTTAATCCTAATTTCATTATACACAGGAATCATGGAATATCATAATCAGTTTGTGACGACATATTTAAAAAAAAAAAACAGGTGGAACTCTTTGGCTTATTAGTCATAAAAAATATATAAAAAGAGACATGCTGTAACATACATTTTCTATGTATGTTACAGTAAAGACCATTTACTGTAAAAGACATTTAAAAAAAGAAACATTTGTATTCATTTAAAATAAAGACTCTCAAATGTTAATCAAAATCTGTAGCAGTTAGATATGGTCATTATTTATAGAGTTTAGTGTGTGTACATGGCTTCAGTAAAAGCTATTGTTCGTTTACAAAGCTGGTCCCAAGTGCTCTCAATCTGGATCTAAAAGCATTCAATGAAATACAGTCAGATCATTTCCAGTCTTTTTGCAACACGTATCATGAAGAAGGAGCAGCATATACAAAAACTTCTTAAGGAATGAAACTTCTGCCTTGTTTTTGATGAATACTTCGGTTTATTACGTTACTGTGTGGTGTTGGTCATTTGTGGTGGTACTTGGAGAGGCAAGTATTTTCTGAGGGGGTACTTGGTGTAAAAAGTTTGAGAACCACTGCCCTATCCAGTTATTATTATAGATCCATGTCTAGAGCATGCCCAATATTTGGAAAGTTTATGCAAATGAGTGCTCATTTAAATGTATTCCGACAGTTTTTTTTGGCAGTATCTGACAGAATGTATTTTATGGCTCTACATATTTTTATAACTCGTATTGTTTCGTGTTTCTATGCCCACTACTGGCCAGGCGCTGAACTACATCGAACCACATCATCTAAACGGGCCGATTTGGCATTTAGTTGAGATTTTACAAAATAAATTGTTTTTACAGTGCTATAGTTTTATAGTATTTTTTTTTATAGTTGTTTAGTATTATGGAGTTGAAATCAAGGTTCTTATTTACATGTAGATCTAAATGTCATGTGTCAACGTTGACACATGGTTAAAGCTCTACATATCTTTCCATAGCAACAAAGCACACACGGAAGCTAGGCTTTTTTTTACAATTAGCTAAAAACACATATAAAACCGAATGTGTTTGTTTTTTAAAATTGATTTACACCTGTATTGTCATAATTTGTGCCTGAACTGGGTTGTTTTTTCCGTGGCAATGCTTGAGAAGGGAACTTTGAGCTGTGCTGACTTTTGTTCACAGAGACGAGACGGTTTCATGTTCCAGAGCAGCCACACCTCCTGTTGAACCCACATAACCTGTTTTCAGATGAGAAGGCGGCTCAGGACTTCCACTTGAGAAACCGGTGAGCAGTAAGCCCAAATAGTTTAGTGGGAGTAGGTCAGTTTATCAGCTTGGGCTGACAAGTTCATCCATCAATCACAACTAATTTAAAAGATTTAATCTTCAATTGATAATCCAATAATTTTCAGGATTATGAGTAATCTTGAACACACAAGAGGTGTTATTGCTCAGACAAAGTGTGAATTATTGTTTATGTCTTATAGAACAATGTTGCGATATAAAAAGTAGGCTATATACTGTTGGGGAGTAACGGAATACTTATACTGGAATACATATCAGAATATTTTAATTCATAGTTTTTCAGTAACAGTTTTTTGTTTTTATTTTTGCAATACAGTATTCCAAAAAATGAAGGAATACCTATTGTATTTCATAATGCAATCAAGACAGGAATCTTGCATAGAAACCAAATCAGTTTTCAGTGAGGGAGAGGTGTGAAAATCTGAGCAGGGTAAAGGACCAATTTTGTTCTCAATGAGGCTCAGGGCAACAGGGTTTCTGGATATGACCGGCTCTGGTTCAAACTATTCAAATTACATATCACATTCCAGATGCTCTGTTGATATGGAACTATTAATGGGGCCAATCAATTATCGGTTTGCCAATAAATCTGCCAATTTTAATGTCCATCAAGACATTGATAATTGGCTTAGATTTCAATCACTCAGATTTCTCTTATTTTCCGGACTATAAACCGGACCCGATTATAAGCCGCAGGCCCTAATTTTTAGAAAGCATTTGAATTTTGCAGTTGTAGCCACATCTATCCCACATTTTTATTAAAAAATGTCTCCAAAACATACACGTGTCTTCTTTTAACTGTGAGTAATAAGAGTAAGAATTGAGTCACAGACTCTCCTGATTCTTCAGCGCAAAGCAGAAAAAATGTGTTTCGTGTTTTTACAATGAACCAAAAAACTATTTATTATATGGAGATATTTACACAAAGATATTATAAGTGAGGACTTTTAAACTGTATTTAATCGTACAATTTAATTGGACCTCTGTGTACTACTACTACAATTCTGGTTGTTTACTGCCACTGAAAACCCCCCCCAAAAAAAACTGAGCCGCAACTTACCATGAGCCGCAGCTTTCAAAATGCAATATATTTTATGCATCTATTATACTGTACATCTATCTAGAAAATCACATTCCAAGAAATCACACTCCAAACTCCACTGTGGCCAAGACCATAGAGCTGTCAAAGGACACCAGAAACAAAATTGTAGACCTGCACCAGGCTGGGATGACTGAATCTGCAATAGGTAAGCAGCTTGGTGTGAAGAAATCAACTGTGGGAGCAATTATTAGAAAATGGAAGACATACAAGACCACTGATAATCTCCCTCGATCTGGGGCTCCAAGCAAGATCTCACCCACTGGGGTCAAAATGATCACAAGAACGGTGCGCCAAAATACAGAACTACACAGGGGACCTAGGTAAGGACCTGCAGAGAGCTGGGACCAAAGTAATGGTTGGTGGTGGTCGGAGGGCCTGATGACACAGACTGGTTCCCTCGCCTCTGTCAGTGTGACCCAGGGCAGCTGTGGCTACAGTAGTAGTTTATCACCACCGTGTATGGAGTGAACGAATAATGACATGTGAAGCGTCTTTGGGTGTGCTGAGGGACTGGCTTAATACATGTCCTCCTGCTTAAAGAGCGACTAAACACCAAATCAACTTTTTTTAACTCATAAACTGCATAAGTATGTTTATTGTAGTGCTATCTACATATCCTGGTCATTTTTTTGACATTTTAGTTCAAATTAGATAAAATATCACTTTTGAGCCAAAAAACGCTGTGTGGTGCCCTCTCTACCTTTTTGGTGGTACTACATTTGAATTTGGTTCTGGCCTCTCCATTGACTCTGAAGTCCTCTATGACATCAGTTGTTTTGTGTGACGTCAGTCTGTCAGAGCCAGTGATATAAACCCATTCAACTCTCACACACGCCCCAGCTGCAGTTTGGAGTATTCTGGCGCCATCTAGTGGATTAAAATTAAATTACATGAGTCATTCTGAGATTATTGAGTGTGATTAGGTTCAGGTGTGTAGCTTTACAATTATCTTAGTGTGTAAACAAGGGTGGAATGAGACTTTCTGGTCTGTAAACTATTGCTTTAAGCAGCAATGACAACTGTCTGTTTTTTTTTGTGTGACAAGTGAGCTGTCAATCACAGCCCAGACCACGCCCAAATCTAAGCCCCCCTTCTTGTCCCTTGGTCCTCCAGGCAACGCCCTTTTTAGAGAAAATTTTCAAATCTTCATGTGGGCGGAGTAAGGCTGGGCACAGGTGTTTAGTCGCTCTTTAAAGTGATTGTCTGGAGTTTGTCTGGAGTTTGTCAGAAAAAAGAGAGAGCTACATGATTTGAAAAAAAACGACCCAAACTCCCTCCCCCTTCCTTTTTGATTGGTCTATGCCTACGTTTCCGTAACAATCAATCTACACATTCAAATGTTAATCGGAGAACACATTATACATGTACATTATTAATACACATGCACGGAGGTTTTGAGAATTATTTGTTAACATTTTCATGACAAAAATGTTTTAATGCTCAAAACCCGCGGTAAACCCAGGAGTAGCTATTATAGGACACATCTGCAGCGGATCTGATTAGGGATATAGGTTCAGTATATAAATGGGTAACTCAGCGCTGATGTTCAGAATTCTTAGTTCCGTTTTCATGAAGTTTCAGAGCCTAATGGAGGCTTGATTTGGAGGCTCCACAAAAACGACAACTGAGCATGCGCGCAGCTACGAGCATCAGCGCCGATGATTGACAGCCCTTGGTATCACTTGATTGGTTAACCCATTAAGGCCTGCATCGCCTGGTAAAACAGACCTGCAAAACCTGAGGCCGACTTCAGAACCACCCTCCAAAACCTGAAGTTTTCTTGAAATTCAACGTCTACTAAATGATTGGTATCTCAGCCTCTAGCAGATAGAAACATAATTTCAAAAGAATTTGAGAGCTGACACTTGTGGCTTTCAATAAGAATGTAGTGTATTATTATAAAACTTCAGTAGAAGAATATACAACTTCCACACAGGAAAGGTAATAAAACAACCAAAAACAATGTGAGACTAACACATGTTTATCAATGCAATAAGTCAAAAAGAGTTTGACAATTAAGTGGCACTAACTATGTCAAAAAATATATAAATACAATACACACAATACAATACAATACAATTTATTCTTGTATAGCCCTAGGTCACAACAGAAGTCATCTTGGAGGACTTAAAGGCGCTATACCCGTTTCTACAATGTTTGAATGTTTAGCACCGCCCCCCAGCTCGCTCACAGGCTTCTCATTTCCCCTACGCTCTCATAACACGGAGCCACCTAGTTTTATTTGCGATCTGATACGTATGCTAACATTAGCATTAGCGCAACTTGTAAGCTGTGCAACAATCACTGATGAAATGGCACTAAAGCAATGCACTGCTAACACAATCTATAAGTAAAAGAATACGTTTCGCGTCCGGATGTATTAATTTAAACATTAGAATATATTCTAATATTTAATTATAATGTATTATAAAGCTCCTCACAGCAGCAGCACTCCATTGACTTGAATGCAATTCTTCCGATCATTTTTTCTTGATAACAGAACTCTCAAACCAATAATGACCGCAGCCCCAATGCAATCTCTGTTTGTAATTCAGGTGTGTAAAATACTGCCATTACTTTGCAAGTACAACAAGCTATCAGCGCCTGTCACTACATTGTGCAGTTTTTCTGCACACTTGTCTGTGTAGAGAAGCTAGCGGAGCTAGCCACGCTCAATAAACAAATACATATCAATCAAAACTAAGCTTTTCTAGCTGATCTCTCTGATTTGGCTTCATCGACAGATAAAGCTGTGTGTCATCTGCATAGCAGTGGAAATTAATTCCATGCTTTTTAATGTTTCCTAACGGCAGCATGTAGAGAGTGAAAAGAATCGGTCTGCGTACCGAACCCTGCGGCACACCGAATTCTACTCCAGAATAAGGCGACGAGTTCTGATTTACGTTGACGAAGTGATACCGATCTGATAAATAGGATTTAAACCAGCCAAGGGCTGTTCCTCTAAGACCTATATCACATTCTAGCCTCTGCAGTAGAATGCTGTGGTCTATTGTGTCAAATGCAGCACTAAGGTCCAGTAGGACCAGCACTGACACTTGTCCATTATCAGCAGCTAGTAGTAAGTCATTTGTGACTTTGATTAGTGCCGTTTCAGTGCTATGATGAGCTCTGAATCCTGATTGAAAGACTTCGAACATATTATTTTCCTGCAGGTGGCAGCAAAGCTGCTCAGCCATAAGTTTTTCCAGAATTTTAGATATGAAAGTGAGGTTTGAGATCGGTCTGTAGTTTGTAAGTATTTGTGGGTCCAGGTTTGTTTTCTTCAGAAGGGGTTTGTGGGACATAGCCACATTGTATGGATGCGTTTATTATATTTACGATAGGCTCAATTATCAAAGGAAGTATGTCTTTGAAGAACCATGTCGGGACTGCGTCTAAGATGCAAGTTGAGGCTTTTGAGGATGTGACCACAGAAGTCACCTCTGCTTGGCTCACAGCCATGAATTTAGCGAGGCCCACTGAAGAGTCTAAGTGGGAAGTCAAGTATGCCGCTTCAGCCTGTCCACTACCAACAGCAGGAGTAACCTCCTCCAGTTTGTCACGGATGGATGTAATTTTATTATTAAAGAAGTGGAGAAAGCAGACACTGCTCAGTGAGCTTGGAATTTTAGGCAGTTTGTGAGTTTAACGACGGTGCTAAACAAAAATCTACTGTTATTTTTATCAGTAGATAAAATATCCACTCTCAGCCCAAAAAGTCAAATAATGACTCACAAGGCTCTTTCTAAAGTAAGCAAAATAGCGCTCCCAGCTTGAAAGGGAGAAACGCGGAAATGCGTTCCCGGCCTCAATGGGTTAAACTGGACGGCATCGTGGATTTTGAGCTATAGCTAAGAGAAGCAGGCAGGACTTAAACGTAACATTAGAATTCATAATGACTTATCAACATTTAAGGCCAGGAGGTAAATTTAATACAATTCTTAATATTTTTAATCCATTTAGAGTTCCAGACTATCACTTTAAGCCAGTACATCTCCAGGCCCGTCTGAAGTTTGCTAGAGAGCATTTGGAGGATCCAGAAGAGGATTGGGAGAATATCATATGGTCAGATAAAACCAAAATGGAACCTTTTTTGGAAAAACCTCGTCATGTTTTGAGGAGTAAGAATGCTGAGTTGCACCATACCCACTGTGAAGCATAGGGGAGGAAACATGCTTTGGGTCTGTTTTTCTGCACATGGACCAGGATGACTGATTCGTGTAAATGAAAGATGAATGGGGTCATGTATTGTGAGATTTTGAATGAAAACCTCCTACCATCAGCAAGGGCATTGAAGATGAAACTTGGCCGGGTCTTTTCAATGACAATGATCCCAAACACATAGCTCGGGAAATAAAGGAGGGGCTTCATAAGAAGCATTTCAAGGTCCTGGAGTGGCCTAGCCAGTCTCCAGATCTCAACTCCCTAGAAGAGTTCTGCATGGAGGAATGGGCCACATACCATTTACTTTTTTTTTTTTTTTTTTTTTTTACTGAACAAAATGAGCACAGTTGTGCTGTGATTTGTAGTTTATCTGACCCAAACAACAAATCTATTATGCAATCTTTGCATAGTTAATATTCTCAGGCAGCTTCAAAACATTCAGAAAGTATCGTAAGTTTGTGAAGAAGTTACTTTTCCTAGTAATAATGAGAGAATATACATTTTCTGCCTGTGTGTGTTCTAAAAATATATTCAGTCATGACTGGGTGTGGTGCTTGGACGGTGACTGAGCAGACAGAGGGATACAATAAGCTGGGACCAGTGCAGTGTGTTTGTGTACGGTGTGGCACGCTCAAACAACACAACTCAGGAACGTCACATTCCATTTATCTACAAGCTCTCATTAAAAGGTCAGGCTGCTGCTTCGCTTTGTCGAGCGGAGCAAAGGCTGCCGAGTCATGGCATGTGACTTTGGTAGATGGATGCACTGTTCTCTCACCTTCTACAAATCATTATGAGTGTGATGATTTTCACAACTTTCAGAACAGAGTGTCATTTGACTGTGGCTAGTAAGGCAAGGTTGGGAAAGGCCAAGACAAATAGGATTTGAGAACCAGCGTTTGGAGTATTTTGATCAGTAACATGTTATCATATCCGTTTCTTTGAAAGTATGGAGTATGGAATAATGGAGTTACCTCAGAGACCAGTGTACCATGGCTCTTTACTTTTGAGTTTTGTTTGAGCTTCTTGGTTAAACAAACTGATTGACAAAACAGATGACTAATCAGAAGCAGTAGCCAGAGAATGTACCTCTGCGTTCATTGGCGAAAGCTGTGACCTCCTACCTCTAGAAACTGGTCATTTGGGATTAAATCACTCTTTAGTAACAGTGTAATAATGGAAACAAAGGTAGAGGATAACAGTGGGATAGAGTTGACAAACGCAGTCATGAAAACAAGAAAACCTTTTATTTGTCCCACAGTCGGGAAATTACGATGTTGCAGCAGTGCACATATAGGACACAAGTAAAAGCACACAATACAGTTGCAATGCTTCTTAACTAGCTCTAAATGCTTCATAAAAGCAGCAAGTAAATACCTATTGATACATTAGTGTAAATTATTATCCTGCCTGATATGTACAAAAGTAGATAAAGTGACATTGGGTGCAGTTTCTGAAAGTGTAGTATTGCACATGATTACAGTATTTTGCTATTTACTGATTAAATGACTTTTACAGGCTCAGCAGTTCTTATTGTACAGTGTGACAGCAGCAAGAAGGAAAGATCGCTCTTACACACACACTGAGTCCGTGAGGGGGTGACAGTCATGGTCCAGCATAGTTTGTCCAGGACCCTCCTGTCCCTCACCTGCTGCACTGTGTCCAGGGAACAGCCCAGGACAGAGCTGGACTTCCTGATGACCTTGTTCAGCTTCTTCCTGTCCCTCTCTGTGAGGCTGCTGCTCCAGCAGACCACACCACCAACAGATTTAGTCTCTGGACGCGGCGTTCCGCTATCCTCAGAATTACACGTGTGTGTGTGTGTGAGTTGTTTGTTGCTGTAACTGTACAGTGGTTTACAGATTAAAATGTATAAAACGCGCAATTGTTTATTTGAGTCTACAAGATTTTTTTTTACTTTGGTACTGGTTGCAAATACAGTTACAAATTTGCAATTACTTTTGGAGAAAAGTAATTAATAACTATTAACTTGTTTACTGAATATGACAGCGCTGAGGGAGAATAGCATGTTTAACGGCAAGTCCTGTTCACAATCGAGCACCCCTTATAAATGTCTATACATTTATGGTCTTCTCTGCCACTGAAATGGTGCAGAATTTTCTAAAGATAACAAGAAATTAAATTTTAAATGTCACCACACGTGATTTATTTCTAACAGTTTTTAGGTATAATAAAATTTTTACCTTGCTTCACAGTTCATATTGATAGAAATGTGCATCTGGTGTGCCCAAATATTTGCACCCCACTATTTGATTCATCCATGTTTGTGTCATTTACAGAGAAAAGGATGGAATTATTGTTAAACACTGTTACGCCTTATTTTGCATCCTCGGTCACCTCTAAACCTGCTCACCTTGGCATACTGTTGCTCATGCAGGAGATGGTGTGACATGAATGAATGGTGCCCCTGTGCTTTCAGATTCCTCCTGAACATGAGCCGTCCCCGTGCAGACTCCCAGGACTCCCAGGGCTCCCGGGGGCCTGACGATGAGGTCATGCCATACAGCGACGACGAGACGGACGATGAGGTGGAACCCGGGTCAGACGAGGCACTACAGGAGCCTCCAGAAGCAGAGCAGTCACCTGTGGAGGCCAGGCCCAGTGGTACAACACCTGTGCACGTTACATCAGAATAAAAGAAAATAAGAGCACTCGGATTGCACACATAAATCTGGATCGATTATATGAGAAAATAGATAACATTAAAAATGTATAAAATTTTAATTAGTAGATAATAAAATGGAATAATATTCTAATATAATATACATAATATCTATATAATCTATATATAATATACTTCTGTTTATATTGTACGTCAGCAGCCGAGAATGTCCAGAATAAACAAGAATAATAATAGCACTATGTAAAGTGAGTATTCATGTGCATGTGCACTGATGCAGAGGGTTTTACAGCAAGTCAATCACAAGCCTAGTGCGAGGCCCGTCCGCAGATGGAACTTTTTTGTTTGTCTCTTAGTTATACAATTGTATTTATGAAGTGAGTGAACAACATTGTGTATTTCTTATTAGAAAACATGTTATCTTTTACGGAGAGCTGATTACCCGAGTGAGGGTGGTCCACTCTTTTTCACTTTTCTGAGTGATGTGAAAACTAGAGATAGAACCAAAATATTGTTGACAGTGATAAGCGGGATTCCTTTTTTGGTTAGTTGTTGTGATATATCCTGCTCATATCAGGCGACAGTGGCTCAGGGTATTGGCCTTTGAGCCTGAAGGTTGTGGGTTCGAGCCCACCACAAGATTTTCTCCACCGACTGATGCTGCCTCGCTTCTGTCACTGTGCCCCAGGGCAGTTGTTTATCACCACCCTGTATGGAGTGAATTAATAATGACACGTGAGGCGTCTTTGAGTGTCCAAAAAGCACTTTATATCACCAGTGCATTGCTATTATTATTATTATTATTATTATTATTATATTATTTCTGGCGATATTGCCCATTCATACAAACAATCCCTTATCTCCAATTCTAGGGAATTTAGAGAAGTACAGAGAGGAAGAAAATTAAGTCTTCAAACCTGATATAACATATGGCACATAGTTGGAACCCTGTGTCCAAAATTATGATAATCAAAAGTATACTCATTATATTGGGGCCACATCTAGTACTACGTATGACCTTTTCCTCTAAAGCACTATATTTAAACTAGGACTTTTCGTTTTAATTCAGGCTTAAACCAGGTCTTAAACGGGATTACCTTGTTTCTAAATGCCTCCAAAATATGTTAACCAACCTGATTGACAGGTAGATTAGCCACTTAGGAACACGCATTGTGTACAGTAACAAACATTACAGATTCTAATAGAATTAATAAAATGTTCATTGTAGCAGCAGATTCTGACCAATCCACTGTTTGATCTACATCTGTGGCTGAGGACAAGTCACCCATACATCAAAGACAGACTACCTATTGAAAATATGTGTCACACTTCATTGTGAGTCTCCATAAAAACTCCAACTCAGAAGTGCTGTATTGTGTAGATCAGGGGTGCTCAATACGTCGATCGCGATCTTCCAGTCGATCGCTAAGGTAGTATTGTTAGATCTCATTACATAAAAAAAAAATATCCGTTCATGCATTTGCGTGTAGACAGAGATAACCGGAGTTATGCGTTTTCGCACGTCACAGTATGCTCCCAAAACGACAACAAACAAAACAGACCTCTGATCACTGAAGCATGGATCATACTGCCTTAAAAACTGTTTGCTGCTGCAAGTGGTTCTCAGCAGCAAACATCCTCCACATCAGAGAGCAGCAAAGTGATCAGGCTTGATCAGGCACGCTCGAAATTTTGAAAACAACCAAAACAGGAGCTAAACCAGGACTAAACAAGGGCTGAGGACGGGGGTCAGTGCTTGTAAACATATGTCTTCACCATTGATCTATAACAATATGTCTTCACCCTGAGTTTCTACTATGACTGTAAGTGCTGCTACAGAAGTACCGGCGTCTGCATCAAAGCTCCGCCCACTTCTGTGTTTTTCCCCAACGCATGACAGGACGTCAGAGGACGCACATGTTTGGAATGTTATGAATGTTATTGAAAAGGCAGATGTTCGGTTATGTGTGGATGCTAATTATTTCATAAATCATGCGGTTTTGCATGTACATACATTGTAGATATAAAGAATCCTCAACATAATTAGAAATAAATATATTTTTTGCATTTTTGTAGTAGGTAGATCATTTTGACTTGATCCTTTTATAAGTAGCTCGCATGCTGAAAAAGTGTGAGCACCCTTGGTGTAGATAATGCAAACCTGTGAAATGTGTTAATAAAGTGTATACAACTCACAGTCAAGTAGACATTTGAAGCATATAGAGTGTAGTGTAGATGAATCTTAGTTTTAAATTTGTAGATTCATGATGGTGTCTTTTAATGTGTTTTCTCTCAGAGATGGGCTGGAAAGTGAAGGCCAATGACAGAGCGTATCACCAGCTCCCTGAGTTTGAGAAGAAAGTTTTTCTCTGCATCAAGAAGAGCAGATACTCTGTAAGAACAGCTTTCACCCATTACAGTGTTTAAATAGGATCGGCAATTCATTTATATGCTTAATACCAGTGCTATACAGTAGTGTTTCTGTTACACTATTCCGTAGAAGTTTCCTCTGAGTAGTATATTAACGTGACGCAAGCTCCTTATCTTCACCAAAAAACATTTTTTTGTCTTTTTTTTGTCAGGGTAATGCAATTAAAACATACAAGTACAACGTGCTGACGTTTCTACCTCTGAACCTGGCCGAGCAGTTCAGAAGATCTGCCAACCTCTACTTCCTGGCTCTGCTCATTCTACAGGTAATGTCAAACTTGCACTCTTAGAACAAGATCTTTAAATAACAAAAGCCACATACTAAATTAATTAATCACGGACACACAACTGGACTTACTTATTTACTGGACTATTTCACACTTAACCAAGCGAGCTCCACAAATTTTCATACATTGATCAATTAGTGGCCGTGGAGGGGTTAATCCACCAGCAATCCCTCAAACTCTGTCCCCCCCATTCCAGCCGTTCCTTCATTTGTTTTTATTTTTATGCTTGCCTTTATATCTGCCCACTGGACTACCGATGAAAATTATCTTAATTTTGCTGACTTGGGCACATTTACATTGTAAAATTTTGATTAATGTGCACTGTCCTGTTTCAAATAAATAGATAAATAATCCCCTCTGGGTGTTTCAATAATATGTGGTATATTTTTCCAAACCAAATCCATATTTTCTTTCAGAACTATTGGATTGTATCACACTCTTTTGTACAGTCTTGTCTTCCATTTTACTTCTCAACATACACATTGACCCTGCACACAACACAGCACCCGCCGATGTCCTGGACATCTTGCAAAATTTCAATTTCACACAACACGTTGACTTTCCCACCAACAGCCGCGGACACATTTTGGACTTTATCTGCTCCACTGGCCTCCACATTTACTCACTATCTCATACAACAATATCAGACCACCTGGCCCAATCATTTCACATCAACATCCCCAACACCCACATCAAGCAAACCCGCACCTTCTCATTTTGCAACCTCAATTCCCTCTGTCCAAATGCCCTCTCAACCCACTTATCCCAAACCTTATCAAAATCAGACTTCACCACTCCCACAAACACTCCTGACCTGGTAACGTACTACAACAACACCTGTTTAGACACCCTGGCTCCTATCAAAACCACATCTGTCACTTTAACCTGTTCTGCCGGGCTCACTGTTCATCTCCAAGCCCTCAACGATCATACCCATCTATTCAGATCTACTCTTTAGAATGCACGCACTGCATTCTACTCTGAAATGATCACCTCTGGCTCTTCAAACCCCCAAACCCTGTTTTCCACCTTCAACAAACTCTTTAATTGCCGGACGATATCACCTAATCCTTTCACCACAGACAAATGCAATATCCTTCTTAAATTTTTCAAATACAAAATTGACAACATCCACCAGCAGCTCACCACAAGGCTCCTGCCATACCAGACCCCTCTGTACGAACTGTCAGCCCCATCTCCCACCTCTCTCAGAATCAGATCTCCAAAAGTTCTTCACAAACATTAAATTCTCCACTGGCTCCCTTCTTTTTTTGTCAGATCATGCCTCCCCTCTCTCAGCCCGCTTATTTAAAATAAATAATCAACTTCTCTCTCACCTCTGGTAATGTTTCCCCCGCCTTAAAAATGGCAACTATCCTCAAAAAAACAAACCAGGATCCAGACGACCCCAACAAGACGAGTCCAGAGCACACTGCGCTGGCAATAGCATTTAGCTGAACTGTGTACCACAGCGCAACCAGTCATCATACAATACAGAAACACGGCCATGCAAGAGGCATCCTAATTGTAAGAAAAGTTTATTCAGATGGCATCAAAAATACATAGTAGGTCTTTCTATTTGGATCTTTCAACATGAACTGGGACTGGGCAACTTCAATTCTGCCACTTATGGAAGAAGATAAACTAGGTAATCATAGGTGAGCATATATGAACAGGCTGTTGTGTGCTCTCCAGATCATTCCAGACATAACCACATTGCCTTGGTACACCACTCTTATCCCTCTGGTGGTCGTGCTGAGCGTTACCGCAATCAAAGACTTGATGGATGACCTGGTAAGACATGCCTTTTAAATTTCTTTTCCCTTTGGCCATGGTGGGCTTAAGGCTTAGAGGGTTTTTTAATAAGGCAACGGTGTAAAGAAGCTAGTACTGCATTACCTGACATGTTTTGGCAGTAGACTTCTGTCTTCATCAGAGGAGACACTTCTTGGTGTGACGTAATCAGCTGTTGTTACTGGAGTCTCACAGATGGTGATGTGGTCCAGAGACCGCAACGCGGCGGCTACTTTGTAGTGACACGTCACACCATCACGTGTTGCCTCTGATTAAGCCCAAGTACTTTATGGTGATGACCTCTTCTCTGGTAGCACCTAGTACCATGGGATCCAGCTGGGTAGCATTTTTGGAAAATCGATTTTGGTGCTTTAAATTAAGTTGCATGTCGTTTTCTGTTGCCCATTATCCAACTATTGGACTTCCCACTCCATAGCTCTGTAACTAGTGACTAGGCCTGAGACAGCCTTATGTCATCTGCATAGCAATGTCCAACGTATCCTTGAAAACCTTTTCACAATAAAACATGTATAGGAGAACAGATGCATTGACCGCACCCTGTGAAAGTCCTGATGTCTGTCCATTTGTGTCACAACCCTCTGTATTCTACCTGTGAGATGGTTCTGAAGTCAGGTCAATAATTGAGGGCATAGATCCAGTTCAACCCAAATTTGCATTAAGCAGCTGTGATCTACTTGATCTAATGCTTTTGACATGTCTGCCAGTCTTACCATGGCTGTTATACTTGCTTGGCAGCTGGAGCTGCTAGCCATGAGTTTTCTGATTTATCAAGGGCTGTGGTAGTGCTGGCACTAAGGAGGAGGGAATGCGATTATTTTTTATTTTTTTTTACAGTTGAAAAAGACTGTTTACATTAGTTTTTCCTTTTTGAAAACCTCCTTTCCCACATAATAGGCATACGTCGTACATGTTTTTAGAGCTCAGAACGGACTAAATCAAGTCTAAACAGTTGTACAATCTGCGTTGTTGTCCCCTGTACATGTCAGTGTTATTGTTTTCATTCATGTCATGTCGGCCACACTATGGTGAAGCCATTATTGTAGATTGCAGGGCTTAAAGTTTTCCGGCACCGTGCCGGAAATCCGGCGTGAGGAAAAAAAAAAAAAAAACCACTTTTTTTTTTTTTTTTTTTTTTAATATATATATAAATAAATAATGATTGCTGTCATTTGAAAAAAGGTTCAAGTGTGTTCTACCAATTGTATGAAAGGATTGCATGTGTATAGCGCAGGGATTAAAGAGTTCCGTCTAAGTGACGGATTTCCGTCAAATGAAATTGGTCTGAAAAAGAAACAAAATATATAATAATAATATAATACACACAATGAAATGGTTAATTATAACAAAATATATAGTAATACGTGTGAATCTGTTGTATATATCTAGATATATATTAATAATTTGAATATAATTGTATTTATATGTATATAGAAATAAAAAGTAATATAATCACGAGTGGGCCTTGAACGTGCCGTGGCTAGCTACATGAGCGCTCCGTAAATGATTCAAGGCAATGGGACGTAGCCAAGTTAGCGATGGTAACACGGAGGTGATAGTTTCTGAAAAGTGCACGGAGCTTTTGAAAAGGAGAAGAGGACAAGGAAAATGTAATCCCGAACGGAGCAATAACAGCCAGCAGCCCGCGGACCGGTAAGCTAGGCGCGTTATCAGAGGAAAGGTAGGACATAATTAACGTTTACCAAACGCAATGCTTTTTTATTTAACGGAATGTACAATATGTACTTTGCTGTGACTGGGAATGGGGACAAGCATGTCTTGGTGAGCTTTTGATAATATCTTGGTGGCGATCCGCATGCAAAACTGCGTGATAAAAAGAGCCAATCAACGAGAGCGAACGGAAGAAACTCGCTGAAGAAAGGTGTGTGTTAGCAGGTCTTATATTCATTCATCAAAGCTAGCCTAGCATGCACGCACAATCACAATCATGGATCGTTGTTTATGGAAGAAGGAGCTGTATAAGTTGCTGTTGATAACGGAGTGAAAAATAAATGGAGGTGGGCATGGCTGGATGAGGTGGAGACGATGGGATTCTGTTGCTTCATGGTGCAAAAAGATAAAGGTGTCCGGTGCTTGTTCGTACTTCGCTATTATTATTTTTTTATATGGGAGTAATGAGAAAACAGCTTTGGATTCACCACCAGCTCAAAACTGCGCACTTGGCAGCTGTCCGTGCACTTTCCCACACTTCTTTACCTGGTGCATCAGATTCAGCGACAACTGAGACTAGGCTTGCTCTGGTGGACTGTGTCTGTGACCTAAAACTATCTGTGGCTTTATCGCAGAAAATAACCTGTCGTTCAGAACCATCACTACCGCTGGTAGATTTAATTATCATTAATCATTTGCAGTTGATAAAACTGCGCTGTGCACTAGCACCAAGTTGATAGGGAAACCTTTTTCTTAAACATTGAGTGTCCACAAACAAATGTGGACAGAATTTTGAATGTCCTTTTGCGATATTTTGACGAGGACAGAGCCAAAGGACAACGCCTCATCTCGCCTCAAGTAAAGCCAATGATGCAGATGAACTACTCTCACTAATATTTTGTCAAAGAGTTGACAAGTTGCTTGATCCACTGGTTGTAATTTCACATCAAAATACACCAGTTTAAATGTATATCTTTGAAGAATTCGTTTGATCTGTAATTCATTATATTTCCATGAGAGAATTTTCAGTCAAATCTTTTTTTTTTGCTTTAACCCCTGGATGATGTATTTATTGCCAACAACTGATGTTTATAATAAACATCAGTTGTTGGCATTAAATAGATATAAATTATATGTATGAGCGTATAAAGGCGCTTATAAAAAACGCTTATTAGTGATCATTCTATGATTCATATAGATGGTTCAGGCTCAGGAATTTTTTCAACTTTAACCCATGAGATTGTGTTTTTTGTTTTTACAACATAAATGTCAAATTTTTAATTTTTAAAATTACGTTAGGATGGCAGTATTTCTGATTCTGATGAGACCACTGTAAAAGTATTTGTGATTGTATGTCTATATTTGTGACAGGCCAGACACAAGATGGACAAAGAGATCAACAACAGGAAGACGGATGTACTGCTCGACGGCAGGTTAGATCAGTCACACCTCTTTTCTGCTGCTCCATTTGATGTGAACAACTTGTTCATCCACCCTTTCCAGCTCTATTTGCCATATTTTACCATGTGAAATGTTGCATTTCAGATTTCAGACATCAAAGTGGAGGGACGTGCAAGTAGGAGATGTGGTTCGACTCAAAAAAAATGACTTTATCCCAGTAAGTGCTTACCAGACAACATGCACTGTTACAGAAGAGGCGTTAGTTATTTGTTAAAGAAACCTGCTCACATCTAAAGGGCTAAAGCATTGTTTGTTTGTCAAATTAAATCCACTTGAAATATAAATCAGACATGTATCTAGTATTACAGACTGGGTTTATAAAGAGTCAGTCGGTCACCATTTTACAGACTGACAATATCCCTGGCCATTAATATTACACAGACTGTACAGTCGACATTTTCTATTACGTTTGACTAAGTTATAATAAAATATAAAATGTAAAATTATACTCCAATATACGTAAGTAGGTATAGATGCTTGCTTGAGAAAGTATGATTTTTGCATGTGTCCCACAGGCCGACATCATGCTGCTGTCGTCCTCCAATCCAAACAGTCTTTGTTATGTGGAAACAGCAGAACTGGACGGGTAAGTCTTCACCACAGGCACACGAGTAACCGTGTTGGCTCTCACTGGGCAAATATGATTAAGATTACAAAGCTCACATTACTGCTGCTTATGGACCGCTACACCACACATTATATATTACAAAAGGCCAGAAAAATGAATCCTTTATTTGAATACAAATTATGCAGTCACTTAAGGTGGATTTGCATTTATGGACATAATAACGATAGTGCATTTTAGCAGGTGGAAACTCCGAAAGCAAATGTAAAACACACTTGTTCGCAAGGACAGAGGTGATGATCGAAGATACAAGTATGATTATCCATCATATTGGATCCACATCTGTCTGCTCAGAATCCAATGGCCAGAATCCAAGTTATGGCAAAACATTTCTGCATAGCAAAAAGCTTCAGCAACAGACAAAAAGCAATAAATCCAATAACTTTCTTTGGGAATTTGGCTTCAATTGAAAATCTCAGGGACCCTTTATGCTAGTTTAAAAATGTTCTGCACTCAATATGGAAAACCTGTGAGCTCGTGAACAACACAAGTGTTGTTGTAAATGTTTCTTAGCTCATTAAATTCTCTATGCTGCTTACTTTTGTACGTGACACAAATGCCTGGGGAATAAATATTTATTAGAGACAGAATGGTTGGCTCCATCAGTTTTGTATAAATGATTCAATAAATGATCTGTCTAGGATGCATTTGCATCTGTGTATCATGCACCATCTGGTGGATATAATTTGTAATTACTGCTCAAAGACAGCTACTACGTCCCAGATATTTGTTCTAAAACTTTGGAAACTGAAATAAAGTGTTTTTTTTAATTTACTCAAACAAAGCTGCAATGACTTAATCGCAGGAAGAAATTATTTTTTACTTGTTTGTTACAATGTAGTGTAATAATTTCAGGGAGACCAACCTGAAGTTTAAGATGGGTCTGAGAGTGACAGATGAGCAGCTGCAGGAGGAGCGGCAGCTGGCAGACTTTGATGGTAAACACACTCTTGTCTCACCACCAGCACACATGCCTTTCTCACAGACCTGACTCGTACATATCTCCAGAGAAAAGTACCCAGATATAGTTTGAAATGCAGGAGAAAGGAGGAAACCCTTGGCCCTCTGGACAATGAAAAAAACCTGTCTGTTAAAGGTTTTTTGTTTTCTGTCAAGAGTAAGGCAAGGCAAGGCAAGGCAAGTTTATTTATATAGCACAATTCATACACAAGGCAATTCAAAGTGCTGAACAAAACAAGAAAGCATTAAAATCATAAATAATCACAGAACATTAAAAAGAAAGATAAAAATATAAAATCCCTCAGTTGTATGCACAGTTAAACAGAACTGTCTTTAACCTGGTTTTAAACATTGTCAGAGAGGAGGCCTGTCTCACATCTTCAGGAAGACTGTTCCAGATTTTAGCAGCATGAATCTGAAAAGCAGCCTCCCCATGTTTAGTTCTGACTCTGGGCACTAACAGGAGTCCAGTCCCTGTGCTCCTCAGAGTCCGGGCTGGTTCATATGGGACTAACATGTCACTAATATATTTTGGTGCGAGGCCATGAAGAGACTTAAACACAAGCAGAGCTGTTTTAAAGTCTATTCTCTGAGCCACAGGAAGCCAGTGCAGAGACCTGAGAACTGGACTAATGTGGTCGTACTTCCTGGTTCTAGTCAGGACTCGAGCTGCTGCATTTTGAATGTACTGCAGCTGTTTTACAGCCTGTTTGGACAGACCTGTGAGCAGGCCATTGCAGTAGTCTAACCTACTGGAGACAAATGCATGGATAAGAATCTCCAGGTCTGCTTTAGACACTATGTTTTTGATCCTGGCAATGTTTTTTAGATGGTAAAAAGCTGCTGATGTTACTGATTTGATGTGGCTATTAAAATTTAAGTCTGAGTCCAGTATTACCCCTAGATTTCTGACCTTGTTTGAAGGTTTTAGGGAGAGAGACTGTAGGTGACAGATGACGCTCTCTCTTTGTTTCTGGGGACCAAAGACAAATCATTTCAGTTTTGTCTGCGTTTAGCTGAAGGAAGTTGTTTTGCATCCACTCACTGATCTGTTGGATACAGTGAAGGAGTGAGTCCACTGGTCCATGTTCTCCTGCAGTCAGTGAGACATAGATCTGAGTGTCGTCTGCATAGTTATGATAGGAAACTTCGTTTCTGCGTATTAACCGACCTAACGGCAGCATGTAGAGATTGAACAGAAGAGGTCCCAGGATCGACCCCTGTGGTACTCCACAGGTCAGGGCCATATGATCTGAGACACAGTTTCCAATCTCCACAAAGTACTTCCTGTCCTCAAGGTAAGACCTAAACCAACTTAGGGCGGTGCCAGCGACTCCAACCCAGTCCTCTAATCTCTGTAAGAGGATCTCATGGTCGACAGTGTCAAAGGCAGCACTTAGATCTAACAAGATTAAGATTGAGACTTTGCCTGCGTCAGTGTTCAGCCGGATATCGTTTGTAACCTTAACGAGAGCAGTCTCAGTGCTGTGGTGGGGTCTAAAGCCGGACTGAAACATATCAAATGAGTTGTTGATTATAAGAAATCTAGTAAGCTGTAGGTAGACAACTTTCTCAAGGACTTTCCCCATAAATGGCAGATTTGAGATGGGACGATAGTTGTTAAGTACCGTAGCATCGAGACTGCTCTTTTTTAGCAGGGGCCTGATGACTGCAGTTTTCAGGGCCTTTGGGAATATTCCAGAATGAAGGGACATGTTTACTATCTGTGTGAGTGAAGGTAACAGACTGCTCAGAACAGACTTCAGAAATCTAGTGGGTAGTACATCCAAGCTGCATGTGGAGGAGCTCAAACTGGAGATTATCTCTTGGACAGTTTTATCATTTACAGGTGCAAAGTGAGTTAGCTCAGAGAGCCTTTCTGGCTGTTGGATGGTTATCTGTGGATTGGAGACAATGGCGTTTTTGATGCCTTGAACCTTGTCATTGAAAAAATTAGCAAACTCATTGCATTTACGTTTGGAAGTAAGCTCTAATGGCATTTGAACAGGGGGGTTTGTTAATCTATTAACTGAACAGAACACGCAGATTGTTGCTGCAGCCTTCAATCATTTCAGAAAAATACCTTTCTCTCGTACTACGTAGCACCCGGTTAAACTCGCACAACTTATCTTTGAAGATCTCGTAATCAACCTGGAGGTTGGACTTGCGCCACTTCCGCTCGGCACTCTGGCACTTTCTCTTTTGTGCCCTGACCGAGTCTGCTTTAGCCCACGGCGCCTTCTGCTTATTTTTAACTATTTTAACCTTCACAGGGGCAACGGTATTCAGAACATTCAAAACACTAGAGGTGACAGAGTTAAACAGTTCATCTACAGTAGAATACGATGCATTCTCAAAGTTTATCATTCCCATAAATAGTTCACTCGTATTTTCATTTATGCGCCTTCTTCGAACAGTTGTAGAGTCCACTGGTGGTTTGTTAGTGAAACACATGTCAAAAAAAACACAAATGATCCGAAAGAGCAACATCGACCACGTTTACATTTGAAATATTCACCCCCTTAGTAACTAACAGATCTAGAGTGTGCCCTCTGCTGTGGGTGGGGCCACTTACGTGCTGAGTGAGATCAAAGGATTCAAGTACAGAACTCAGCTCATTTGCATTTCTGTCATCAACATTATCCACATGAATATTAAAATCACCTGTAATAACTAAACTATCAAAATCTGTGCATACAACTGAAAGCAACTCGGTAAAATTATCAATAAAACTGTGACATGACTGCGGTGGCTTGTATAGGACAATGAAGAGTATTGGAGGAGATTGTTTCTGTTGTATTTTAAAAGACACATATTCAAATAACGAAAACTTCCCAAGAGACATTCTATGGGAGACAAAGTGGTCTCTAAAAATGGCACCTAAGCCGCCTCCTTTTTTTTTCCCCCGTATTTCAGATTCAAACTTGAAATTTGGTGGTGATGCTTCTATTAAAACTGCATTTTGGTCAAGCCAAGTTTCAGCCATGAACATAAGATCAAGATTATGAGAACAAATAAAATTATTGATTAAAAAAGACTTGTTACAAAGAGATCTGACATTAAAGAAGCTATACCCAATTTTTTTTCTAAGTAGTTCATAAAAATGCTTTTTACTACATACAAGTTGTATCATAATACATAATTTAATTGAAAACTTGAGGTCATTGATTCAGCTGTGTAAGAATTACAAGCAGTGAAAAGTGCTGAGTAGAGTCTGAGCGGGCCGCTCGTTCTCCTCCACTCACAGGACGAGCAGTGAACAGCCTGCGTCCTCTAGCCCCTACAGCGCTGCTTAACACCAGGGCTTCGACTTCAAAATTCGAATATAATTCTAAAATAAAAAATATATACATATTTGAACAAATATTAGACAACCCTTATAATTAGAAATGTGACTGCAAATAAAATAGTTAGCTCCCAAAGGTTTCACCGGGACGTGCTAGGCAGGTAACAGCTAAGCTAGCTAGCTGTTTCATGGTAACTTCCGGGTTTTTCGCGATCGCTTTGTCACTTTAAAACAGTATTTTTGTCATGAAAACATTGACAGCAAATTCTGAAATCGTCCGTGCATGTGTGTTAAGGATGTATATGTGTACTGTATTGTCCGATTGACGTTTAATGGTGTTGATTGATTGATATGTATTTGTTTATTGAGCGTGGCTAGCTCCGCTAGCTTCTCTACACAGACAAGTGTGCAGAAAAACTGCACAATGTAGTGACAGGCGCTGATAGCTTGTTGTACTTGCAAAGTAATGGCAGTATTTTACACACCTGAATTACAAACAGAGATTGCATTGGGGCTGCGGTCATTATTGGTTTGAGAGTTCTGTTATCAAGAAAAAATGATCGGAAGAATTGCATTCAAGTCAATGGAGTGCTGCTGCTGTGAGGAGCTTTATAATACATTATAATTAAATATTAGAATATATTCTAATGTTTAAATTAATACATCCGGACGCGAAACTAATGGTATTCTTTTACTTATATATTGTGTTAGCAGTGCGTTGCTTTAGTACCATTTCATCAGTGATTGTTGCACAGCTTACAAGAAGTTGTGCTAATGCTAATGTTAGCATACGTATCAGATCGCAAATAAAACTAGGTGGCTCCGTGTTATGAGAGCGTAGGGGAAATGAGAAGCCTGTGAGCGAGTTGGGGGGCGGTGCTAAACATTCAAACATTGCAGAAACGGGTATAGCGCCTTTAAGCGTAGCAAGTTTCAAAGTTTCAGTATCAGCGGTTGCGGTCGGCTGTTTCTTACACGGAACAAGAATTAGATTTTCCAGATTAGACTGATTAAGTCCAGATGTTTTTCTGTAATGTGTTCTTTGTGTTATCACTAAGGGAATGGCACAGGTGGCTTCATGACAGGGCCCCAGCCAGGTCTCTCCTCTAACTAGACTGCCAGTGGCTGCGAAGCAGAGACCCTGTGCATCCTAGTGTTTAGAGAAAAGAGGGGAAGGGGAAGGCGGGGGAGGAGGATAGAGAGGTGGGTGGCTTTTGGGTGTTGAACGAGGGGGGCAGGGAGGTGGAGGGGTTTTTGGTGATGGGTTAGGGCCGGGGTGGGCTGAGGCAGAGGTTTTGGGTGTTGAATGAGGGGGAAGTGGGGGTGGAATGGTCATGAGGTTAGGGGAGGGACTGGCTGAGGTGGTTTTTGTAGGTGAATTGGAACCCTAGGTGGTTTTGGAGGTACATATGGGGAGTGGTTTACAATGTTGGACAGGACTCTAGATCTAGCTAATATGGGTGTGAGAGGAATACTCTTCATCACCGATTTTATTAGCCTTGCAGAGTGTTCAGGTAGGTCTAACAGTGAAGGCGGGGATGAAAAACAAAGGGAGGTGTCCCCATTCTCTCTTGATGGAGTGGACGTGGCAGGGGGGACCCAAGACAGGTCCATGGGAGGTGGCGAGGGAGTCTTTGATGGAGGGGCAGGTGGTTGAGGAAACCCCAGCACAGGCCTGTCTGCTGTAGGCTGGGGTGAGGATTGGGGCTTCAGAGGCGCTGTAGATGAAGAAGGCGTGGCTGCTTTGGAGCAGGCTGGGGATGAGGATGTTGGTGGTGGTGGTCGTGCTGCTACTGGTGATGATGCAGCTGCTGCTGGTGATGATGCAGCTGCTTCTGATGACAGTGGAGGTGTTGAGATCGTTTGAGGCGGTGATGGTGTTGAGAGTTCACCTTTCTGTGTTTGCATTGTTTTTTTCACTGCTGATCCGGATGACACTAGCGCTCATCTCTCTTGAACTTATAGTTTAAATGCGTTTCCATTGAATATGGGAGATGACTCATTTGAATAGTTTCTCAATGATGGGCACTTGCTAAGGTCAAAGCATCAGTGTTGTGCCAGTTCACAGCTTTTCTGAACTAGTTCAAGTTCAGTTCATCCATGCTCAAAGTGAACAGTTCACGTTCAAAGTTCACATTTTTAATTCTGAACTAGTTCAAAGTTCAGTTCATTTTACTTTTTTCGTGAGATACTTAAATACATATGTTTTTCACACTACGAGCTATATATATATATATATATATCTCCTGTACACCCACAGGAGGAGAGCCTTTTGACCACAAAACAGACTAGATTTACATGGTTTTCAATGGGAGCAATACGGAGTTGCTCCATCTCTGCTCATAAACCACAGACAGTAATGCGCTGCAGTGCGTGTGTCTATACTTTATGTCAAATGTAAACGGTGTAAACTTTGTCGCTAACTCACCCTGTGTTTTCATCACGACTTGGGCACATGTGAAGAGCACCAGCTCACAGCGCCGCACCGCAACACACAGTCGGGGTGCGTTCACCGACCGTGGAAACCGTAGGAATTTTTAGATTTCGGCGGAAAAAGTGCGAGAATACAGGAGGGAGGAACTTTCTCTTGTTGCGTTTCAAAAGAGAAACAGATTCCAACGTTCATAGTGATGTCTGCCGTTCATGACACATAAAATGAACTAATTCACGTTCAAGTTCTTTTTTTAAAAATGTGTTGCGTTCAGTTCAACGTTCACAAAAAATTGAGCGTGTTCAATGAACGCGTTCTTTTGAACTCGTTCACGCACAACACTGCAAAGCATAAATGTGAAAGCACACATTTACGGATTTAAAAGCACATAACAAGTATAGTTTTCAGTAATTATTCCACTGATGTTTTGCAAAGGTGTCGCGTTAGGTTTATGCATTAGATGTTTTATGATAAATAGTGGTATATCTTTAATTTTTCCATTGTACGCCGAAGGGGTGTGCACCTGCGGAGAATAAAGTCACCGTCATTGCAGTGATGCTGCTTTTAGCCAAAATGCATGGCATGCATAGAAGACTATGCTATGGCCTTTGCTGACGACGTCAGCACACAGGGGCAGCAGTGGCTCCTCTCCTCTACTGCACTGGTCCACCCTCCTTCCCACACAGGTCACACACACAGTTTGCACAGACCAATCAGAAAATATGTTGAAACATTTGAACTCACTTGACTGATTAATCAGTGGCTCTAGATAGTGTTTTATTGAGCCAATAGGTAGCAGCAGAGCTTTGTGGGTGTCTCGTCAAAGATCACCGTCTGAGCACTGTGTGCAGGAGAGACGGAGGCGATGGAGACAGGAGGAATACAGCCGGGGACAGGATTCATTTGGAGGCAGTTTGAGCAGCAAATATGTCTCTAGAGCTGACATATTATATCTATCACTGAGCCTGCACCAGGAGCCAGCGGCGAAGTCCGGTTATCGTCACAGCGCTTTGCTACACAAAACAGAATTACAATCCTTAGATGTAACTTCGCAAAGACACACAAATGCGTGCATAAATGTACATACATGCGCACACAAATACACAAAGACACACAGCAGTATTCTATTGCACGTATACAGTAGTCTGTTTACTTTAATAAACTCTATAAATGACAATAAACTAGCACTTTGAGATTTCGCTGAAATGTAAAGTGCATTATACATAAAATGTATTATTAAACCTTTGTAATTTTGTTATTCTGAGACTTACTGTTATTGACAAATATAGAGCCACCTAATTGATGAATACTGGCCATTCTTTCTGGCATAGTTTGCTATGGGCTCTAATTTCAATATGTAAATGTTGACGTTTTTTGGATGAGTACATTTTGAAGTATTTGAACAACACTTTGTGGGTGTGTGTGCCATAAAACGTATTTTTTTGCATCAAAAACACTATCATAACTTGTTGTTGCTGTTTTCTAACATGTAAGACCCTGGACATGTTTGAGGAGATGCTAAAGTCAAACTAAGTAGTGTTAGTCAGGCATTATTAAATCATGCTCTTTTCGAATACATCTTTAACTGATAACAGTAGATCAGCCGAGATATTTGAAAATCAAAATTAGTTTGAATTATTATTATTATTATTATTTAATTATATAATATCACATACTATGTGAAAGCTCAAAAAATGGCTAAAGACAAAAATCAAGACGTTTACAGATTATAGCTTAATTGTAAAAAGAATTATTTGAGACCACATGTACCCCAATAAAAATGTCTCTTTTTGATGTGGGACTTGTCTAAAAAATAGGGAATAAAATAAATCGAAGGGTGATATCCTCTGGAGGAAACCCTGATGTTGATACGCTGAAGAAATATGTTCCAACATCCATTCTTCTCACTCATCTTTTGGACATCAATTGCTTATTTATTTTGCATTATCTATGTATAATTACATTGCTTTTAATTTGTTTTTTTCATCTCAAATATCCAAATTAAAAAAAATAAAACATTCATTCAAAACATTCATTCAACATTAGCATGGCTATCATGGCAATGAGACAGACAAACATCTGATAAAATAATTCCCTGTGTTTGCTGCTGAATTTGGTGTGTATCTAGCAACCTGAGTCAGGGAGAGGACTACAAAATATTGACTGTGACTGCAGTACCACTTTTGGCCAGATATTTTCATAATGCTCCTTTAATCATACAGCTCCTCACTGCAGCCGTGGAACGCTCCATTGATTTTACTGTAATTTCAAAACGTTTTACCAATCATTTCTTCATAGCGGACCTCTCAAATCAATAATGGCCGCTGCCTTTGGCAACGCACACTGTGCTCGTAATCCGGACAGTAGTTCGCACACTTCGTCACAACGTGCTTTCAGCGCCTGTCACTTATTACCTCTGTTTGAGAGAAGCTACCGAAGCTAGCCACGCTCTATAAACTCTGTTAGTAGAGTTGTTGGATTTTCATTAAAGTGAATTAGAATATATTCAAAGTTTAGATAGCTTTGGGTTAACCTACGTGTGTGATAGATGGAGAATTCTCCCAGCCCCCGGGCAAGAGTGAAAGAGCATAAGTAAACGAGCAGAGTAAACAAAACAAGCATGAAAGAAGGAAACATCTGTGTTTAGACAAGAAGACACTTATCCTGACTGATGAGAGGAGATTGGTTTTCTCACCTAGAGTTCGATGTGACCATTTGGTGACAATATGACCTATGTGTTTCAAATTATCAGGGTATAAGACCAGAGCTCTTGGTCCATTCTTGGTCACTCTGCTGCTTTCCATCTAGCAGAGACCCAGACTGCTGCAGTCTGTAAAACTTGTCCGTGTGTGCTGATGTCCAGATAACCTGTAGTTTTGAACCAGCGGCTGACAACATGTATTAAAGAGATTATGTTGTTGAAATGTGAGTAGTTTATTCACACTCCAATATCAATCAACACATTTTAATGTTAATCTGAGAATACATTATACATTTATATTCTTAACACACGTGCACAGAGGTTTTCACAATTCTCTGTTAATGTTTTCATGACAAAAATACTGTTTTAATGTGTCAAAAAGCGATTGCGGTAAACCTGGAAGTAACCATTAACAGTAACCATCTGCAGAGGATCTGATTATGGCTTTAGGTTAAGTTGGGTCACTCACTGCTGATGTTCACAATTCATGTAGTTCCAGAGAGTTCTAGTTAGTTAGTTAGCTAGCTAGCCTAACTGTTACTCTCCTCGCCACGTCATTTGATTGGTTAAACTGGACGGCGTCGCAGATTTTAAGCTATAGCTAAGATAAGGGAAGGTGAGACTTACCCAAAATATTGTAACTTATAAAATGACTTATTTTATATCAACATTTAAGACCAGGAGGTGAATTTAATACAATTCTTAAAATTTATAATTTAAGTAGTAAGTAAGTAGTAAGTAAGTAAGTTTTTATTTATATACCGCCTTTTCACTGCAGATCTGAGTCTCAAAGCGGTTTACAATTGTTAAAGGAATAGTTCACCGTTTTTACATACTGACATATGTTCTTACCTTACCTTAGACTAGTTAATACGTACCTGTGTGATCTTAGTCCGTGCGCTCTGTCATGCAAACGGAGCAAAAACGGGAGGACAAATGCAGCCTCCTCTGGTCACTGTGTAGCACCAAAAGGTAGCTCCCGCTAGAAGCTACCAAACTCTTCCAAGTGTTCCCTATTAAATGTATATAGTTACGTGACGTGTTACACTGCAAAGTATAGTAACACAGAAATGTAACTGTCGATTTTCTCAGCGGATAAAACGGGTACTATATTGTGAGGCGTAGTAATCTGAGGTGCGCTACGTCCGCGCACTAACTTCTCTCCGTACTACAAGTCACGCTGCTTCTATTGACGGAAGTGAGCGAGAGAGAAGTCTCCGGAGAGAAGTTAGTGCGCGGACGTAGCGCACCTCAGATTACTACGCCTCACAATATAGTACCCGTTTTATCCGCTGAGAAAATCGACAGTTACATTTCTGTGTTACTATACTTTGCAGTGTAACACGTCACGTAACTATATACATTTAATAGGGAACACTTGGAAGAGTTTGGTAGCTTCTAGCGGGAGCTACCTTTTGGTGCTACACAGTGACCAGAGGAGGCTGCATTTGTCCTCCCGTTTTTGCTCCGTTTGCATAACAGAGCGCACGGACTAAGATCACACAGGTACGTATTAACTAGTCTAAGGTAAGGTAAGAACATATGTCAGTATGTAAAAACGGTGAACTATTCCTTTAATGTTGGGCATTTGTCTCTCACTCCACACAGAGATGGGAGCGGGGTCACCAGTACAGGAGGCACATGCCAGAACTATTGGACATATTTTTTTAGTGGTAGGGGAAACCGGAGTACCCGGAGGAAACCTACGCAGACACGGGGAGAACATGCAAACTCCACTCAGAAAGGCCCTGGTCCGACCGGGATTCGAACCCAGGACCTTCTTGCTGAGAGGCGAGAGTGCTATCCACTCAGCCACCGTGCCTGATTTAAGAGTATAATCTTGCCATCCCTGGTCCATTCACCTTTCCCCGTTGGTGCTCTGTGTCCAGGGTTCATCGAGTGTGAGGAGCCCAACAATCGTCTGGATAAATTCATGGGAGCAATGCTGTGGAAAAGGGAGCGTTATCCCGTGGATCTGGACAACATGCTACTGAGAGGCTGCACAGTCCGCAACACTGACGTTTGCCACGGACTGGTCATCTATGCAGGTATAGATCAGTAGACCAGTCCGCTCCCCTGCCCACAACATAGCATACATAAACAGTTGAGAGAAGAGCGGGGCTGCTCAACTGAAGTGCAGATTATGTGTAGTAACTGTCTGTGCAGAGTACTGAAAGATTGTGACATAGGTAGGTCTGGGATAATGATTATCATCCAATACAGTATTGGTAACTGTTTTTCACCATTTGTGGATGAACATCAGAAAAGTACTTCCTTTGAGTTTATCATTCCACTAAAACCTGTATAATTGATACAATCCATCAGTTCCAGTTGTTCTGACATAGTAGAGCATGAAAATCTGGAAGTGACCACTGCTGCTGTCTGAGGCCCTATTGGAATTCCAGGAAGGGTCAAATGCTGAGGACACATTCTACACTACAGTATCAATGCTTGATTGATTGATTGATTTTTTTATTCATTCGAGCAGAAATTTTACAATCATAAGTATTTACAATATTTACATTCCTTATGTATAAAGAATCATCTTTATACATACATGTTGCCTGCTGTGCTTACAGTTTATACTTATACATAGAAATATATAAACAAACTATACAATCAAGCAACAATAGTTTCCCTAGTTACACCATGTGTTATACATCGCAATATCAATACACAAATGAACCTCTATTTACAATTTGTCAGCTCGAAATGGAGTGGGAAGGAAGTAAAAACTTGTCGACTCCCACCCCATAAACATAATTCAAAAACATGCAAGAATGTTGTTATTTAGCATTGAATAAATAATACCTTAATAATAATTTCTCGTGTTCAGTGCGATTTAATACTTTTATAAAGTTACATCTGTAACAATGATCACTGTGCCCCAGCAAGGCCCAGCGCCCCAACTCAGGCCAACTCCAGTCACAAGAAGCAGCCGCCACAGCAGTATTTTGAGCAGTATCAATGCTCAAAATACATATTTTTGTCCATGTGCCTCTGCAGCTCTTCTTTTTGTTGGTATCTAGTAAAAATTCAGCGGTTTAAAATTAATATCAAAGTAAATACCAACAAATCCAACAAACTTGTAATATCATTATAATGAATATCTATGGTATCTATAACAAAAAAATGATAAACCTGAACGGAGAAACAAGTGGTTGCAATAAAACACAATTCTCTAACATACAATTTTAGAGGTGCTCTTGCTACAAATTACGTTTGCAGTTACTCTTGTTATTTTATTTTGGGGACAATGTAATTTAAAGGAGCCGACACCAAGATCATGCGTAATGGAGGAAAGAGCAGGTTCAAGCGCACCAGGATCGACGAGCTCATGAACTACATGGTGTACACGGTGAGTACACATTGGAAACATTACGTTTTATACTTCAGATACTAGATTGAAGTATAATTTAAGATCCTGTGAATATATGTAAACTAAAAAAAGATGAAGAGGACCCTGCATTTTTTTCTGTAACTGCCAAATATTGTTATGTAGGTATGCTGTTTGGCAGTGCTTACTGTACTCCTCTCTCTTATTAGATCTTTGCGCTGCTTATCCTTGTGGCGGCTGGGCTAGCTATCGGTCACAGCTTCTGGTATGAAGAGATTGGCAGCAAAGCTTGGTACCTGTTCGATGGGAAGGGATACACCTCGTCCCACCGGGGCTTCCTCAGCTTCTGGGGCTACATCATTGTACTCAACACCATGGTGCCCATCTCCCTCTATGTCAGGTCAGTGACGAGAGCAAACATTATTTTGACTTCCTAATTTACCATTCACTTTATTTCATATGTTCTACTAATGACAATCGTGCAGCAATTTAATACAGTGAGAAATTGTTACATGACATTTTATTTTCATCATTACTGACTAATGTTTCTCTTCCAGTGTGGAGGTGATTCGTTTGGGCCAAAGCAAATTTATCAACTGGGATCTACAGATGTACTTTGCTGAGAAGGACACGCCTGCAAAGGTACAAGCAAGCAACATGAATCTGTGAAGACTGTCCCTGGCAGCTCAACATTGAATGTATTGACATGTCTCCTTTGACACTATGCTTTGCACTTAAAAGTTCTCACACCAGATTATACAAAATCTATAGGGACACTTGTATGGCTTCTGGAGGACAGTAACTTTGTTCAGTGGCTGAACAAAGTCTGTCAAAATAGACCAGTCTAAGCAAGGCCTGAGAATCAGAGAAACTATACATTTAAAGTGACTAAATTTGAGTGACTATTATTTTACCAGCTTGTATACAATACAGTCTTTTAAAGGTTTCCGAGGGTCCCAATCAATTCTTTTGCCCACAATTTTCCCTGTGTGAAATCAAACATGTTTGCTTTTCTGACAAACCCAGTGAGCTCTTAATTCCATCAAATGGTTCAAGTTCATGATTGTTCCATCTTTAATAGAAGCAGCCTGGAATGGAAACTTTATTTTGTACAGTGTTTCTTGAGTTGAATATCCACACACACGATAAATATAAAGCTAGAGATTGAGTCGAGTTCAATGTTGTGAAACGCTTAAGCCCTGCCCTGACGGTAGTGCACCTGAATGATGACTTTATTTAAGACTTTACTGTGCATTGTATTATCTCCATGTTTTTTTACTCTGCTTTCTGCAGGCTCGCACCACCACTCTGAATGAACAGCTGGGCCAGGTAGAGTACATCTTCTCGGACAAAACGGGTACTCTAACGCAGAACATCATGGCCTTCAAGAAGTGCACGATCGCAGGGCGCAGTTACGGTAAGCAACTGCTATCTCCATGCTTTGAACAAACACAATAAGTGAAAAAACAACAAACACTGATATAATTATAATGGTGTTAATTATATTATAGTGTTTGTGATCCCCTCCCATACTTAAAAAATAATGACGCAGCTTGTTTCTTTTATAAAAAAAATATTTGCGAAACAAAAATGCTTGCTTTAATATAGATAAAAGTAATATTAATGATCCATTTGTGTCAGATTACTGCATACATAATTGAACTGTTTGCTCCCAGGTGACCCAACAACTGCTGAAGGAGTGTCTTTAGATCGTGGAAAGGTAAGAAATGTCAAAATCGTAAAATTGAGGTCAGAATTATAGTAATCTTTCTTTGTTTATATAGCATCTTTCACAGACCAGAGTCACAGAGCATTTGTCTCTCACTCCACACAGAGATGGGAGCAGGGTCGCATAGTGTTTTTTATTTTTATGTATCTGTTTTTCTGGCAATTTGAACAATATTGGATTTATTTCAAATCCTCCTAGTTTTTGTAGTTCCTAGAGTCAATTAATATATCAATTCTGTTTAGTTTACAGTTTCACTTACTGCGTCTGTCATTTGGTACTGTTTTAACCAGGAGAGGTTCACCCATGGAGACTCCATATGACCTAAGAGGTTTATCTGTCCTTCAAAAAGAAAATTTGAGTTTAAAAAGTACAAGTACATACAAGGTTAGCGCAGTTTTATGTACCCTCACTGGTGCTTTGTCTGTAAATGAAGTTCTTCATGTTTTTTTAATTTTTATTTCCAGTTCAATACCCACATTTAAAGCCTCCCTGTGTATAATTTACAGTTGCTCCAAATGAAAAAAAATATGTTAACTAATAACAAATGTGAGCTTTCTAAGAATATTTACCTCCACCATTTTCTTTTTTAAATGGTTGTCATAGACATAGAATTTGAATTATAAATGTCAATGAGAGCTGAGGACTCCATGTCAATGCGCCATCTTGAAAAACATTGGTTGTTAAGGGACAAAATTATGCGAGAATCGCGTTTTCATTTCACAGTGGCTACTAATATTGTTGCTTTCACCCTGCCCTCACAAGTTTGATGAAGGGATCATGGAGGACCACAGTAATGTATGATATCACTCCAATATGTGTTTCCAAATTGCAAACTGACATTTTTATATTATTTGTATCATTATTGGACATAAAGAACTGTGTTCTTTTGGCCCATCAATAAAGTTTGCAATTATCATTTATGCTGCGTGCTGCCATCTCCGCTAGTATTTCACCTTGGCTCTAGATTGCATTCAAACACGCACGCAGGAGCAGCAGGTTTTACAGTGATTCTGAACATCGTTTTTTATTTTATTCATAAAGTCTCGCATCTGGCCAAACCAGCAAAGACCATAAAGACAAACGCATACATGTGATTTGTGTTGCTCTACATCAGTCCTCTGCCCGTACTGTCCTCCACACTCCATAGACTACACAGGGAGAGCATCAGAAGCCGCGGACCTGTGCGCATGGCCAGTGTACATACAGCCAAGTAATGTTATGTGCATTTTTGGCATTTTTTTAGACTTTCAAATCCCATTTCCCGTCATAAAATTTCCCGGGAATCGGGAAATAGTTTTAGATTTCTCGGGAATCCAGTCTCCCGGGATTAAACCCTACTTCTTACCACGATTGTAAAACTATATATTATAATAGATCTATGTTAAATCACCTCTGTGCAGCGCGTGCGGCTTCACAGCGCACACTTTGTTTACATGTCCACCTCCGCGCACGTGTGTCAAGACACATTTGTAGTGCAGTAGTGTATGGGAAGATCCGCTCATTTATCAAACTAAAGGATTCTTTCCTTAGTGGTCTGGTGAATTACCGGGTGTTTTGGACCACTGCCAAACACGACATACCTCTGGCTTCCGTTGTGTTGGTGGTTGAAGGAGACTTGCAATGTATGATCCTAACGCTAGATGAAGGCAAAGATTACACTTTGCACACAGTGTACCTTTTTAAAGAAAAACTTCAAGGCCGATGCTTTAGACAACTGTTAAGCTCTAGAACAGTCAGATAATCATGAAAAATGTTGCATAATGATTGCTTCAAGTAATCTTATGATGAATGACATGTATTAGTGTTTTGACATGGATTATGGATAATTGCAGGTATGTAAATACTTAAGTATATGTTTGTATAATGCCGTATCTTGTGTGAAAATAAGTGACTCTTTTGGTCTGTAAATTTGTCACATTTTGGATAAGATATCCGTTTCTGTTGCTGTTAACTAATAACTGAAGAAATGCGTTTACTAAATATAAAAAGTATCCAAAGGATACATCCCATACTCAAGGCTACCTTTTCAAATAACGTCTGTGGTGACATGTCAAGCTAAATCGACTCTTTCCAAGTTTTTAGCAAATTGTTTTAACATTTTTTTTTGTCTTTCAATCAGCAAGTGGACTGGAGTTGGAATCGTCACGCAGACAAAAAGTTTGAGTTCATGGACCACTCACTCGTGGCAGCTGTGCGATCTGGGAAAGACAAGGAGGCCATGGAGTTCTTCAAGCTGCTGTCACTTTGCCACACAGTCATGGTGGACGGTGAGTTCTCTTCACTACATGGAAGATGGATTCTGTAAAGGCGAAATCACGCAGCTCTTAGTGGTAGAGCGTGTGTTATAAAGCTCGTAGCTGTCATCACAAGGTCTCTGATGCTGGTCCCGGCAGCAATCCCCGAACCCGGTGGTGGACACCGGTAGTAAGGGATGCTGTCAGGCTGTCGTGGGACCTCTGAGGTAGCTCTCCAGTAGTGACAGGCCAAGCGTGCCGCTGCCCAGGCTGATGCAGAAGCAATAATCCGGGACTGGGAGAAGTTCGGAGAGTCCATGGAGCATGACTATCGGTTGGCCTCGAAGAGATTCTGGCAAACTGTCCAGCGCCTCAGGAGGGGGAAGCAGTGCTTTGTCAACACCGTGGGTGGAGAGCTGCTCCGGGGGCAGAGGCTGAGTATGTTTGGGTGGATACTTCCATCTCCCTGGCTGAAGTCACCTAAGTGGTTGGCAGCCTCCTTGGTGGCAAGGCTCCGTTGGACGAATCTTGGAATCAGGAGGAGCAGTGTGGTTTCAGCTCTATACTCTCCATCAGATACTGGAGGGTTCATGGGCGATCGCCCAACCTGTCCACATGTGCTTGTGGAGAAAGCGTTCGACGGGGTGTCCTTTGGGGGGTTCTCCGGGAGTACGGGGTCCGGGGTCCTCTGCTGAGGGCCGTCCGGTCCCTGTATGACCGAAGCCAGAGCTTTCTTCGCATTGCCGGCAGTAAGTCAGACCTGTTCCTGGTGCATGTTGGCCTCCGACAGGGCTGCCCTTTGTCACCGGTTCTGTTCACTGTCTTTATGGACAGAATTTCTAGGCGCAGAGAGGGGCCGAGGGGTGCGGTTCGGAGACCACAGGATTTCATCTCTGCTGTTTGTGGAAAATGTTGTCTTGTTAGTTCCAACAAACCAGGACCTGCAACATGCATGGGGACGGTTTGCAGCTGAGTGTGAAGCGGCTCCAAATTTGAGGCCATGGAGCTCGACCGGAAAAAGATGCACATATTGTGTTCTTTTAAATTGTGAACAAATTGACTCTTCCTCTCATTTATAACTGTGTGTGTTTGTGAATGTGTGCAGAGGACATGGTGTACCAGGCTGCTTCCCCAGACGAGGGCGCTCTGGTGACTGCTGCCCGCAACTTTGGTTATGTGTTCCTTGCCAGAACTCAGGACTCCATCACCATCCAAGAGGGCGATCGCGAGAGCACGTATGAGATGTTAGCCCTGCTGGACTTCAACTCGGACCGCAAACGCATGTCCATTATCTGTAAGAGTTTGCACACAGTCATTGAGCCTTTGTCCTGATCTTGACCCTAGTCTTCCACTCGGGAGTACCTTCTAACCGCTAAAAAGGAAAAAAAAATATTAAGTCTATATGCTGAAACCTTGGATTTCTGATCAAAATAATATATAGACATCTCTGTGAAAGTTATAATCCAATTCATTCACAAGACAAATAAAGATCGACCGAGAGCAATCTCTCCCGATGACGAACGCTGTCAGACACAACATCTTCACTATCTTTGAAGCATAGAAAATTGTAGCATGAACGATGAAGCCACAGACTCAAACCTACAGCTAACGGCTTGCTGCTAAAAGGCGTTTTCACATGCTCTTGCACAGAAGGACCTGAAAGCTGATCCCATCAGAGCAGAGCTCAAGCCTGACACATTGTTGCACAAAGGTGTGGATTTCTGAATAAAGTTCAGGATGACAAGGGACACTAAAATCCCCGTCAGCTGAGGACGAGCCATTTTAGTAGACATTGATGTCTTTGGGGAAAAGCTCATAGATGTGGTCAATAAGGTCCCTTGTTCAAGATGTAAACTGATTTTAAACTCGTAGGGGTTTCAAGTTGAGATCACTCATTACATATTTGTTTGATATTAAAGAATTGGACCAAACTCAATCTTGTAGTAGATGCATTAATTGATATTGGATTTAAATGAATACCTGATAAATTGTGTACATTTTATTCATGTCATATTATTTATGTCAAGAAAAACATGAAGAAAAGGTTGATTGAAGATACAGGGTTAAAAAAATAGTAAGAAAGAGTACGAGGTAAGTAAGTTTTGTGTGTTCAAGGCCCGGCATGGGCCTTTGTCCTTTTGAGTAAGATATTTATGGTGAGAATGAGAGGGCATCTGTGAAATGGACAGTTTGTACAACAAGGTGGATTGGTCCATGGTGTGGTGTTCTGTCCCTGGTCCGGTGTGGGGATGTTCTTGTGCTGGTGCAGTGGTCGTCCAGTTTCTCAGACTTATAGAAGTTAAGAGGTGCTACACTGTCCATTCTGAGCCTCAGGTTAAAGCTGACTCAGAATTATGGACAGTTGTCTATCTTGGACCCCAGAGAGCATGGAGATGCTGTTCTCCCCAGGCAACCTTTTTTGAGCAGTTTCAAAATTGAGTTGTGTAGTTTGGTGTTTCTTCTTGGGCCCCTGTTTTGATTGTGATATATCTTTTATTCAATCCATGCAATTATGGTAATATACAACTTTTCTTACATCATTTATTGTTGAAAGCTCAAGGTAAAAAGCTGAATGTTTTTCTTCAGTGCGCTTCCCTGATGGCCGAATTCGTTTGTACTGTAAAGGAGCAGACACTGTGGTATATGAGCGCCTATCTCCAGAGAGCAGGTACAAGGACAGCACACAGACCGCCCTGGACGTGAGTATTTCCACCTGTCTCTCCACACACGCACACGCCTTTAGTTCTGACTGTGAATACGAAAACACACCATATAGCGAATGAAATGGGGCCAAGAGCTGTGTTCTTAACCAGGTACTCCATAATTTGCACTGCTTGGCGCATCCATCAGGGAGAGCTGAAAGTACTGTAAGTACAGACCAAAACGACATTTGGACACACATTTTTTATTTTCATGATTTATGAAGATTGTAGATTCACACTGAAGGCATCAAAACTATGAATTCACTGTTGAATTATGTACCTACTAAAACAAAGCATGAAACAACTGAAAATATATCTTATATTCTCAGATCTAAAGTTGTCACCTTTTGCTCTGATTACTGCTTCACACACTCTTGGCATTCTCTTGATGAGCTTCAGGAAGTAGTGACGTGAAATGGTCACTACTTCAGTCTTGAAGGAGTTCCCAGAGATGCTTAGCACTTGTTGGTCCTTTCGCCTTCACTCTGTGGTCCAGCTCACCCCAAAACCATCTGGATTGGGTTCAGGTCCGGTGACTGTGGAGGCCAGGTCATCTGGCCCAGCACCCACCACTCTCTTTATTAGTCAAACAGCCCTTACACAGCCTGGGTGTGAATCTACAGTCAATAGTCAAGAAAAGAAAGGAATCTCATTGAATGAGAAAGTGTGTCCAATTGTGATGCCTAAAATTAAAACTCAATCCGGCCCGCCCAACCCAGAGAAGTGAGCATTGATTTCTCAACCCAGCCCACCCCGAACCCGCAGACATTAAAACTACTGTTTTATTGTCAAAATCAAAGGACAACTCTTTTTCAGATAAAACAACATAAAATGTTTAATTCACTGAATAAATAAAGGTCAATTTACAGAACAGATTTGGACATTTTTAACATTTCCTTTAAAGATGATATTTCTATGGATTCGGAACAAATAACTGTTAATGTCAGGCTTGTTATTGAAAATGTATTTTTCTCACTGGAAGCGCTTGTGGCCGGGATGCGTAAAACAGCTTTTGCCACAAGTGATAAACCAGGCTAATCACGCTGGTGATCTTTGATCTTGAAACTATTGGTAATATAACGCTGAACGTCATCATCTGCCTCAAACAGCTCCTCTGTGTGTCTTCCCACTCAGCAAAAAGCCGACACCTTTTCTTTGGCATCCCTAACATTTATAATACATGCATAAATATAACAATCATAATGAAGATGCTTTCAAATAATTTAGCAAGCTGTAAACTATTTATTTTATAACTCCACACGGCTCCTCCCCTGTCAAACTTCTCTCGCTGCTCTCCATCTCCTCCGCAAACCACTAAATAATGAGGAAAAGGGAATATTCACTATATACCATACCATACCATACCATATTAATATAACGCCTGTAGCCCGCGTAACGCCTGTAGCCCGCGTAACGCCTGTAGCCCGCGTAACGCCTGTAGCCCGCGTAATTATGCACCTGGTTTAGAAGGCCTCTGCTGCGATGCCCGCACCGTCATCAGTCTACACGCCTCTGTGTGGATTACACGTCTTTCATTAAGGTGGAGCATTTTAAGGCTTTTAAAGCGGGGAGTCAGGAAGGTGGCGATCTTACGGGTGCTTGTCACGATGAAATATTTGTTTAACAGCCTCCCTGCGCGATTGCAAATGTACTCAAGGGACTCCCACACCGTGGCTCAGATATATATATTATACATAGGCCGATCAAGAGCTTTTTGACCCGGCCCACCCGCACTCAACATGACTCATATTTTTGAGGCATCAAACCCGCCCGAAACCGCAGGACCCGCCCATCACTAGTGTCCAAACTTTTGGTCTGTACTGTATATGCACACCTTATATATGTATGTATTGTATGAGGTTTTTTAATATATATTTTAATTATCATGAACACCACTGTTTTCAATGTTATGTTTATACATGTATGCAAATGTCCTTTTACTTGTGTGTTCCAGATATTTGCTAATGAGACCCTCCGCACACTCTGTCTGTGCTACAAAGATATCAGTAATCAGGAGTACGACTCATGGGCACGCAGGCACAAGGAGGCTCAGCTGGTGTTAGCTGACCGAGAGACAGCAGTGGACCGCGTCTATGAGGAGATCGAGAACGGCCTCATGGTACAGGCCTCAACCAAGCACCTGCTCACAAACTATGATGGCCTTTAGATTGCACGTCTCACTTTGTCATCTCTTAAAAAATTTTATGAAATGTTTTATGTGCTGTTCGAGCCTATCCTTGAAATTATGCCTGGGACTTTTGTAAACAGTGCATCATGTCTCTTAGTCTTTTGCCTTCTAAACCTTAAACATAAAGTGTAGATAAGCTAGTACTGCTTAATTACCTGACATGTTTCAATGGTGGGCTTCTGTCTACGTCAAAGGTGATGGTGGGACATCTCTTATCGGCTATTGTTAAAGCTGCACTAACTGACTTTATTTTTGTATTCATTACGAAAATGCTATCCATGTCCGTGTAGGGCATTGGGATATACGTCCTTTTGACGAAAAAGTAGCGCAGATTTGTGCTGGCGTGACATTATATTTTAGATCGAGTTTTGATGAAACAAGGAAGAGAATGTGTTTCGGGTCGCAGATTGTGACCAATCACCGCGGACCACTGGCCCCCACTTTTGTGAGAAATCTACAGGTCTCCGTTAGCATAGACAGCTGAGTTAGCACAACAAGACGAGGAGCTAACCTGAAGCTTCGTGTCTTAGTCACCGGTTACTGCTTACACAGCGAGACAGCCATCCAAAAGAAAGTCTCGTTCCTCCGCGCTTCCCGGTTCTATCGTTCTATGGTCACGCCATCCACGTGAATTGCCATGTCCATGTATTTATCCATATTGGGAGACGCTAGCTCCGTCCCAACAGTGGGTGTGTGTGGGGGGCGATAGCTTCGTGGGTGCGGGGAGGGGAGCAGAAAGAGCGAGGCCAGCGAGTCTGCTGCTTCAAAATCCCAAAGTCAGTTAGTGCAGCTTTAACGTATGTGGTCAGTTTGACAAATCGGGCAGATCCGTCAGACTTACCACGCCCCCCACCAGTCTTAAAGCTGCACTAACTGACTTTATTTTCGTATTCATTACGAAAATGCTATCCATGTCCATGTAGTGCATTGGGATATACGTCCTTTTGAAGAATAATTAGCGCAGATTTGTGCTGGCGTGACATTATATTTTAGATTGAGTTTTGATGAAACAAGGAAGAGAATGTGTTTCGGGTCGCAGATTGTGACCAATCACAACGGACCACTGGCCCCCACTTTCGTGAGAAATATACAGGTCTGTTAGCATAGACGGCTGAGTTAGCACAACAAGCCGAGGAGCTAACCTGAAGCTTCGTGTCTTCATCACCGGTTACTGCTTACTTAGCGAAACAGCCATCCAAAAGAAAGTCCCATTCCTCCGCGCTTCCCGGTTCTATCGTTTTATGGTCACGCCATCCACGTGCAAATCCATATTCATGTATTATCCATATTGGGAGACACTAGCTCCGTCCCAACAGTGAGTGTGTGTGGGGGGCGATAGCTTCGTGGGTGCGGGGAGGGGAGCAGAAAGAGAGAGGCCAGCGAGTCCACGGCTTCAAAATCCCAAAGTCAGTTAGTGCAGCTTTAAGTGGGAGCCACGGGAAAAGTCTCCTTGTCTCTGTTGATGGTCCGTGCGCTTTGCTTCTTGATTTCCATCACCTCTCTTATCCATCTGTTGAATTTATGTTCTTTCGTTCCTATTAGTCAGATATTGCTTGGTTCATTGCTTTTTTCCGGTTGTATCCTGTCCCTAGGGTGTACTAGGATTTGTCAGAGCTTTTTGTGTATGGGTTTTCTGTTCTGAGGTCAAGAGTAGATATTGATCCATGTGTTGGTTTTCTGTATACTGAAGTCTTGATGCTTCTCTGCTGTTGGTGAATGTTTAGGTCCAGAAATGGTACGCACCCCTCATTTTCCTCCTCAAATATGTAGTTTATTTTATAGCCCACACTCCCACCCTGACTGTTCTTAATTTGATTGCCTGTTATTGAACATTGTTGTATATTTTATACATGGAACCAAGGACCTCAGATGGGTGTTTTAGCTTTAATCTGTAATACAAAAACCAGACAGAGGATAGACTGTAATTGTAACAACAGCTACAGTTGTGGTAAAAAAGTCACAAACCATGTAAATAATTATAACAAACATGTTTGCAGTTAATTGGGGCCACAGCGATTGAGGACAAACTTCAGGATGGAGTCCCAGAGACCATTGCTAAACTGGCCAAAGCTGACATCAGGATCTGGGTCCTCACTGGAGACAAGAAAGGTACTGCTCCGGTACACAGGGAACTGAAGCTGTCTGCTTTCAGAGGCTTTCCCTGGCCTCTCCAATTGGTATTAGATGCTACACATTCTTCAAATGTGTCTGTTTTGAGCCTGTTACATTGTTCCCGTTTTGAAAATGGGCTTGAGGATGATTTTAGTTCCATCCACACATCACAATCTTCTTGCACAAACTTGTCCCCTTCTGTCCAAATGCTCCGCTTTCAGATCTTGACTTAGGTATTTGTGATTGACATAACAATTATGTTGAGTTTAATCTAATTGGACATAAATTACAAATTTGAATTCATATGATGCTTGTTTTTGAAGAGCTCTTTCCTGTTCTTTTTCTATTGCGTTTCAGAAACGGCTGAAAATATCGGCTACTCGTGCTCCCTGCTCACAGATGACATGCAGATTCATTATGGAGAGGATGTCAAGTCAGTTTTCCTCCGCACTCATTCTGTCCTATCCTTTGGCTTGTACCCAAATCATCTGTTCTGTATGTTTGCAGTGTGAAGCTGAGCGCACGACAGAACACCAGGCGGAACGAGCCCATAAGCAATCGCCCCAGAAAGAAGAAGCCAGCAGAACCCTTCTTTAGCGAGCCGGGAAAGAATGCTCTGATCATCACCGGTGGATGGCTGGTGAGCAAGCTGCTGGCTGGCCTTTCAGCAGACACATGATCGTTTTGAGGGATTTTAACATTAGAGGGACTTGCAAAATGGACTGATCACAACCTATGACTGTGCTGTAGTGGTTTTCTCTTTTCATATATACTCTCAACGTAGTTTTAGAACAATTCACGCATGTTTGGGACATTTATATTGCTTGCGCACTTACCCCAAAAACATTAACCCTGAGTGACTGTCAAAGGACGGTGCATAGTAATGAAGGATTCCTTGAACACAAGCACAGTATGAGTGATAATACTAAAATGTCACACGTTAATTACCACAATGGTTCATTGTTATTGTAGGACCTGAAATGGAAAAAAGAAAATTACAAATATCAAATAAATTACAAAAACAAAGTACTCAGGATAGCATGAGAACCACGACAAATAATGTGTTGGCCGTTGTCCTTCTGAGATTTGTGATCATATCATGTCACAAATCTCTTTCCATAGCACTTGTGTATAATTTATCTTTATAATTCTTGAGTTAGTGTAATATTCTTTCCTACTTGCTCTCATTTGTTGGTATTTTTGTATATTATAATGTATGTAATGTATTTTTAGATAATTGTTGAAAGGCCCTTTTCTTATCAGGGGGGGAAAGGAAAGAGCCTTTACTTGTGGAGACTTGTATTTTGCACTTTTTAGTAAGAGTAATGTTTGTCATATACAATACAATACAATTTATTCTTGTATAGCCCTAGGTCACAACAGAAGTCATCTCAGAGGACTTAACAAATCCATTGAATTCACCAACACAGATCAGAGAATCAACAGTTAAAACACATGAAAAATATAAAGCACACATAGAAGAAAATGTCCATACATGTTGTAGAATGCTAAAGTGTCCTGATCATCACCAATCCTTTCTGTTGGACACTAACTGTCCAACAAGACCCTCCTGCATCGACAAGGAAAAACTCTTAAAAAACCCAGTGGGAAAAAGTGAGAAACCTTGGGGAGAACTAGGGAAACCCACAGGGAGGGAGACCCATATGAGAAAGAGATCTGCTCCTCCGGACTGACAGGCTAATGATCTAGGACCTAAGCTAGCTACAGAACGTGGACCAGTGGCCGCTGAACGTGGACAGGTCCGGTGTGCTTCAGCTATAAGTGAAGTGAAGAAACAAGTTGTAAGCTGAATTTTTATATCGGCCATGCATACTTTTAGACCTCTCTGTATTTAATCAACAGAATGAAATTCTTTATGAAAAAAAGAAGAAGCGTAGACGTCTGCGACTGCGTCGTCTGGGCAAACGGCCCCCTCCCTCCAGCCCACAGGACGGCCAGCCCCTGGACGAATGGGAGAAGGAGCAGAGACAGGTGTGCCACAACACTACTATATTGTATGTGTGTATCAGAGACATCGCAGTACCCATAGTGAGCCTTGTGGGATTTGTGATCAGTCCTGGTCCAGCTGAAGTGGAGTTGATGACTGTATTGTCTTTTATTCCAAGAATACATGTTTTTGGGCCAGATGGTCAAAAAGAGGCGATATCTATTTAAAATGGTTCCCTCACATAAGAATTCCCGAAGAATAATTAATTATAGTTGGTTAATTGTTATTTGGGAAAGCTCACCTGTTATCCAAAGGTATACATTTTGAAAGGGAGGGTGTTGCATGGGCGGGTCAAACCGCTGACTGCATTCAACATTCTCATCAAATTTGAAGTTTAAACTCAAGTAAATGTGGGGTTGCATGCCTTTCAGATCGACTTTGTAGACATGGCGTGCGAGTGTGAGGCTGTCATCTGCTGCCGTGTCACTCCAAAACAAAAGGCCAACGTGGTCAGTCTGGTGAAGAAGTACAAGAAAGCGGTGACCCTGTCCATCGGAGACGGAGCCAACGACGTCAACATGATCAAAAGTACCAGAGCTACTCACTATCTTGAACTCTTATCAGTGACAGGCCAAGCTCTGAACTAGTAAAATATGGTTTGAACAAGCCTTTGATCCTTATTTCATACACAAACAAAATCTCAGTCTACAATACAAATACAAATACTAATATGTATTGAGTAGCATTAAAACTTCTGAAAGGTACATTTTGAAGCACAAGGAAGTATTTGTTGAATTTGGATGCAGCCTATTGCACACTCTGCTACCATGTTGTTCCAGATTTGAATAGTTATTTTTGCATTCAAATTTCTGTTTTTCTTTGCGTTGAATATATTTTTTAATTTAGAATATTTGTTGACGGCCCTTTTACAGTGTACATGGAATATCACAGGGTTATCAAATATAACCTTTTGAATGTGGTATTTTTCATGCTCCTCTGACCATGGTCTTTATTTTTACCCACATAGTTTTTCTTTTTTATTTTCTGAAAATTAGCTTGTGTAAAACAATGGTATTTTTGCTTGAAGAGAAAAACATAGCGGATTGCTAACTTGAACTACGGTGGAGCGAGCCTTTGTTTGTGCTGACTTTCAGTAAAGGAGCAGAGCTATACAGTGAGACTGAAATAAAGAAGTGTATAGGATTGTTTTGACTCAATATTGAGATTCTAAATGTATCATAATTACCCTATTGTGTCATAGATTGTTACTATAGAAATCTTATTTAATCATCTGGAGTTTCCAGGATGAGTTTTGTAGACAATCTTGATGGTAGCTTGTGTCCACAGCGGCAGACATCGGCGTTGGCATCAGTGGGCAGGAAGGCATGCAGGCGGTCATGTCCAGCGACTACGCCTTCGCCCAGTTCCGCTACTTGCAGCGTCTCCTCTTGGTGCACGGCCGCTGGTCCTACATCCGCATGTGCAAGTTCCTGCGCTTCTTCTTCTTCAAGAACTTTGCCTTCACCCTGGTCCACTTCTGGTACTCTTTCTTCAGTGGCTACTCCTCACAGGTCAGTGACTTGGATTGATTGATCAAAATGCATGTAAACTTACAAAGATAAGATAAACTTTATTGATCTCACTCTGGAAAAATGCACATGTAACATTTGGCATAGATGAAATCACTCAGATTGTGCAAAAACACAGAAGTGTGCAACATGTTAAGGTTAAAAATATAGTTGGTGCAGGCCCTGCGGTGGCGCTCCTTCTTGCACTGAGGGTGCCTCAGTCTTCCACTGAAGGAGCTCCTCAGCTCCTCTACAGTCCTGTGCAGTGGGTGGGAGGTGTTGTCCATAATGGAGGTGACCTTGACTAGCACCCTCCTGTCCCTCACCTCCTCCACAGAGTCCAGGGGGCAGCCCAGAGTGGAGCTGGCCCTCCTGACCAGCTTGTTCAGTCTGCTCCTGTCCCGCTCTGTGCTGCCCGGGGCCCAGCACACGGCAGCGTAGTGTATGGCAGAAGAGTGGCTACCAGAGTCATAAAAGGTCCTGAGCAGAGGGGAATGGTTGGTGGTGGTCAGACGGGCCGATGGCACATACTGGTTGCCTCGCCTCTGTCAGTGTGCCCCAGGGCAGCTGTGGCTACAGTAGTAGTTTATCACCACCGTGTATGGAGTGAAAGAATGACATGTAAAGCGTCTTTGAGTGTCCACAGAAGCGCCATATAAAACCGATGCATTATTATTATTGAAGTTGATTACCATCAGTCGTCAAAGTCTGTGATAACCGACCGGTATTCCAATTTGTTCCCCTCAGACACACAGCCCACGATGGCTGAGTCGTCTGAGAACTTCTGCAGGTGGCAGCTGTGTGTGTCGTAAGAGTAAAGATTAAAGAGTTTTAGACCGTGCCCTAAACAAGACTAAATTCATGTGGGCTACCCAGAAATTTTACCCATAGAACTAAACAGCTTGACCTCAGCTGACCTGAACCCTGAACCTACAGCTTTCATAAAGGTCAGGTTTTGTGGGTATTTTAGTGTCCCTTGTCGTCCTGAACTTGTTTTCTTCTTAAATACTTAGGTTTTCTATAAATTCACACTTTATTGCAAAAAACTCTGCTTGATTGTCCCCTGCTCTAGCTCTGTTCCGCTGATCAGTAGCGTCTACTGGTCAGTAGCGCCTGATCAGTCAGGTACTACTGCTGTGCTACTTGCTGTGCTCTTCTGTACATGTGCAGGAGAGCCACACACATGTGTTTGGTGCAAATCATCTTGGGATCTCGTCCACTGGGCAGAACCGGGAAGACCAGAGATACCACCAGTGATTTTAGATTTGTTAGGCAGATTAATCGCGTTTTAAAATCAAGCTTTTATCATTTGCGACTTTTATCTAAGGTTAAACCTTTTTTTATCTTTTAATCTTTTTGAGCCGGTCATGCACGCTTTTTATTTCGTCACGCCTGGACTATTGCAATGCACTTTATGCGGGCATCCCCCAAAACGCACTTTCCCATCTGCAGTTGGTCCAAAACTCAGCGGCACGACTTTTAACAGGAAGCAGAAGCCGTGATCACATCACACCAATTCTGGCATCGTTGCACATCGTTGCACATCGTTGCACATCGTTTGTTTTTAAAGCTTTGAATGGACTGGCCCCTCCTTACATCTCGGACCTCATCCAAATTTACCATTCGCCCTGCGCGCTTGAGGTCCAAGTCAGCGCCAGCTTGTGGTACCTAGGACGAGACTTAAAACCCGGGGGGGACAGGGCCTTCTCTGTGGCTGGACCAAAGCTGTGGAACGCTCTGCCCCCCCACATTCAAACTGCTCCTTCTGTCTTAAGACCCATTTTTATGCTCTGGCTTTTATCACTGCGTGAGTTGTATGGTCCTTTTATTTTCATTTTATTTAATCTTTTTATTATTTTTATATTCATAAATATTTGCACACACGGTTTTCATATTTGATTTTGTATTTTACTGTTTTACTATGTTTTTAATTTTATTGTGCAGCACTTTGGAAAACTGTGTTTATGAAATGCGCTATATAAATAAAGTGGATTGGATACCCAATTGTGGGCGAGTTCCGCAAATCTTTCAGCCCCATGGTGACACATGGATCATCGGGGCTTGGTTATACTACCTCTAAGTCATGTTTATAAAAGTTCATTCAACAATGAAAAGGCATCACAAATCTAATCCCAATTTTTTTGTCATTAAAATGTCTAGTACTGTATGTGGCAAGATTTGGAACAGGTTTGGGAACTTGCAGCTGGGCTGTACCAAAAAATCACATGCTTTCACTTATTAACAAATGTAAATTTGTGTAAGCCCTCAGTCGTACAAGGATTAGTCAAGGCAAAGGAAGGTTTCTCACCCATCATCTGTACTTCTTAGCAAGTTTTCCCGACGTTTCGTCCTCAATCCAAAGGACTTCTTCAGGGAATGAATTCTCAGACCGCGCGTTGGAGATTTACAACCTATGGGTGTGGTTAGCCACACCCTAATCCTGATACTAACTCATAAACAATCTCCCAAGTTAGGGCGTTGTTTTTAAGGTGTCGTCATAGATGCGAGGCAAAACAAACCCTCCTCCTCTGTTAAGAGAAGGTTTTTGTTTCCTCACAAAAATGGCTTCTTTTAAGGTCAGTGACATGCTAATGAGTTAGAGTCGTTAGCCTCAGCAGGGTCGTTAGACCTGCTCTCTTCTACATCAAACAGACCTTAGATTGTTTATGAGTTAGTATCAGGATTAGGGTGTGGCTTACCACACCCATAGGTTATAAATCTCCAACGCGTGGTCTGAGAATTCATTCCCTGAAGAAGTCCTTTGGATTGAGGACGAAACGTCCTCAAGTACAGATGATGGGTGAGAAACCTTCCTTTGCTTTAAATGTAAAGTAAAATTAAAGGCGCAAGCGGCGTCGAACGTCCCTCACTGCACCGCTCAAAGGAGGTGGCGCCGCAACGCCATGATTAGAGCCCGTAGACAGAGAAAAATGTGTGTAAATTTTTACTGAATAAGATCAGTTGGTTTGGGTCCCCATGTGAAAATGTGGCTCAGTCTGTAAGGGGCGCTAAAGAGCCAATTTAATATTTCACACCTTCAGGTGACCCAGGCCCAAGAGTTAAACAACCGACCATGTGACTAATCCAAATTTTACAAACAAGTAGAGCAATTGTGGAGCAATTTTCAGCCAAATCGGTGAAACTGCCGAGGCTGGTTTGATGTTCGTGCGAGGTGTACATTTGCCATTGACACAGAGTGGGGAGTGTTTGACGTCACCACGGCAACAGGGTAAAAAATATGTGTGTGTCATTGACTTTTTGAATTAAGAGGGCAAAACAGAATTATGAAAACTAAACGTGATTATCCCCATGTAAAACTTTGACATAGTCTGTAGGGGCCGCAAATGGGCCAATTTTAATTTTTTCACTTTCAAATGATCTAGACCAGTGTCTCCCAAAGTGGGGTCCGCGGCCCCCTGGTGGGCCGCGAGGGTACTGCAGGGGGGCCGCGGGAGGACATAAAAAAAATAAAAATGATAATATAATTATTTAATGTTAAATTTATAATGTTTTGTTTGTAATATTAAAATATTTGTGTTCATTATTTGACTTGAATAATCCACTGTAATCATTTTTGTATTACAATGTTTGTAGCAGAGGCTATTTCCCCAAAATAAAATAACCAGAAAGGCCTATTCTTAATGTTGTCTTCTTGGTTATTATTTTGGGGGGCCACGCAGACCCGTCAGATTTTTAAGGGGGCCTCGGTGTTACTGAGTTTGGGAATGGCTGATCTAGACCTTAAAGTTGAACAATGCATTAAAATTGTGTGCAAATCAGACTTTGTATATGCAAACGGGAGCAAATTAGCATTTTTGTCATGTCTTGACTTGAACATGTATACCTAATATTGTGGTTCTACGTAAAACTTGACCTTGGCCCCACTGCCATAGGCGCAATGTAAACTGACGTTTGTAGGGTGCACTGTTCTGGCATTCTTTTAGTCCCATAAAAATAAACAAAAAAAAGGTAATTTTCTGCTGGTTTTGAATTTTTCATGCTTGTTCAGGGGGTCAAATTAAGGTTCAAAGTGCAGAAGAATTTTCCAAAAGTCTCCGAGCAAAAACAATATAGGTTTCAATGACACATGATACATAATTTTAAAGTGTTTGAGTTTACGCACGCAACCATCGTGTTTTGGTGAGTGACGGGCGCTGACGCGTCCGTCACCCCTGACACCCCTTGCATTCACTATTGGCCCCAGTCGGGGCTCGGGCCTAATTACACATCCTGTAATCTTATCAGCAAAAGTGATAAGATTACAAGGATTTGGACCAAATTAATTAATTTGATCAACACGGCATCATTATTGTGTGTGTTTGTATTTTTGTTTGCAGGTGGCTTATGAGGACTGGTTTATCACTCTGTACAACCTGTGCTACAGCAGCTTACCTGTTCTCCTGGTGGGCCTTTTGGACCAGGTCTGAACCTTTTCTCCACATTCAACATTCAGTCAATTCTAAGCTATACTGTAAGGCTGGGAATCATACTGTAGATGCTCAACATTTATTATACATGATTCACTGGCCTTGAAAGTACTATAGCCGCTCGAGACCGCGGGACCATGGTAGCGGGTCTGAGTCATGAGCTGAAATACTGCCATGACCGTGACCTCATTCCACGTATGTATTCTCTATGTACATTCCAAACAGTTTGTCCGGTTTCCTGCACTATACAAGTGTTACTTAATAACATGATACAAAATGTTATCAGAGACTTGTTAAAACAAAAGAGACGTCTCTATAACAATCGCTCAACACTGTATGGCTTCTGAATTTGACAGATATTAGAGATATTTAGACCTAATTTCTATTTTTAGACTAGATTAACATGTGATTTGCCCTCTTCCTTTCTTGATAGGACGTGAATGATAAGTTGAGTCTGCGCTTTCCCAAACTCTATCTGCCGGGCCAGCAGGGATCGCTCTTCAACTACAAGAACTTCTTCATCAGCCTGTTTCACGGCATCTTTGTGTCCCTGATCATCTTCTTCATTCCTTACGGGTCCTTCCTGCAGACCATGGGCCAGGACGGAGAGGCACCCTCCGACTACCAGTCCTTTGCTGTGGTCACCGCCTCCTCCCTCATCTTCATCGTCAACTTGCAGGTCAGTCCCACAGGGAACTGCTTTATTCACCAACACTGTGGCTCATTCACAAATGTACTGCGATGCCTCTGTATTGTGCTCATGCTTTTTACTAACAGTTTGTTTGGTCTTAAGGGGACCTTAAGACACACTTTTATGTAGTGATTGTGTATGCGGGTTACACGTGCCTTTATATCTATTTTTCACTTGCTTACTTGTTTGCACCATATTTCTTGTTTTTTACTCCTTGTTACATAAAGTGACAGTAAAAAGGATTCTGATTTTAATAAACAATTCTATTAAAAGGGCACTAACGTTATTAAAAACTATTTTTTTTCTGATAAAACACATTAAAAACATGTATTTCCCACCTTTGCAATGTGTTTTTGTGTTATAGATAAGTAATAAATCAGTAAAATAACCTTTTAGTATCAACGCCTCTGATTGGCCAGTAAAATGATGACGTACTTGTAGGGGTCGCAGCTCTCGCCTCACTGTTTACGGCATTGCTCCTGCTGCCGCTTTGGCACATATAAACCTTAAAATGGGTGTATTTTGTATGGCCCCGGGATGCAGCAATGAAAGTAACCAAAAGAAGAGTGTAAACAGCAGTCCCTACGATCTTTGACTTATTCAGAGAAGGTCACGGTCCAAACAAACTGAGAGAAGCCAGTCGATGAAATTAGTTCTATCAAGCTCCAACTAAAACCAATTTTACGAGTTTCAACCCAGTATTCAGCAGAAAACACAACAACTGTCATTGAACCATGAATCCATGTTTCACTCTAACTACGTTTAGTAAAATATATAGATATGACACATACCATCATGTTTTAGACTTTAGAGCCACAGACACATGTTCAGAATAAGACCATAACGCTACATGTTTGCATTTGATGGAAGACACTCACCATTTCTCTCACACTCAACATCTGGAGCTGGGACACAGAGTTGAGGCTTCTGAGTTGCGGGTATTGACGTGTTAGCTGATGTTTGCTTGTTAACCGATGTCCGTAAAAATAGCGTCAATCCATCTTGTCAAACCACCTCCAGACTTTTTTTTTTTTTTTTTTTTTTTTTTTTTTACAACTTAGTGTTTTAAACTTTGTGTTTAAAAACGTTGTGCCCGAAGGCTTTGACGGCTGGGTAATTAAAACATATCAAAGATCTGCCTTTCTTCTACGTCCCATAGTTTGTTTAAAAGAGTCCAGAGTAGGACAGCCCCACAGTCTTGGAATTGTGTTTAGTAATTTAGTAGCAAATAAAATGGGAGAGCGGTCCAGTGCCCGACTTGTTGGGTGCTCTATGCCCACATGGATCAGTGTTTTGTTCCGTGTTTGGATTTGGGTTCTTTTGATAATTGGACACTGGGATTGGAGAGCCTTTGGGAGTAGTCCATGCAGCAGTTCTGTCGCTTTTACGGTTGGGATCTTTCATTTCACGGTAGTCACTTTTACGCTTCTAAACTTTTCTCTGCATTACGATGTCCCTGATGTATTCCTTCGTCCCGATACCTTCACTAACACTTACCTATTTACACTCACTCGGGTGCACCATCGAGCTCAAACTGACCGCATCCGCAAACCGGGTCGAGACGTGTCGGACCCGGTCGGACCATAGATCCATACTCCAGCCCGTGGAAACGGCCCTAATGTCCGCAAATGTCCATTTCTTGCAGATTGCTCCTCATCTGAACCGAGTCAGAGTCCTCAAAATCATAATGACTGTCATAACAAGTACGCAAGGGCTCATAAATAAAAGCCCCTGACTTGTATTGTCCATCACTGAATGACAAATATCTGTTTAAAACGTCCGTATACAACGTTATGGCTTTCCATTGCATATCAACAAAGCCCGATGACTCCTATGTGTACGTCACTTCCGGTCTCGGCAAATTTTTTTTTTTGTAAGCAACACATCATCATCAGGATAAAAGGCTTTTTATGCACACGTAAAGGTGCTTCAGTTAGGCTTAGTTAATTGCCAGGGCAAAAAATATATTAGAGTTCAAACAAAAACTGCACTCCTTAGCTTTTCCATAGTTTTGGCGTAATGACGGAGAAGGCTCTGTCTCCTCTAAACAGTCTGAGGTCTTCTAGAGCGAGGCACAGTGAAGACTTTCTGGTCAGAGTTCTGCAGGGTATGTGGAGGTGGAGGGCCAAGTAAGGCAGAGCTAGGTTCCTCAGCTCAAGCTCAAGTAGAGACCAATGTGTGTCCAAGCAAGCCGCATGTCTTCTTGACCACTGTGTGTTTTCAGATCTCTCTAGACACTTCCTACTGGACCTTTGTCAACTGCTTCGCTGTGTTGGGAAGCATCGCCATCTACTTCGGCATCATGTTTGATATCCACAGTGCGGGCATCCACGTCATCTTTCCTGCGTACTTCACGTTCACCGGTCAGTTCCACACTTAAAGTCCAGTACACTGTAGCCTTATCAGCTGTCAAGGAGAAGAGACTTTCAAACTGCACTTGTAATGCAGCAGAAGTTTATTCATGAACCAGTTCCAACATGATGGTTAGGTTCTGCAGTGCACCACATTTCACTCTTACACGATCAGCAACCAATTTAATGATCCATCCATCCATTTTCTTCCCTTTTCCTATTTCTTCCCCCTGGCAGGCAATCAGCTGCCACCCAATTCACGAAGCACCAGCCAATATAATGATAATTTGCTATTTTGTCAAGCACTCAAGACTGAACATTAGAAACTGGGAAAACAATGTATTTGAAATGTAGCCTCATGTGCTTTGGGAACAAACGTTGTGGTCTTTGAATAAAATATCCAAATCAAATGGTTGTGGTCGTAACATGACAAAATGTACTAGATCTTCAAGCTGAATAATTTCACAACCTAGCGTTAGTCTTTTTGTATGGAATTTTCTGACCAGATGTACGGTTTCTCTGCTGTGTTCAGGCGCTGCCTCTAACGCCCTGCGGCAGCCGTACCTGTGGCTGACCATTGTGCTGACCGTGGGCATGAGCCTGCTGCCAGTCATCTGCATCCAGTTCCTCTACAAGACCATCTGGCCCTCTGTCGGCGACAAGGTGTGTGTGCGTGTGCGTGCGTGTGTGTGTGTGTGTGTGTGTGTGTGTGTGTGTGTGTGATCACAGAGGGAATAAAGACTGATCTTATGTGCTGCTCAGGTGCAAAGGAACAAGAAGAAGTACGAACAGGAGCTGGAGCGTGAGGAAAGGGAGAGGGCCCCTGCCTTCCAGAGGGGCCGGCGCTCCCGCAGATCTGCCTACGCCTTCTCCCACTCCCGTGGCTATGCTGACCTCATCTCCTCCGGTCGCAGCATCCGCCGGAGGGCCACAGGGAGAGCCAGCACCCTGCAGCACAGCATCCAAGAGGTGCCCCAAGCAGAGAACATCTGACTCACAGGTTTGGGACAACTGCCTCTAATCACATCCATGTATTATTGTGCTATTCAATAGGAGTTTAACGATGCAACCATTGACTATGTAACGCAATGCCCAAATGTATTTCATGGCACCCTTCACGATTCATATTCCATATTTCCATATATCTGCGCAGTAGAAAACCTTTGTTAAAACACTCTTCAATGTCAAACAGTCAAGGGTGTCATATCACTCGTCTGTCATCTACTCTTGGGCTTATGGCTCCCTCAACACTGCGGCGAAGGCAACAGCTCAGAAGCATGTTCCTCCACAAAAACTCTCCAGTTGTGCTTGAGGGAGACGGACAGACGGCCGCATGGATTCGGACAGATGGCAATACAAAGATGAATCTGACAAAACTTTTTGACTCAGCTGCCGTAAGTGACATAAGCACAGGCATATATGAGGTGTAATATGAGAGCCTTTGTGAAATCAAAAAAGAATAATTATATTGACGTATTTGCTCAATATAAATATTGACAGTCATGAGTCTATGGGGTCTGGGCAAGCCCTGGTGATCCAAGACGGCGCCCTATTCAAATGAATGGCTTGTGCTCAGTGGTGCATTGGAAACACACTGGGGCCGAAAGATTAGTTTGACTTGCCCATATTTGGGCATCATCTGGTCCTCCTGGTTCTGTGCAATGAACGAGCTCCCATGATGCTTTGCGGCTATCATGCACGTGCCCAGAGGGGCTTGGCTCTGTGACTAATCAGACGCTGCTGATCAGAGCAGAGATAGAGCAGAGCTAGAGCGGAGTTACAGCGGGAGCCAACTGAGCAGAGTTTGTAGCCCTAAAGTGTGGGGTTAAAGAAAACTAAATGATTTAAAGCCACCCTGTGTAATTTGTACAGCTGCTCCATATGAAAAAACATGTTAAAGGCACGCCGTGTAACTCTTGGCCACTAGGGGCGCTAGACCTGCAACTTTCATGTTTAGCGCCCCTAGTGGCCACAAGCAACTCAGCACTGTCGCAAAAGTCAACAAACAGTCAGCCGGTGTCTTTTGAGTGTGTATTCAGACAGCATGCACTGGTGTGTGTGTTCAAACTGTAGAGACATGCCTACAGATATTGAGAGACTCTGCTGTGGTCAGCCTCCAGACCGCTGCATTAGTAATCTACCACACATGGACTTCTATATCCTGGATGAGGGAGTTCTGCGTCTAGCTCGTGCTGCGTGGAATGACATCTTTGCGGTCGATGACATCCAGGAACCAGGTGAAGAGCAGCGCTCATACAGACATGCAGCTTACAGCACGATCCCTTTCGCGTTTCCTCTTTTTAGCCTCCTCCGAAGGTTTAAAATTTTTCCTTGCCTCAGCCATGACCAGGAGTCGAGCAGGTGAAAAATGAGTAGCAAAAGCCTTAGCTCCATGAGTATATCAGCGCCTGTAGCCGTAAAGCAAGTCTTTCTTCCAAGTCACGTGACCTGGTGGCAGACGGTCCGTCTGCTCGAAACTTACATGGGCGGTATTTCAAGAGGGCAGCCCCGCTCGGAGCATTGCAAGTGTCAAGCGCTGTATATTGGCCCAAGTATTCATATAAAATAACTCATATGTGTCAACTCTTTAGGTCACAAAGTCCGCGGTGTGCCTTTAACTAAAAACAAACTTTTTAAGAATATTTACCTCCACCATGTTTTTTTAATTGTATTCAGAAGGCTTAGAATTTAACTTAAAAGTGTCCATGAGAGAGGAGTGCTCTCAGTGTAAATGCGCCATCTTGAAAAACAGTGATGGATAAGGGACAAAAAGGATGCGAGAATCGTGTTTTCGTTTCACATGAGCTACTGATATTGTTGCTTTCACTGTGCCTTCACAAGTTGGAAGAAGGAACCATGGAGGACCACAGTTATGTAAAAGAACCATGAACCACAGTTATATAAAAGAACCATGAAGGACCACAGTTATGTAAAAGAACGATCCAAACAGCAATCTTTTAGAAAGATAATCATGCAGAAGTCCAGCGTGATGCAGATACGGCGCTACATGAGCTTTTAGCTCTGTATATATCCTGCTTCTTTGATCTTCGTAGTTTTAAGCTCCCACAGACGTTATTCCTCCATGTGTCTCTTCTCTTCACGCTGCGTTTGTAAAACTATATATTATAATAGATCCATGGTAAAACTCAGTAGAACCTCTGTGCAGGGTGTCGCGTCTGAATGCAGTCTTGTTTACATCCACTCCTCCACACGACTGACAAGTGCCCGAGACGTTTGGAGAGATCCGGTCATTTATCAAACTAAAGTATTCTTTCCTTGGCAGTCTGGTGAACGACTGAGAGTTGACTCAACTCAAAGGCTTCCGTACTATATTGGACTGCAATATAGGATCTCAACGCTAGATAGCGCTAAAAATTACAGTGTGTACCTTTTAAGAAGAAAAAAAGTTCAGGACAACAAGAGACACCAAAATCCCCACAAAATCCTCCTAAATGAAAGCTGTAGGCTCTCTGTCAGCTGAGGTCGAACTGTTTTAATTTACATTGAGTTGTATGGGACTTTTTTCTGGGTAGCCCACATGAATTTAGTCTGCAGTACCACGGGCACGCACTGATTTTTAACGTGCCATTTTACAATATATTCTGGTTGTATACACTTAATTTATATCTGTAGTTGTTTTTACTATCTACTCTGGGGCTGTAGAAGAATGACTATATTTGATTTGATTTGACAGGGGCAGTCCCAACATGAGCTTCCGCACACAGACTTTCCCACAATGCAAAGCGAGTGATATGGCGGCTTCACCTCTTCCTCCACACCAGTGACTAGAGCTGCTGTGTTCCAATGTCTCTTCTCAGGTTCCAAAGCCCACAGCTGCTGCATGTGACATTTGAAGTGTTTCAAAAGCTTGTGAAAAGGATGTGTCCCACACTTCACAGCTAAGAAATCTCAAGTTTCCTTCTTAATCTTGTGAAAAGCTGTTTTTGTGTGTAATAAATTATTGTTTAGTTTCTGTTGTCTGTACAGACAGGTGTTTTAAAATGTATTTAACCGGCTAATAAACGTCTTCCATATATGGTGTGCGTTACAAGGCACAGGGGTTTTTAACATGTACTGTACCATTTTTGACTTTATATTCAGCCCAAAGACTGTTACCAAATATATTTTATTATCTGCTTATTAATAAAAACATCCTAAAATATGGTTCTTACTTTACTGACTCCAGGAAAGGAACTAGAACTATTGCAAAACGAGAAACTTTTAGACAGTGAACATTGCACCTACATGTATGGCATGGGGAGAAACATGTAAACGGAAAGCAGGAATTGAACCCACAACCTCTGCAGCTTTTCACATTGCCTTCCTCGAGAAGGTTTTAAATGTTGTAGATTATTAATAAGATTTAATTCTAACTTTCCTTCAAATGCAGACACCAACACTGTAATCTTCCGTTACTGTTACAGGTAACCAAACCAACAAATGTGTTGTTTTTCCTTTGAACACAAACTTTTAGAATGTTGTCTTTGTCAACAGGATGTTTGTAAAGCATAGCTGGAGTCTTGACACATTCTTGAGTTCTAGAAGAACTGAGAAGGGGCCCTGTTCTGAAAATCCTCTTCAGCACTAAATATGCTGCTCTGTTGTGAATCTGCTTGATGTTGAATAATAAAAATTGACATTTGGTGACTGAGACACACAGTCACAAAAAATTAGGTTAAATATTTGCTTTCATAATCATAGGGTCAGAACTTTACAGTTTGTTGGGTATAATTTAACCCTAACCCAGGCAACTTTTCTGGAATTTTGGCCCACTCCTCTTGAGTCATAGCAGGTTTGTGGACCTGTCTGTTAAAACCTTGGTTTTGAATAATACCTGTACGACTGAGAGCTTACAAACTTATTATTCTAACTTATCTTGCGTTTTCCCACTTTTTCAGCTCTGCCCACAAATATTTAATTGGATTGAGGTCAGGGCTGTGGTGGCCACTCTCACTCATAGACTTAGTGATGTTAAGCCGTTTTTGTGCAATTTTGGAGGTGTGCTTAGGGTCTTAGTCAATTTCTGAAAGGTGTCACTGACGCCTCCCCTCCCTCGCTGATGTCTTGAGATCCAGTTGTAGGAATGACCATCACGTTTTTGTTTAGAATTTATTTAAGAGCAGCAACACTGAAGAACAGGAATAACATAACACATTTTAAATGAATCAATAAATTTGAATATTTGTGGAGTCACAACACCCCCACCACTTCATTCCTCCACGAGGGTTAGTTGGTCCAAGGACCAACACTGCGGTCTGTGATTCAAAACTGCAGTCACTTTTGTTTCATAATTTTTTATTTATATATGTAGTGATTTTTTTACGACCAAGGTCACCCAAAGTCTTGTAAAATGTGAACAAATCCTAAAACAACAAATCCGTCTTATTATAAGCCTTTTTCTATTAATAGACAAAGCTGGGGTATCTTACTTTTGTTTCATATATAATCTGTCTAGTCACTTCCAAAAGAAACGGACAACCATGTCTTGCATGCATGCAGGAAAGAACCCATAGTTTCTTTTTTGAATCTTTAGGTTGAAAGCTGAGGTCCTGACAATTTGTGAGAACTAATAACTGACTTAGTGGCCTCGATTGATGCTTATCAAATGGTGAAAAGATTGCGTCAAATCTGAACTTATTCTTAACTTGGTCAAGGTTTATTACTTCTGAGGAAGAAGCAGTTGTTATAGCAACCAAAGTAAACAAGGTCAAAGCTATTAATACTTACCCATAGTAATGAATGAGACACCTTTTAGTTTAAAGTGTCAGATATTGTGCGATAGTTGTCTTTGAATTTGACAAGCTTTTTGCCACAAACCACAGAAAAAAGTTCAAATCAAAATTCAGCTAAAACAAAAAGTTACAGTATTTTTATCTCTTAACTATGGGGTGTATTGTATTATGTCCTCAGGATTATTGATCTTTGGGCCTTCACTGTGTACAAATGTACTTTTCAGGTGACCAGAGAAAAGCAAACAAGGCAGTTCAAAACACATTTATTATGTACCTCCTCCATAAAACACGCACACACACATACATACACGCACGCGCACACACACACATACGCGCGCACACACCATGCTGCAGCCACCGTGTAAACAACGAAAGCACTTTAAGGCCGGGCATCAAACCAATCGCTTTCAAAAATGATACTTGCAATAAAACTGTTGTAGATACACACGAGGTCATTACTCTGGACACACTAACAAAAGACATACAAAGATTTGGCCGGTCCAACCTCACGGAATGTCATTTTGTAAACTTTATGAAGAATGAATAGTAAACACAGGTGTTTGGCCTGCTTGGAAAATAGAATCATTTCATTGTACATTTTGGCAACTGCCTCAAAACCATAGTCATGTTAGATGTAAGACAGGCCAGACGCTGCAGGACCACTGAGCACCATCCCAGACTTCAATCATTCAAAAGATATTGAAGCCTGAACATTACAATTGAGACATTGTGGCATGTTGCACATCAAGATCCAATTTAAGTAATTGTAAGTAAAAGTAAGTGATCCAAGTTAAGTAATCGTCCATATTTATTTTTTAAATTAGGGTAAATAAAATAATAGTTATAGGAATTTTTTTTTCTTCATCTTGGTCTATCTGTCCACTGCTGCATAAACAATCTGTTCACAATAAAGGTACATTCATCGGGAAACGGAAGTCATGGAAAACCACTTTCATGTGTGAAATGGTTTCATAATGGTGTTTAATGACCTATTTACAGTTTTAAGGTTTTGGAAAGCTTAAACTAGTGCTAGAGTTAAACATTTTTTTGTTTGGATAGGCCGGGATGTATGCGTGGCCCTGATATAAATAGAATGAAACATAGATCTGACCTTTTGATTTTGTTATTCAGATTGGTTTTGACTTTTTATTGATATTTTTCATAAATAGCAAATTTAGTCTTCATTTTAAATACAGAAAAAACAATTTAAAGATGTGACAGAGCCAGGAACTATAGTGACCATGGAGTTTATTACAGTTCATTTTGGTTTAAAAGTTAGGGAATCCGGCTTTCTTCAAGTGGTTCTTTGTATGAGAAGTCCTCTTAAATATACTTTGGCATTTTGTGTTATAGAATGTGAAATAATTTTAGTAATGTAATATGGATACACCTGAGGATTTGTCATGACATAAAATAGGATAATTTAGACAGAAGTAGCAGAGTCGTGTTTGTGCCAGAAGTTCCTGATAATTGTGTGGATGGAGCTCCAAGAAATGTACAATCTCAGAATCGGGCTAAATAAGGTTAAAGAGGCCTCTGGGCTGTGGCGTCTGGCCTCAGTGTGCAGTGTGAAGACATGTCCAGCAGAAGGCGACAAATAGATGAGACAGACATGGCCCCTGCAGCTTTTCAACAAACTGAAAGACAGAACACACACACAGCTGCTAGACTAATCAGAAACATGCGAATACAAATATGTAAATATGCTCTTTCAAACACATAAGTTAGATTTCTGCTCTACAGAGGATCCTTTTATGGTATGTTTTGCGCAATACCTGAATCTGAACACAATTTGAGGTATGTTTTGGCACACGTAACCATACTATCATTGAGATCATAGAATGAGAACCTTTTTTCCTCAATCTGCTCCCAATAAGCTACAAAGGTTGACAATTTTTTTAGGATTTTATCATTCTTATCTTGGTGGTCAGTTTGTAGATAGAATCGTGTAACACACACACAGACTGATTTTTACATAAAGAGAATTCCCACTTTGTCGTCAAATTTGGCACAAATGACAAACTGCTTTTTATGATCCTGTAATGTTTCACCCAAATTAAATTGTATTCTTACATTGAGTTTGTCAATTTTTCCATGGGTTGCTATTGGTAACATCCCTATTGGAAAATAAAATGATAAATCATCTTTCATCTTAATCCACATTTCAACATGTTATGCTTCTATCAGGAAGAAAGTAACTTAAATTGAAAGTGCAAACAATACTATTCAACATTCTCCGCTAAAGTATATGCGTTTAATGCCATAAAGCCGAAACCAAAGTTTCCATGGAAACAAAGTGGCGATGCAAGCCCACTCAGAGTCAAGACTTCAGTGCCATAAAAAAGTATATTTGTCTATTTTTCTAAAAGGTGACTAGTGGGGCTCTAATAGTACTGTTCCACCACTGCCTGGTTTCCAGGCCAATTAAACGCAGTGTAATGTGAAGTAAAGGCAGTAAATGCCCTAAACTCTCTGGACAGTCGGAATGCAAGTGCGTGTGCTTCAACCTCTGTAGATCAGAGCTGTAAGAAGAAAACAAGGAGACAGGAGACAAACATGCAGCAAACAGAGTAGGCGGGCTGAGGGCGAGCTCAGCGCAGGAGGGAGCAGCTGATTGGTGGCCTCCAGACGCTCTAACATGCACACTTCTTCTGATTGGTGAGTGGCTCGGTGAGTTTGGTGCTGCCTGTGCCGTTAGCGCCCTCTGCGGGCGGTTTGTCCACACACTGCTCCATCCTCTTCATGACCAGGTCCAGCAGCGTGATGACCGCCTTGTCCACCTCCACGCCTGTGGCCGCGCTCGTCTCAAAGTACGGGATCCTGCGAGGGGAACACATGGAGAGGAATGAAATGCATTACTGTACATGTGGAGAAGCTTTGTTCAATTAAATTCAATTTATTCTTATATAGCTCTGAAGCCCAACAGTGGATATCTGGGAGGACTATACACAACTGATGCATTTTCCAACGCAGATCAGAGAATCAAACAGTTCAAGAACAAGATATGCAATGATAAAAAAACACATTTGTATTGGTCCATAATACAAATGGTGGCTGGAAAATGTGAAAAAACACATCTGCAAAATTCCACAGCGGCTAAACTAGACTGGTCCAAAAAATACACTCCCCTCAGCATTGACACACATGTGGAACGGAGCTTTGGGCCAAGAGCCGACTTTTGGACCATCCTGTAAAGACGTTTTCGAGAGGCAAGAAGATGCTATATGTTAGCATTGAATAATTCTTATTCCGGGTCCACCGCCATTGTCCTGGGGTTGTATTGCAAGCATGTCAGCGCACGTCATTTTGAATTTTTTTTAACTGGGACCTGCCCCCACTGTGTTAAACCCGTGTGAAGATAAATCAGAAGATCCACGAGACAAACCCACTGACTGAACACGTCACTACTCTGACACTGCCCGTAATGGTCAGAAAAAAATTGTGGCTGTTTTAATAAATGGAGATGTGTGTTTTTTTTTTTTTTTTCAAATGTATTAGGACAGTGCATATTAATCAACATGTGTTTTTCAACATGTAAATGTGCCAGGGTGAGCCACGTAGGCTAATTTTCATCTGTAGTCCAATTGCAGGTTGGTATCCCGATAGATAAAATAGGACATACAACAGTCACAAACACACAGAAACACACCACCACAAGGACATAACTCCGGTTCCTCAGTTCTGTCGGAGTCAAGTTCCATGAACGTACTGAAAAGGCAGATTGTCCAAAAAATCTTTCTAAATTAAAATTTACAATCTCCTGCAATGGGGGCGGGGCAAGTGCATTTACGTCTGAAATCTTAATCATGATTTTCCCACTTCAAAAAAATATAGGATAGATAATATTTTCTCTATCCGACCTGCTGGCAGGCATGTACTGTAGGCTGCATTAGGATTGGCCAAGACTCCCCATAAATGATCATTTTGTAGCAGACAGGAGTGCAATAGTCCCACACTTCCTTGCAGGGAGTGTGGGGGACCTACCCGTACTTATCAGCCAGCTCCTTGGCCTGCTTCTCCTGGACCTCCCGCTGGTCAGCCAGGTCGGCTTTGTTCCCTATCAAAACGATGTCAGGGTTTTCACAGTAGGCATTGGACTGCAGCTGACCTGAAGAGCCAACAGGAAACAGCAGTCACATGACACGCTCGCTGTCTCAGTATACGTGCAGGATCAGACCTCTCTAGTCTCAGTATACGTGCAGGCTCAGACCTCTCTAGTCTCAGTATACGTGCAGGCTCAGACCTCTCTAGTCTCAGTATACAGTACATGCAGGATCAGCCCACTCTAGTCTCAGTTTACATGCAGGCTCAGACCTCTCTAGTTTCAGTATACAGTACGTGCAGGATCAGCCCACTCTAGTCTCAGTTTACATGCAGGCTCAGACCTCTCTAGTTTCAGTATACAGTACATGCAGGATCAGCCCACTCTAGTATCAGTTTACACGCAGGCTCAGACCTCTCTAGTCTCAGCATACAGTATATGCAGGATCAGACCACTCTAGTCTCAGTATACATGCAGGCTCAGACCACTCTAGTCTCAGTATACATGCAGGCTCAGACCACTCTAGTCTCAGTATACATGCAGGCTCAGCCCACTCTAGTTTCAGTATACATGCAGGCTCAGACCTCTCTAGTCTCAGTATACAGTGCCTTGCGAAAGTATTCGGCCCCCTTGAACCTTTCAACATTTCGCCATATTTCAGGCTTCAAACATAAAGATATAAAATTTAATTTTTTTGTCATGAATCAACAAGTGGGACACAATCGTGAAGTGGAATGAAATTTGTTGGATAATTTAAACTTTTTTAACAAATAAAAAACTGAAAAGTGGTGCGTGCAATATTATTCGGCCCCTTTACTTTCAGTGCAGCAAACTCACTCCAGAAGTTCAGTGAGGATCTTTGAATGATCCAATGTTGTCCTAAATGACTGATGATGATAAATAGAATGCACCTGTGTGTAATCAAGTCTCCGTATAAATGCACCTGCTCTTTGATAGTCTCATGGTTCTGTTTAAAGCGCAGAGAGAACCATGAAGACAAAGGAACACACCAGGTAGGTCCGAGATACTGTTGTGGAGAAGTTTAAAGCCGGATTTGGATACAAAAAGATTTCCCGAGCTTTAAACATCTCAAGGAGCACTGTGCAAGCAATTATATTGAAATGGAAGGAGTATCAGACCACTGCAAATCTACCAAGACCCGGCCGTCCCTCCAAACTTTCATCTCAAACAAGGAGAAGACTGATCAGAGATGCAGTCAAGAGGCCCATGATCACTCTGGATGAACTGCAGATAACTACAGCTGAGGTGGGGATGGTGTGTTCAGGGTGATGAGCTGTGTTGCTTTTACGCCAAACATATCGTTTTGCATTGTGGCCAAAAGGTTTGATTTTGGTTTCATCTGACCAGAGCACCTTCTTCCACATGTTTGGTGTGTCTCCCAGGTGGCTTGTGGCAAACTTTAAGAGACTTTTTATGGATCTTTGAGAAATGGCCACTCTTCCATAAAGGCCAGATTTGTGCAGTGCACGACTGATTGTTGTTCTATGGACAGACTCTCCCACCTCAGCTGTAGTTATCTGCAGTTCATCCAGAGCGATCATGGGCCTCTTGGCTGCATCTCTGATCAGCCTTCTCCTTGTTTGAGATGAAAGTTTGGAGGGACGGCCGGGTCTTGGTAGATTTGCAGTGGTCTGATACTCCTTCCATTTCAATATAATTGCTTGCACAGTGCTCCTTGAGATGTTTAAAGCTTGGGAAATCTTTTTGTATCCAAATCTGGCTTTAAACTTCTCCACAACAGTATCTCGGACCTGCCTGGTGTGTTCCTTTGTCTTCATGGTTCTCTGAGCTTTAAACAGAACCCTGAGACTATCAAAGAGCAGGTGCATTTATACGGAGACTTGATTACACACAGGTGCATTCTATTTATCATCATCAGTCATTTAGGACATTGGATCATTCAAAGATCCTCACTAATTTTGCACGCCCCACTTTTCAGTTTTTTATTTTTTTAAAAGTTTAAATTATCCAATAAATTCCGTTCCACTTCACGATTGTGTCCCACTTGTTGTTGATTCATGACAAAAAATATTTTTTTTATATCTTTATGTTTGAAGACTGAAATGTGGCGAAATGTTGAAAGGTTCAAGGGTGCCGAATACTTTCGCAAGGCACTGTACATGTAGGATCAGACCTCTCTAGTCTCAGTATACATGTCATGTTTCAACCACAACATGTTTTTACTGAAAGACCACAACAAAGTTAGACAAGTGGGGATTGAGCATTCGTACACATGTGTTTATGCATTCATTTGTGTATTTGTGTGTAACATACTCATCCAGTTGCGGACATTGAGGAAGCTCTGCTGGCTGGTGAGGTCAAACATGAGCAGGAAGCCCATGGCATCTCTGAAGAAGGCAGTGGTCAGGCTCCGAAACCTGGAAGCAGACCAGGCCCATAAACACACATGCCCCATAACATCATATTTCCAGATACTTGTAAGGGACTGGCTTCTCATGAGACTGTCTGAAATAATGCAAAAAGAACATTTGGTGGACTGAACAGCGGTGATTGTGTCATTCAAATTTATTGAAATTAAAATCCATCCATCCATTTTCTTCCGCTTCATCCGTTGCCGGGTCGCGGGGGCAGCAGTCTAAGCAGAGACACCCAGACTTCCCTATCCGCACACACTTCCTCCAGCTCGTCCGGGGGGACCCCAAGGCGTTCCCAGGCCAGCTGAGAGACATAGTCCCTCCAGCGTGTCCCAGGTCTTCCCCGGGGCATCCTCCCTATCTCTAAGGGAGCGCCCAGCCACTCTGCGGAGGAAGCTCATTTCGACCGCTTGTATCCGCGATCTCGTTCTTTCGGTCATTACCCAAAGCTCATGACCATAGGTGAGGGAGGGAACGAAGATTGACCGGTAAATCGAGAGCTTTGCCTTTCGGCTCAGCTCCCTCTTTACCACAACGGTCCAATACAGCGACCGCATCACTGCGCACGCTGCACCAATCCGCCTGTCAATCTCACGCTCCATCCGTCCCTCACTTGTGAACAAGACCCTGAGATACTTGAACTCCTCCACTTGAGGAAGGACTTCCCCACCCACCTGGAGAGGGCAAGGCACCTTTTTCCGGTCGAGCACCATGGCCTCGGATTTTGAGGTGCTGATTCTCATCCCAGCCGCTTCACACTCGGCTGCAAACCGTCCCAGTGCATGTTGCAGGTCCTGGTTTGTTGGAGCCAACAGGACAACATCATCCGGATGAAATCCTGAGGTCCCCAAACCGGACCCCCTCCGACCCTGGCTGCGCCTAGAAATTCTGTCCATAAACACAGTGAACAGAACCGGTGACAAAGGGCAGCCCTGGCGGAGGCCAACATTCACCGGGAACAGGTCTGACTTACTGCCGGCAATGCGAACACAGCTCTGGCTCCGGTCATACAGGGACCGGACGGCCCTCAGCAGAGGATCCCGGACCCCGTACTCCCGGAGAACCCCCCAAAGGACACCCCGGGGAACACGGTCGAACGCCTTCTCCAAATCCACAAAGCACATGTGGACAGGTTGGGCAAACTCCCATGAACCCTCGAGTATCCGATGGAGAGTATAGAGCTGGTCCAGTGTTCCGCGACCGGGACGAAAACCACACTGCTCCTCCTGAATCCGAGATTCGACAATCGGCCGTAGCCTCCTCTCCAGTACCTTGGAGTAGACCTTACCGGGGAGGCTGAGGAGTGTGATCCCACGATAATTGGAACACACCCTCCGGTCCCCCTTCTTGTAGAGAGGGACCACCACCCCGGTCTGCCACTCCATTGGCACCGCCCCCGATCGCCACGCGATGTTGCAGAGACGTGTCAGCCAAGACAGTCCCACAACATCCAGAGACTTTAGATCAGCCATTCCAAAACTCAGTAACACCGAGGCCCCCTTAAAAATCTGACGAGTCTGCGTGGCCCCCCAAAATAATAACCAAGAAGACAACATTAAGAATAGGCTCTTCTGGTTATTTTATTTTAGGGAAATAGCCTCTGCTACAAACATTGTAATACAAAAATGATTACAGTGGATTATTCAAGTCAAATAATGAACACAAATATTTTAATATTACAAACAAAACATTATAAATTTAACATTAAATTATGATATTTTTTTTTTTATGACCTCCCGCGGCCCCCCTGCAGTACCCTCGCGGCCCACCAGGGGGCCGCGGACCCCACTTTGGGAGACACTGCTTTAGATAATCAGGACGGATCTCATTCTCTCCCGTGCCTTGCCACCATGGAGGCTGCGAACCACCTTGGTGACCTCTGCCAGGGAGATAGAAGTATCCACCCCAACATCCTCAGCCTCTGAGGAATAAATAAATTACTTTATTTATTTGTGAGGAACTTATTTTGTAGACAATAAGTTCCTCACTTATTATGGTCTGATTACTTTGTAGACAATAACAAAGTAATCAGATCATAATCTGCCTCAGCTGAAGCAGACCCGGCCCATATCAACTGTTGCTGATGTGGCCCTCTCAGTCCTGAGTGTGTGAGCAGTCTGTGCGAGCCTTTTCTCAACACTCTGTTAGTAAATGTACTGTAGAGGTTGATAAAATAGTGTTGCCATAGCGACACAGATCAGGGAAGAGTATGTTTCTATAGTTACACACTCACCCAGAGCTGTGTTAAAGGCCTTTATGGGTTAGGAATACATCAATACCAGAAGCATGCGACCATGCGACCCATCTGACTGCTGACACACATGTGAAGGTCTCATCAGCTGCTAAGCAGGACAGTGTGTCCTTAGGCAAGACACTTCCCCCACATTTCCTAGAATCAGTCTGGTGTGTGTTAGCGAATGATTTGTGGTTGTCGGACTCGGAGGGGCCGATGGTTCAGATTAATTGCACGCTATAAGTAGTAGTAGTAGTAGTAGTAAGTAATCTTTATTTATATACCGCCTTTTCACTGCAGATCTGAGTCTCAAAGCGGTTTACAATTGTTATTATTTTATTTTGGGCATTTGTCTCTCACTCCACACAGAGATGGGAGGGGCCAGTACAGGAGGCACATGCCAGAACTATTGTACATATTTTTAGTGGTAGGGGAAACCGGAGTACCCGGAGGAAACCTACGCAGACACGGGGAGAACATGCAAACTCCACTCAGAAAGGCCTTGGTCCGACCGGGATTCAAACCCAGGACCTTCTTGCTGAGAGGCGAGAGTGCTATCCACTCAGCCACCGTGCCGCCAGGCACGTATATATATATTGTATAACAATACAGGGCAGCTGTGGATACGCCTATAATTCACCACCACCGAGTGAATGAAAACAGTCCGTCCAGTTTAGTACTCACAGGTAGAAATTACACTATTTGATCCCTTTTTAATAAGTTATCTCTGTGATTTGAAAAAGTGTATCATTGTTTTGGTCCCCTCACTGGTAATGATTGTGTTTGGCAAAGGAATGGAAAGAGCTGGATTGGCTTGTGTTTTTCATTGTAAATAAATGTCTGGTTGTTCAAAGTACCCCGGCGCTCGCTCTCAGCTCTGAACCCTCGCCGTCTGCCCTTATCATTAGTATGCCCATAAAAAAAAGATAGGATAAGATATACTTTATTGATCTCACAAAGGAGAAATGTTAATTTCACATCTAGCATGGATAGAAACACTCAAGATTGTGCAAAAGAAAGAAATGTGCAAACATGTTAAATGCAGGATATATTAGCTACAATAAAAAAGTGTAGATCAGAAATAGTGTCAATATTAGTGCAGGTTTTTCAGTCTTAATACAGTGACTTAAAGTGACTTATTGTACAGTCTGACAGCAGTGGGGATAAAGGCCCTGCTCCTTCTTACACTGAGGGTGTCTCAGTCTTCCACTGAAGGAGCTCCTCAGCTCCTCTACAGTCCTGTGCAGTGGGTGGGAGGTATTGTCACAAGAGACCCCCGTTCATGAATGTTGTTAAATTGACACCTCCTGCAACCTGCTCCTGTCGGCTAGAGTAATCATCTCCTCATTATGAGAGATCCGTATTATATAAAAAGTTGTTTGAAATCTTAATATTAATTTCAAAATCTTTAATAAAAGACAGAATGAAGTCAATGTGCACTTATGTATACAGTCCTGCTGCATCGCACTTTGCCCCTTTACGCAACATCAGGTCACATCCATGTATCAAACTGAGTATAAACAGAGCGAATGTCACAAAGATGTCTCAGGTGTAGGAGAATATTAATGAGTATGTGGGCTTACCTCTCCTGTCCCGCCGTGTCCCAAAGCTGCAGGTGAACTTTGAAGGTTTTTCCGGTGGTGTTCCCGTTGGGGTTGGATGCAGTGTAGATCTGAGCACAAGCACAGGACATCATCAGCCAGGCGAAATTTCCTTTTCCTCATTTAAAAAGCAGCATATGTGAGGATCTCCATAGTAACACACTCTGTTCCATGCTGTGATGTATACGTCAGAAGAACTAATACAAATTAAATGGGAGTAAACTTTTTTTAGGAATCTTACAGTTGAAACACAAAACTATAATCCGTGGTTGTGTCCATGTGGTGTACTGACATAAGAAGTGAGAAGCCAGTAGTAGCCAGTGAGAAATGAAGAGTTCTATTCATTTTATTAGGACACAGCTGTACAAGAACAACAACCCTAACATTACACACTTGAACAAGAACTAGATGTTTTTCATTTTTCTTCATGAGACTTCTGCTTTCCTAGAAATGCAAGATGGCTGCCACAGTCGCCACCCACACCACTCTGTTACTACCAGTGTGTGGACCAAAACATCCTCAAGGAGTCTCAGTAGCTTTTAGAAAAACTATATCATGCAGATGATGATCTGAAAGTCCTTTTCACTATATCTGGATGAGATGAAACTTTCTGAAGTTAAATCCAGGTGAAATGCACATGTTCCTCTCTAGCACAGATGCTTGAATACTGCACTTCCATTTGTCACAAGTTAAAACATTCTATGCACCTACTTGAACTATTGTCAAAGGAAAATTGTCTGACACAAATTTTATTTTTTTTAGAACAACCACTTCTCTATGTTCTCCAACGAAAGGCCTATGTATACTCATGCATCACTGGGCTAGTGGTGGCCCTTGCACGACCAATGCAAGGATCACCGCACAGCCGCAAGAACCCCTTGCGCTATCACCCATGCACCCTCAGCTTTTTCTAACTACGCAGCAGGCAGCGCAGAGAAGATCCGTTGTGATTGGCCTGTGCATTTTGGATGGAAGCATGGAACGGCTGCTGTAGAACATGGACGAGGCACTTTAAGGCAGATTTCTACGAAGGAAAAGCAGTTTGGGCTCGTGGCTCACAAGCCTGATACACGAAGAGGCTGTGGACTAGAGTTCTGTTGCATATTGCACCGACCATTTACAGTAGTTGCTTTTGCTCTGCTCTTGTGCCCGTCTTTGTTGAATCTGTACCTATACAGAGTAATCACGTCTGCACCTTGTTACATTCATCCTGCACTTGTAAATGTTTTGTCTCAGATCGTTATCACTTTACATTGTTTTACTTGTTTTTGCACAAATGCAATTTAATAATTACAATCTGTTTCCAACAAGAACTGTGTATTTATTCACAGCATCAGAGTTGAAGTTAGTTATGAAATAATGAGTCTCTGGTACTGTCACATAAACTCCTAGAATACAGATTTAATGAGATTCGGATTGATCTTAAACAGCTTAGTTTGCCATTGTTTTTGTTCGGAAGGGGAAAAAGTAGCTAGCTTTACCTGCACAAGTACCTGCACCTGCACAAGAAGGGCCAAAGTTGCCTCTTCCTTCTGAGGAGGCTGAGGTCCTTCGGAGTGAGCAGGCCTCTGCTCAGGACTTTTTATGACTCTGTGGTAGCTTCTGCCATTTACTACGCTGCCGTGTGCTGGGCCCCGGGCAGCACAGAGCGGGACAGAAACAGACTGAACAAGCTGGTAAGGAGGGCCAGCTCCACTCTGGGCTGCTCCCTGGACTCTGTGGAGGAGGTGAGGGACAGGAGGGTGCTAGCCAAAGCCACCTCCATCATGAACAATACCTCCCACCCACTGCACAGGACTGTAGAGGAGCTGAGGAGCTCCTTCAGTGGAAGACTGAGGCACCCTCAGTGTAGGAAGGAGCGCTACCGCAGGGCCTTTATCCCCACCGCTGTCAGACTGTACAATAAGTCACTTTAAACGATCACTGTGTGAAAACCTGCACTACTATTGACACCGTTTCCAATTGACACTTGTCACTTTTGTTGCACATAATTATTGTCACTTTATTGTACATATATATCCTGCATGTAACATGTTTGCACATTTCCTCCTTTTGCACAATCTGAGTGTCTCTATCCATGCCAAATGTGACATGTAAATTTCTCCTATGTGAGATAAATAAAGCAAATCTTAATCTTAATCTTAATCTTACTCTTTGGTGTTCCAGGCAACTCCTGTGAGATCGCCATCATGTGGTTGTGGTGTCGGATTACAACATTCTCTTCAAAACTATGCATGGGGGTACGCTCAAGTATATGCACAACTGTGGTTGTGTAATCAACAACAGGTCCAGCGCTAATGCAACCAGTGACGCCAGAGTATACACATGCATGTCCTGGAAATAGTATGCAGTAAAGTTTCTAATTGGAGCGTACATCCACAGGAAGGAAAATATTGTTTGTGTAAACAATGTGCAATAGCTGCTGGGAAAAGATTTGTAACTCCAGTCCTCTAAAGCTCTATGAAGGGGAACTCACCACTCTCTTTTCCCTGAAGTCGATGCCCACTGTGGTGATGAATTTGGGGTTGAACTTGTTGTCCGTGTAGCGGTACAAGAAGGTGGTCTTGCCCACACCGGAGTCCCCCAGTGCCAACAGCTTGATCAGGTAGTCATAATCCCCATCAGTCATGGTGAGGACTGGGAGGAGCCTGCCAACAAACAGCACAAGGGTGTATGTTAAAGCCACTGTACGTAACTTTCAAACCCATCCATCCATCCATCCATTTTCTTCCGCTTCATCCGTTGCCGGGTCGCGGGGGCAGCAGTCTAAGCAGAGACGCCCAGACTTCCCTATCCACACACACCTCCTCCAGCTCGTCCGGGGGGACTCCAAGGCGTTCCCAGGCCAGCTGAGAGACATAGTCCCTCCAGCGTGTCCTGGGTCTTCCCCGGGGCCTCCTTCCGGTGGGGCATGCCCGGAACACCTCCCCAGGGAGGCGTCCAGGACAGGGACGTGCAGTCAGGGGAGGCAGGGGAGGCAGAGCCTCACCTGCCATTATTGGAAACTAATAATTATTTTAGTTTAAATATATAATTTATATCCACTGTCCTATGCTTTTAATGTATATTCGGCACGGTTCCCATCAGTTTTGATCATTTCTGAAGTCAAAATCGCCGAAATCCCGTTATTCCTATTCAAAGAGACGAGGTGAGGCAGCGCTCCTGCGTGCCTCACCCCAGACCGCTCCCTCACAGTGTGTGTGTGTGTGTCTGAGTGCACTCAGCTCGTGCAGTTGATATATCACCGTTTGTTTCAAATATCCTGCTTTAAAAACATTTTTTAAACTCCTCTTAGTGTTTAGTAGTGTATTGCACGTATGTGTGTACAATTTATATTTAGTTTAAGTCTTTTGATCGTAGATGAACACACAAGGAAAAAGCTTGGCGTGAGGCAGGCGGTATCTGTGCCTCACCGCTAGGGGTGATAGTGAGCATAAAGTTCATACCAGAGTTGCTAACAAACAATCAGCCCAAAATGCTATTTCTTTTGCTGGAAAATGGATGATTTGAATGAAGATTTTTTTTCTCAATTGGACTTTCAAACAAAGAAAGAATTAATATAGACTGGGAGACCACCACTGGACTTACGAGGTTAGTCCGGCTGCGGGGGAGGAGTTTGTTAATCTGTGTTTTATGTTGAACATTGACAGATACCGGCAAAGTAGTGCTTTTCCGAAAAACACTGATTCAAACACTGCTCAAGAGTTCTGCAACTTGTTTAAATTATTGTTTATGTTCCTCGCGTCTCTCTCTCCTCGCGTCTCTCTCTCCTCGCGTCTCCGTCTCTCTCTGCTCCTCGCGTCTCCGTCTCTCGCTCTCTCTGCTCTCTCTCTGTCTCTCTCTGCTCTCTCTCTCCTCGCGTCTCCGTCTCTCTCTGCTCCTCGCGTCTCCGTCTCTCTCTGCTCCTCGCGTCTCCGTCTCTCTGCTCCTCTCTGTCTCTCTCTGCTCCTCTCTCCTCGCGTCTCTCTCTCCTCGCGTCTCTCGCACCTGCGCTTCTTAAAGATGTTGTTTGATGCGGAGCAGAGTCAGCAGCTAGATTTGTTGTGAGATTATTAAAAGAAGCTGGTTCTCTTATCTTTACAGTATATAAAGTTTGTGGATGTCATTGCATTGGTGATTAAATGCTATTTTATTTGAATAATGATTGTAAATCTGACTTTTAAAGTCAGTGCCTCCCCAATCACAAACCTCACCGCACGTCCCTGGTCCAGGAGGCATCCGGAACAGATGCCCGAGCCACCTCAACTGGTTCCTCTCGACGTGGAGTAGCAGCGGTTCTACTCCGAGCTCCTCCCGTGTGACTGAGCTCCTCACCCTATCTCTAAGGGAGCGCCCAGCCACTCTGCGGAGGAAGCTCATTTCGACCGCTTGTATCCGCGATCTCGTTCTTTCGGTCATTACCCAAAGCTCATGACCATAGGTGAGGGAGGGAACGAAGATTGACCGGTAAATTGAGAGCTTTGCCTTTCGGCTCAGCTCCCTCTTTACCACAACGGTCCGATACAGCGACCGCATCACTGCGCACGCTGCACCGATCCGCCTGTCAATCTCACGCTCCATCCTTCCCTCACTCGTGAACAAGACCCCGAGATACTTGAACTCCTCCACTTGAGGAAGGGCCTCTCCACCCACCCGGAGAGGGCAAGGCACCTTTTTCCGGTCGAGCACCATGGCCTCAGATTTGGAGGTGCTGATTCTCATCCCAGCCGCTTCACACTCGGCTGCAAACCGTCCCAGTGCATGTTGTACGTCCTGGTTCGTTGGAGCCAACAGGACAACATCGTCTGCAAACAGCAGAGATGAAATCCTGAGGTCCCCGAACCGGACCCCCTCCGACCCTTGGCTGCGCCTAGAAATTCTGTCCATTAATACAGTGAACAGAACCGGTGACAAAGGGCAGCCCTGGCGGAGGCCAACATGCACCGGGAACAGGTCTGACTTACTGCCGGCAATGCGAACACAGCTCTGGCTCCGGTCATACAGGGACCGGACGGCCCTCAGCAGAGGACCCCGGACCCCGTACTCACGGAGGACCCCCCAAAGGACACCCCGGGGAACACGGTCGAACGCCTTCTCCAAATCCACAAAGCACATGTGGACAGGTTGGGCGAACTCCCATGAACCCTCGAGTATCCGATGGAGAGTGTAGAGCTGGTCCAGTGTTCCACGGCCGGGACGAAAACCACACTGCTCCTCCTGAATCCGAGATTCGACCATTGGCCGTAACCTCCTCTCCAGTACCTTGGAGTAAACCTTACCAGGGAGGCTGAGGAGTGTGATCCCACGATAATTGGAACACACCCTCCGGTCCCCCTTCTTGTAGAGAGGGACCACCACCCCGGTCTGCCACTCCATTGGCACCGCCCCCGATCGCCACGCGATGTTGCAGAGACGTGTCAGCCAAGACAGTCCTACAACATCCAGAGACTTTAGATAGTCGGGACGGATCTCATCTACTCCCGGCGCCTTGCCACCAAGGAGGCTGCCAACCACCTTGGTGACCTCTGCCAGGGTGACAGAAGTATCCGCCCCAACATCCTCAGCCTCTGCCTCCGGAGCGGAGGACGTGACGGGGGGATTGAGGAGAACCTCAAAGTATTCCTTCCACCGTCCGACAATATCCCCGGTCGAGGTCAGCAGCTCACCCCCCGCACCGTACACGGTGTTGGCAAAGAACTGCTTCCCCCTCCTGAGGCGCCGGACAGTTTGCCAGAATCTCTTCGAGGCCGACCGATAGTCATGCTCCATGGACTCTCCGAATTCCTCCCAGTCCCGGGTTTTTGCCTCTGCAACAGCCCGGGCCGCGGCACGCTTGGCCTGCTGGTACTGGACAGCTGCCTCAGGAGTCCCCCGAACCATCATGGCTCGATAGGACTCCTTCTTCAGCCTGACGGCATCCCTTACTGCCGGTGTCCACCACCGGGTTCGGGGGTTGCCGCCGGGACCAGCACCAGAGACCTTGCGACCACAGCTACGAGCCGCCGCATCGGAGGAAGAGAACATGGTCCACTCAGACTCAATATCCCCCTCCTCCGCCAGGACCTGGGAGAAGCTCTCCCGGAGGTGTGAGTTGAAAGTCCGTCTGACAGGGGTCTCAGCGAGACGTTCCCAGCAGACCCTCACTACACGCTTGGGTCTGCCAAGCGTGAGCCCGGCCGGGCCCCGTGGGCTAAGGCCCGGCCACCAGGCGCTCGCATTCGAGCCCCGACCCCAGGCCTGGCTCCAGGGTGGGGCCCCGGCTGCGCCATGCCGGGCGACGTCACAGTTCTTCTTTTCGTGCTGTCCAGCACTTTCAAACCACAAATTAATTTAGAAATTGCACAATGGTTGAAGCTATTGCAAGTGACTGCATTATGTTAAACTTGTTAACAGCGATTATAGTTGGAATAAGATGTTAAAATGGGTATTGTGCTAGAAAGGTTCCCCACACCAACACACACCCACACTTACTTCATGATTGTTGACTGGAAATCAGCACACCATGCCCAAATGCACCGTTCATAAAGTCTTGCTTCTGACCCAACCAGCCCACATAGACATAACAAACACATACATATGGCTTTTGCTGCTATAGTAGTTATAGTCGCCATTGTCTTCATAAGGAACCAGCAGCATCCTCTCTGCTTGCTCCTATGATTTGTACAGTATTGTATCATAATTTTATATATAAAATGTTATTGCAGTAGCAATATGACAAATCATTATTAAATGGTCTTAATCTGTTGAAAGGCATTCATAAACCATGCTCTTTTCCAATACTTCTTTAACTGATAACAGTAGTTCAGCAAAGATATTCAAATTTCATAATTAGTTTTACAGCCCCTAAATCGGGTTATAGTTTTCATTTCGATGTCCCGACCTGCACCGTTTCACCAATCAGAAAGTCTGTGATCCAGGTTGCCAGAAGTCACAGCACCGAGCTAATCTCACTGGTAAAGGACCATGTTGGTGTAGCACTAAAAGAAAGTCTTGTTTCTCAAATCATTAACAACAAAACAAGAAAAAAAAAAAGAATATTTCTATCGGGATGCTTTTGTGAAAAAGATGTTGGTTATAGATTTATTGTCGACAAAACTCTAGTCTATTCAGATTTTATGTTCCCAACTGGATTCATTTGTCTGCATATCTGGCAACCTGAATCAGGGAGAGGCTGCAGTACCACTTTTGGCCAGATTTTTACATACTGCTCCTTTAAGTACATTTCCCGCTAAATCACGTGTGTTTGTTTGAGATAATCCATGTACGTGTATTAATAGTCAGGGTCATCATGGATATATTATCTGGATAGGATATTGCTAGCTTAATTTCATACCTTAGAAGTGTATGCTGATGTTTATTATGCCTTACTCTATTCTCAATTCTTTACCTCTCTCGTTACTTACGTGGCAATAAAAAGGATTTTGTTTAAACCTGTATCAACATGGACAAAGGGCTATCAGCAACACTGCATCTTAAATTCATGTGAGCTGTAAGGAAAGTGTCCCCATCAACCTCAAAGTTAATTAAAACAGTTTGTCCACAGCCGACACACTGCTGCTTTCACAAAGATCTAATTTCTCTGCAAAGAGGACTGTGAGAGGCCTGCTCTGAAACTTTAACCAAGCTCTTAAAATAATCAATAACTCTTCAGGCCCCTAGAAATGCCATGTTACAGCTTCATCCCTCCGGTAGAAGATATCGTTCGCTGAGATGCAGGACCTCTCAATATGCCAGCAGCTTCTTTCCACAAGCCATTATCAGTTTAAACTAAACACTTTAATGACCTTGCGCTTGGTTTTTGTTGATTGGTTTCACTGTGTCGATTGTTTGTGTACTTTTTAGGTTGTTTTATTTTATATATTTATCTGGTGCACACTACGGTACATTTGCACATGTATTCCAATGTGGTTATACTGCAAAAGACAAAATTAATCTGATTTTGTGAGGATTATAGCCTCCCTTGTCACTCTGAGCATTTATTTTTCTTGAATCATTCGTTTTCGATAAATCCAAACTTTTTGTGCAACACACTCGGCCCGTTTAGAACGGCCCTCTGTGTATGAGTATGACAGCATGTTCCTTCTGTTCGTCCTGTAGAAGTAGAACCACAGCGCATTGAATTGTCTATACGGGGATCAATAAAGTGCACCTTTACTACGAACGACAGGGAGAACCAAAGCTGGCCAGAATAGGTGACTTCTACTAATGTCCATGGTGCAAGAAGGCTACTGATTTGAACGGTTTGGCATCAACAATCAGAAAATACTTAAATAATTAAACATTTTAACAATTGTTTTAACAGTCAACAATAAGAGCCACTGTCATATTCCACTCAACTGGTACAAAGAAGTAGCTGCCTTTTCAATGCAATGAAAGATATTTAGAGCCCTTATGTCACATATAAAGTTTCAACTTAAATAAATAATATAAATCCTCTCCAAAATGTGTTGTAGAGTTGGTTGTTTTTGTGGGCCGGTGCTGGCAAAGGCGTTGGCGAGTTTTCAGATGTTTGATCAAGTTGCTGGTGTTATACGTGTTTGTTTTGGACCCACCTTGTGACAGTTTTGCCTTACATAACGTACAGTCCACTTTACTCCTGTCACAATCCGACCGACATCCTGTCCGCTTGCCTAAAGTTGCTTTCTTGCTGCCGACTTTGGGAGATCACCATGGACCGAGGTGAAGTTAGCCGAACAATTGATATTCGCCTGATATTCAAACAAAATCCCCCTGGATTCAAAGTCTGTCCGTATTTTCAGTTTAGTGAAGAGTGTAGTATTAAATGCTGTTCACAATGTTGCCACCTATATAAAAAAAACGTTACTTAGGCTGCAGCTGACGATTTATAACACGAAAAACAATGAAGATGAAGTCTCCGCTCGTACGTGTGATAAGCTGTCAGCAAGGGACCGTCTGCAAAGTGCAAGATTTGACAGAACGTTGCAGATGGGTTGGTGAATACAATAAAAACTGCTTTTAAAAAGTAGTTTTTCCCAGTTTTGATGGGTGTAATAGCTCCATTTGAACAATAGCTAGCTACTACAGGCAAGAATTTGGGAAAAATATTGTTTTCCCCTTCACAGTAACAAAAATTAAATTGGAAAAATTAAATAAAAATCAACAAAGACTTTTTTCCCAGTTTTGGTGGGTGTAGTAGCTCCCAATGACCAATAGCTAGCTACTACAGGCAAGAATTTGGGAAAAATATGGTTTTCCCCATCACAGTAACAAAAATTAAATTGGAAAAATTAAATAAAAATCAACAAAGACTTTTTTCCCAGATTTGATGGGTGTAGTAGCTCCCATTCAATGATAGCTAGCTACTACAGCCAAACTTTTGGGAAAAATATGGTTTTCCCCTTCACAGTAACAAAAATGAAATTGGAAAAATTCACTAAAAATCAACAAAGATATTTTTCCCAGTTTTGATGGGTGTAGTAGCTCCATTTGAGCAATAGCTAGCTACTACAGGCAAGAATTTGGGAAAAATATGGTTTTCCCCTTCACAGTAACAAAAATGAAATTGGAAAAATTCACTAAAAATCAACAAAGATATTTTCCCCAGTTTTGATGGGTTTAGTAGCTCTATTTGAACAATAGCTAGCTACTACAGGCAAGAATTTGGGAAAAATATGGTTTTCCCCTTCACAGTAACAAAAATGAAATTGGAAAAATTCACTAAAAATCAACAAAGATATTTTCCCCAGTTTTGATGGGTTTAGTAGCTCTATTTGAACAATAGCTAGCTACTACAGGCAAGAATTTGAGAAAAATATTGTTTTCCCCTTCACAGTAACGAAAATGAAATTGAAAAAATTCACTAAAAATCAACAAAGACTTTTTTCCCAGATTTGATGGGTGTAGTAGCTCCCAATGAACAATAGCTAGCTACTACAGGCAAGAATTTGGGGAAAATATGGTTTTCCCCTTCACAGTAACGAAAATGAAATTGGAAAAATTCCCTAAAAATCAACAAAGATTTTTTCCCAGTTTTGGTGGGTGTAGTAGCTCCATTTGAACAATAGCTAGCTACTACAGGCAAGAATTTGGGAAAAATATGGTTTTCCCCTTCACAGTAACGAAAATGAAATTGGAAAAATTAACTAAAAATCAACAAAGACTTTTTTCCCAGATTTGATGGGTGTAGTAGCTCCATTTGAACAATAGCTAGCTACTACAGCCAAACTTTTGGGAAAAATATGGTTTTCCCCTTCACAGTAACGAAAATGAAATTGGAAAAATTCACTAAAAATCAACAAAGACTTTTTTCCCAGATTTGATGGGTGTAGTAGCTCCATTTGAACAATAGCTAGCTACTACAGGCAAGAATTTGGGAAAAATATGGTTTTCCCCTTCACAGTAACGAAAATGAAATTGGAAAAATTTACTAAAAATCAACAAAGACTTTTTTCCCAGATTTGATGGGTGTAGTAGCTCCATTTGAGCAATAGCTAGCTACTACAGGCAAGAATTTGGGAAAAATATGGTTTTCCCCTTCACAGTAACGAAAATGAAATTGGAAAAATTCACTAAAAATCAACAAAGAAGTTTTTCCCAGTTTTGATGGGTGTAGTAGCTCTATTTGAACAATAGCTAGCTACTACAGCCAAACTTTTGGGAAAAATATGGTTTTCCCCTTCACAGTAACAAAAATGAAATTGGAAAAATTCACTAAAAATCAACAAAGACTTTTTTCCCAGATTTGATGGGTGTAGTAGCTCCCATTCAATGATAGCTAGCTACTACAGCCAAACTTTTGGGAAAAATATGGTTTTCCCCTTCACAGTAACGAAAATGAAATTGGAAAAATTCACTAAAAATCAACAAAGACTTTTTTCCCAGTTTTGATGGGTGTAGTAGCTCCATTTGAGCAATAGCTAGCTACTACAGGCAAGAATTTGGGAAAAATATGGTTTTCCCCTTCACAGTAACGAAAATGAAATTGGAAAAATTCACTAAAAATCAACAAAGACTTTTTCCCCAGTTTTGATGGGTGTAGTAGCTCCATTTGAACAATAGCTAGCTACTACAGGCAAGAATTTGGGAAAAATATTGTTTTCCCCTTCACAGTAACAAAAATGAAATTGGAAAAACTCACTAAAAATCAACAAAGACTTTTTTCCCAGATTTGAGGGGTGTAGCAGCTCCCATTCAATGATAGCTAGCTACTACAGGCAAGAATTTGGGAAAAATATGGTTTTCCCCTTCACAGAACTAACAAAAATGAAATTGGAAAAATTCACTAAAAATCAACAAAGACTTTTTTTCCCAGTTTTGATGGGTGTAGTAGCTCCATTTGAACAATAGCTAGCTACTACAGGCAAGAATTTGGGAAAAATATGGTTTTCCCCTTCACAGTAACGAAAATGAAATTGGAAAAATTCACTAAAAATCAACAAAGACTTTTTTCCCAGTTTTGATGGGTGTAGTAGCTCCATTTGAACAATAGCTAGCTACTACAGGCAGAATTTGGGAAAAATATGGTTTTCCCCTTCACAGTAACGAAAATGAAATTGAAAAATTCACTAAAAATCAACAAAGATACTCCCAGATTTGATGGGTGTAGTAGCTCCATTTGAAATAGCTAGCTACTACAGGCAAGAATTTGGGAAAAATATGGTTTTCCCCTTCACAGTAACGAAAATGAAATTGGAAAAATTCACTAAAAATCAACAAAGAATTTTTCCCCAGATTTGATGGGTGTAGTAGCTCCCATTCAATGATAGCTAGCTACTACAGCCAAACTTTTGGGAAAAATATGGTTTTCCCCTTCACAGTAACGAAAGTGAAATTGGAAAAATTCACTAAAAATCAACAAAGACTTTTTTCCCAGATTTGATGGGTGTAGTAGCTCCATTTGAACAATAGCTAGCTACTACAGCCAAACTTTTGGGAAAAATATGGGTTTCCCCTTCACAATAACGAAAATGAAATTGGAAAAATTTACTAAAAATCAACAAAGACTTTTTTCCCAGATTTGATGGGTGTAGTAGCTCCATTGAACAATAGCTAGCTACTACAGCAAAACTTTTGGGAAAAATATGGTTTTCCCCTTCACAGTAACGAAAATGAAATTGGAAAAATTCACTAAAAATCAACAAAGACTTTTTTCCCAGTTTTGATGGGTGTAGTAGCTCCATTTGAACAATAGCTAGCTACTACAGGCAAGAATTTGGGAAAAATATGGTTTTCCCCTTCACAGTAACGAAAATGAAATTGGAAAAATTCACTAAAAATCAACAAAGACTTTTTTCCCAGATTTGATGGGTGTAGTAGCTCTATTTGAACAATAGCTAGCTACTACAGGCAAGAATTTGAGAAAAATTTAGTTTCCCCCTTCACAGTAACGAAAATGAAATTGGAAAAATTCACTAAAAATCAACAAAGACTTTTTCCCCAGTTTTGATGGGTGTAGTAGCTCCATTTGAACAATAGCTAGCTACTACAGGCAAGAATTTGGGAAAAATATGGTTTTCCCCTTCACAGTAACAAAAATGAAATTGGAAAAATTCACTAAAAATCAACAAAGACTTTTTTCCCAGATTTGATGGGTGTAGTAGCTCCCATTCAATGATAGCTAGCTACTACAGCCAAACTTTTGGGAAAAATATGGTTTTCCCCTTCACAGTAACAAAAATGAAATTGGAAAAATTCACTAAAAATCAACACAGATATTTTCCCCAGTTTTGATGGGTGTAGTAGCTCCATTTGAACAATAGCTAGCTACTACAGGCAAGAATTTGGGAAAAATATGGTTTCCCCCTTCACAGTAACAAAAATGAAATTGGAAAAATTCACTAAAAATCAACACAGATATTTTCCCCAGTTTTGATGGGTGTAGTAGCTCCATTTGAACAATAGCTAGCTACTACAGGCAAGAATTTGGGAAAAATATGGTTTCCCCCTTCACAGTAACAAAAATGAAATTGGAAAAATTCACTAAAAATCAACAAAGATATTTTCCCCAAAAGTTTGGCTGTAGTAGCTAGCTATCATTGAATGGGAGCTACTACACCCATCAAAACTGGGAAAAATATCTTTGTTGATTTTTAGTGAATTTTTCCAATTTCATTTTTGTTACTGTGAAGGGGAAAACCATATTTTTCCCAAATTCTTGCCTGTAGTAGCTAGCTATCATTGAATGGGAGCTACTACACCCATCAAATCTGGGGGAAAAGTCTTTGTTGATTTTTAGTGAATTTTTCCAATTTCATTTTTGTTACTGTGAAGGGGAAAACCATATTTTTCCCAAATTCTTGCCTGTAGTAGCTAGCTATTGTTCAAATGGAGCTACTACACCCATCAAATCTGGGAAAACTGTCTTTGTTGATTTTTAGTCTTTATTAGTCGTTTTGACCTCTTGCAATTTGCAGACGGCCCCTTGCGAATATCAGGCGAATATCAAACGTTCGGCCAACTTCACCTCGGTGCCTTTGGCAACATGTGCCGCACAGCTGTCTGCTGTCATGACGCTAATGTAAATAAAGTAAATAAAAAATGTGAGCATCGGTTGCCGGCATCCGGTCCTATGGTGGGAGTACGAGTTCGAGTACAGGAATATGGAATCGACCCGATACCAGTGATGGTGCATCCCAGTACAGATGTATGGTGCATCCCAGTACAGATGTATGTCTGCATGTTACACTTGATTACTGATGTCATCATCCTTTTATGTTGTTTTATTTGGAATTTGATGACTAAAGCAGGAGTGGCAAACCTGAGGCTAATGCCGTTCTTTGCCTTCCATTAGGTCTGATGGAGAAAAAATATTAAAACTTGCATTCTTTCTCTTGTTCTCTGACCATTGTGGGCATGCCATGCATAATGGGCAGAGACGTGTTCAGTCAGTTTACAAACTTTTTATAAGAAATGTATTTGTCGCATTGAGAGGCGACAAATTAAGCATCTGAGTGTCATACACAAAATAAAATTCGTCACATGAGACCGAAAGCTTGTGGTGGGCGGTACTTCATAGAATAACAGTGGAGGATTGTGGCTGTCAGCCTGGCCAGTTAGCCACCCCTGCTCGAAAGCAGGAAGTGTATTCAAATGTTCAGAGTAGTGAGTTCTGACTTGATAATAAATGAATCTTTCAATTTCTTTTGTCACTGCTCCTGGGTCAGAGCATCTTATTGTAACAGTGGGAATTGGCCCTCTACATTAAAAGCATTCTTCAATGTCACATGAGCAAAGCGCTCGGGGACCCAGAGTCTTGTGCCAACAGAAGGATGACAATAGTGTACCTGAACAGTTAGATCAGTGCAAGCTTTAGTTCCTCTTCAGAACCTATAGGAAGATCTTTGTTTACACACGCGTGCGCATGCGCCCCTCGCCAGGTGGCAGAAAGACAGAGCGGCACATACTGAAGCATGGATGCAACGACTACTTTGAAAAGACTGAGTGGGCGAATAGCACTGTATTTAAGCACTTTAATGCAAGAAGATCAGAGGAGATATAAAGACAAGCTAAACATAAGTATATGAGACCGAACTGAACAAATTCAAAGCCCATATGAGACCTGGGATGACGAGAAGAAACATTGGTCAGACTCACCTCTGTCTTGGCACCGATCTGCTGGGACCGGGACTCAGGGACATTTATTCTTACTTCATAGAAAACCCGGGACCCGTGGTGAAAATCCATTTCTCGCGTTATTCACCGCAGTAAAGTGGCCCGGCATTTCGCCACACGTTAAAAGCGGGTTGCCCTTATTTTCTGTTACTTACGGTAAAGGTGGAACAGGAAGCCGCAGGGATGAGCAACCAAAATGCAATGTTTAAAATGAATCATCATTCATGAATGAATGAATGAGTGAACAAGTGCGCAAATGAATTTTTATCCCCTCATCCCCCCGGCTTCCCGTTCTACGTTTACCATAGGTAACAGCATAAAAGGGCAAACACTTTACCACGGCCGTTTTTCGCTGTTCTTTTCCGAAAGAATTAGAAAAAAAACCTGAATCTCTCCCCAGTACAACCAACCACACAACAAGAACGGACCATTTGATTTAGTAAAACCTCTCTACAAACGTCTAAAAATAGCTAACTCTCTAGCAGGTAGCTTTCTATGCTGTATTGCCACAGTCACGTGACCGCAGCGGAAAAACTATAAACAACGACGTCACTCCAACATCCTTCTATAAGAACAAATATCAAGGACTTCTTCCACAAATCCTCATTTTAAAAAATCCTCAGACAATGACATCCTTAACAGCAGCACATGTATTAGTATTAGTCAATAGTACATTTTTTTCCTTTAAATGAGTAGGATTTCAAGGGAAAACGGCAAGAACCCGAATTTTGGTATTTACTTCGACATTCCAGCCACAACATACTAAATAGTTGTAAGTGCTCACTTTTTGTGAGTACAGTTTCAGCTCGATACTGTACGTGAAATAATGCCCCAACATCATTACACATTTAACAGTAGCTGCCAAAATGGCATGGTTTCGTTTGGATGGACGAAGGAGTAGAATTCCCCTCCGTGTAGCGCTTGAAGGATACGTCGCATTAGTTGGTCCGCTGCCTTTGTATTTTACATTTGTTCTCGGCTCCTGCGCATGTCACACGAGTGGGGAAGTGGCGAGGTCATAGGAAGCAGAGAATTCACACGTTTATCTTTCCACTGCTGTGAAACTGCAGCATATCTGTTCTGTTCCACTCTGGAGGCTGTTTCCCAACACTTGCGTTTCCACCCATCCAATTTAAACGAAAGGCCAATCGGACACCCAACAGTAAGTTGGTTAGTTAGTTAGTTAGTTAGTCATGTCATCGTCCAGTCCCCTCTTAACTCCAAATAACTATCTTTGAATATCCTGAAATTCAAAAGGTGAATTCAAATCGGGTCACTGCTCATGGACGATGGAGAGAGAGAAAGAGATTTTAAGTCCAACATGTATGGTTTTAGTCATAACTTTAACACAGTTAATAACCTCCTCGGGTGTAATAGCCCTGGTCATGTGCCTGTCCTCATTAAGAAGTATAACCAGCTTAGATACACTGACCTTTAGTGTGGAGGCCGCAGGGACAGGTCAGCAGGACGCGGTTTTGTCTGAATGCTCCATTTGTTTGCCTTTTGCAGTGACACAAATCCATTTAGCTCAGTCGATAAACCTGGCCTAATAACACAGCCCCTTGCCCCTGATCTGGCCATATGCCAAACCGTGTCTTCTCACAGCGTGTCTATCTGTCCTGTCACACTCAGGGCAGTGAGACAGTTTCTTTTGTGTGTGCAATCAAACACATTTATTATTCTTCAGAAAGTCCCAGCAACAATTGTTTCAAACAACATCACGTTTTTGATTTACAAACCAAAAATTCGGAAATCCAAGATTGATAATGTACTGGTTTTATATAATGCTTTTCATGACACTCTCAACACATGGCATTATTCATTAACTCCATACACAGTGGTGTGACCAGTCTGTGCCATCAGCCCCTCCAATCACCACCGACCATTCAGACACACCAGACTCATTCTGGGTTGAAGTGTTTTGCGTAAGGACACAGCAACAGTTTAGCACTTTATAGTCGCCCCATTGTGGCACCACGTCTCTCATTATAGTACTCACCACACCCTGCCCTGCTTAGCTTCTGAAGTCATTAGGCTTTCACATGCCGGTGACGTTACGTTGGTCAAAAAATGTATAGGAACCAAGGAAATGGAAACTGTCCCAGAGCTTAATCCATAGAACAATTATCAATACTTCTACCACTACTACTGCAACTACTGCTTCACCCGCTGCAACCGCACAGTCAAGAAGATATCCACTCACATGCTAGCTTGACTACATCATCACCATGATTCATTTGATTTTTGTTATAACAATTTAAGTAAATTTAGTTTTTTTCCAAAATTGCCTGGGATTATTATAGTCTTGTGAGAGACCATTTTTATAATGGCATTGGCAGTGAACATTTCTCTTTCCCGTTGTACTATCATTTTGTAGATGCCTGTAGGCTTCCCAATCCTCTGGTGCTTTGCTAGTCTGATATTATCCTAGGCTTGATCTCTTTCACCGTATAACCTTTGAAGTTCAGAATTCTATATGACTGTGATTATATTACGGTGCAATTTATCACCTTATATACAATTTCAGAAGGTTAAAGACTAGAGTAATAAGTAATCTTTATTTATATACCGCCTTTTCACTGCACATCGGAGTCTCAAAGCGGTTTACAATTGTGATTTTTGGGAGTGGGGGTCGCCAGTACAGGAGGCACATGCCAGACCTATTGTACATATTTTTAGTGGTAGGGGAAACCGGAGCACCCGGAGGAAACCTACGCAGACACAGGGAGAACATGCAAACTCCACTCAGAAAGGCCCTGGTCCAACCGGGATTCGAACCCAGGACCTTCTTGCTGAGAGGCGAGAGTGCTATCCACTCAGCCACCGTGCCGCCCAGAGGGAAGACTTCTATTAATATACTTTTTAAATCTCAAGTAAAAGTAAGGTCAAGCTATAACAAGTATTGCCTAACCCAAAACCAGCAAATCAGAAGAATGCATGCAAGCTGGGAGGACGAGAAGTGAAATGTAGACAAATAACACGATAAAGGACTCGCATAAACAATATCACACTGGATTTAGCATGTTTTGAAACATCAAATCATTACTACTTCAAGTCAGTTAGTTTTTTTATTTCAAGCTACACAACACACAACACAGGCACAAAAGCCAGAAAAAAAATAAAAATAATAATTAACATTCCAGCTCGAAAAGGAGTGGGAAGAACACAAGCTTATTGACTCCCACCCCTGTTCGTAAACTTAAATAATAATGTGGTTGCAACAGTAACAATGTTTAGTTCTTAGTATCTTACAAAACAATTAAGTTGGTTACATATTTACAGATTAAGTCAACATTCATAGTATGTTACACTTTGTAACAAGTTTATATTTTTGTTTCCTATACCCATTTTATTACCATGTTGGTATTACTATTATTCACCATCATCATTATCATCACAGCCCATATAACATTAGTCTATATCAAAGTGTTTGAATGATACATAACATACTCCACATTTATTCATGAAAGGCACAATGATCGCAGACTGATTGATGCTCATGATAACAAGAGTAGTCTTAATGTGTGTTAAAAAGGACTCGGGGCTTTTCTTTTTTCTTTCTTGTGTCTGGACCTGCTGCCAGAGGGGAGCAGCCCCCGAGCAACAGGACCATCATTTATTAAGTGTCCTATACTGTGCATTAAAAGAGACAAGTTTTAGGAGTCTGCTGCCAGAAGAGGCTTTCCTCGAGCAGCCAGCCCCCACATGTCTGCCCTGTACTACGAGTTATGTTGAATGCAGAGTACGTGAATATGTGCATGTTTTAATTGTAAGACTTTAATTCCTTTATATTACCATGAGCATCAATAGCAATACCGCTGTCTGGATCGCTTAACTTTGATTCTAAAAGTAATATATAAATTGTTAGGTATTTATCCTGGGCTGTTAAAATAATGCTGATAACACAACAGCAATAGTAATAACAATGGCGATAACAATTACCCCTCCTAATCAATACAAGACACAATACATTTTAAATAGCTATGATTAATAAAAATAAAGACAACAAAAAATTGTCGTATTCAAGTAGGTGGATTTTATATCTTGGAGTTGTAACTGAAAAGTGAGAACCCAAGCAATAAACAATAAAGCAGTTACATAATATAGAGAACAGAAAATGGGTCTGTTTGTAGAGGAGGCAGCTGAGGCCCACAGTCTCAGAGGACGCTCTGAAGCCAGGCAGTATCGATCAGACTGCTGGGTGTGCCGCTGTGCTCTTGAGCCTGGAACCCCGGGGTAATCCCATCTCAGTAAAGGTCAGTGTGAACGAGAGCCAGATGAGCAGGTGCAACTCTCCAGGAGACCGCCATGTGCCTTAGGCTGGGTACACTAGCTTTAGTACCGCTTTAGTCTGGCTTTATGCTTGGGTATTAGGACTGCGTGTTGCTAAAAACCTTAGGATATAAAAAGCCTACTGGATTCAGGGTTCATGACATTGTACACTCTGACCTTAATACGGCCGACATCATAGTACATACTGTACATGTGATGACATTTTTGCTCTGTATTTCTATTTTGCGCAAACAACCGTGATTCTGAAGGGACAAAGTAGGACACAATATTCACTTTCCAAACAAGGGCCAAATGTTTATATTTTCATTATGGCTGAAACTTAAAACATTAACTTGTATTCACTATATCATGTTATTATAACACATGTAGATATACAATGTTGTCCAGTTATGTCAATTGCATTGGTCCTTCAAAAGGGAGCAAGGCCGTGGGAAGTGGGGTGCGTCCCAGGGTCTTGCTTCTAACTTCTTAAAGTAATGAGAAGACATAATGAACGTTTTTGAGCGAACATTAACATGTGGAAAATTAACCATACTGCAGCTAGTTACTTAAAATGGACCTGGAGTGGTTTTAGCGCCATCCATGCTAATAGATTTTTTTTTTTTAAAACTTCAAAATCAATTAAACTTTATTTATAAAGTGCTAGTAGATATATATGACGGCGGTATAGAGCAAGTGGTGAAAAGGTGGTACTGCACCCTAAAACTCCCCAGAAAGGGGACGGCGCTCTTGAGCAAGTGGTGAAAGGTGTTACTGCACGGTATTTTTCAAAGAGTTTTGAATATGTAATGAGTTAGATTCTGTTGACCCTGTGTGTGTGTGATAAAGTAAATGCTTCACAGTTGTCTAAAGTGATTTATGATCACGGTTTATCATAACACATGTTTATTCTAAAGCAACCAGTTAGGAAGAAGTGTTAATAGCTAAGGTGCAGGGAGGACCTGTTAACGACACTTAGGTGTGTGTGTGTGATAGTGTTATCATGATGAACGGTTGGGAGGGTGTACTAACAACAAATCAGAATGGGTGGGAGGTCTGTTTACACCGTCCTATCAGAAGTTTTTCAATGGTTCAAACGCATTACCGCTGTCTAAGAGAAGGTTATACAATATGCCTAATACAGGTAAGTTATTAATATAACATTTTGCAGTATTCATATTAAATGTTTTAATTTAGTTTATCTCTAGGAAAGGGTCGTTTATTGACACATTATAACACCGATGAAGATTTAACCCCAACAGCAAAAGTTACGAGAGGTCTACAGCCAACGGATGAAATAGGGTAAGATCTAATTTTTTTCCTTAATGTCTTAATCAGATGTTTAATACTTTTATTTCATTTTATACAGCACAGGTAAATTAAACACCAAGTCAATGCCCCTGATGCATAAATTAAGACAAGTAAATCAACATAAAGCTCCGTAAGTCGGTACATATACTAACTTTATATAACAAGTTTTATGAGAGGTATATTTTTTTTCTAGAGCAATTCTATCACGCCGCAACGGACACAAAATAACTAATCACGGGGATGATGATGATGATGATGATAAAAGGTGAGTTACATATTATAATTTTATAATGATAGAGGTTATAATTTTCTTCTAACTATTTTTAGCTCATCAGAGGGTGGCGAAGACACAGAGAATCACCCCTCAGTAAACCAGGATTTCAACATAATCGATTTTATAGCGACACTGGACATTGATGCCATTATACGCGATGAAGGTATACCAAACAACGATCAAGATGTATTAAACGCAGGATCACCATTCCCGGACCGTGAGGAATACTTTGAACCAATATCTGGACACACAGCAGCAGCTCCTGATGCAGCAAAAGGGCCTATAAAGAATGCTTTAACACCAAAGGTGAATACTTTACAAGAAAACACACATCTGTTAAACAACACTAGTGAAAAAACGTTTGTGAAAACAGAGCTCTCCAACATACGCGAGGAATTGAAGTCAAGCAAGGCACGTTGTGTTAGTGCAGAGATACATACAGACAGGTGTCTAGCAACTGTGAGCCAGCAAGTAAAATACACAGAGGCCCGTATACTTAACGAAATACATCAGTTAAAGAGACAAGTTCACCATCTTCAAACTGAGCACGTAAAAGTTACTAAACAAGTGTTGGTGTTGCAAAATCAGCGTACAAACGCTACTATACACAGAGCTAAACTACGGGCTAGAGGCCAACGAGCCCAACTACAGACACGCGCGCTTCAACGAGAGGTCCTACAATTGCAAACTCAATACACGAAAACCTCTATACACAACAGGGAATTAGAAACAAAAACCTTACGCGGGGAAATACAAATTCAAAATTTGACTACCGAAATTAAGCAGCTTAAAAACACGGGAAACGTAATAGCTGATAGAATTGCACAAGTGGATAACCAAGCGAGCACGTCTATAGCGGCTGTTATAGAGCAAATCAATGAAAACACTTCTCATTTGAAAGCCATCGAAAATGCTTACGATCGTGAAGCACACTAAAAGGCCTAACGCTACACCACCCTCTCAACTTCCTAAAAAAATAAGAATTAATTATGGCCAGCGCTCTAACACTTATGCATCTGTGGAACTTTTAATTCGTACTAATTATCAAACAACGCGTAACACGTATCCGTGTATTGATCGACTAATTCGCACAAATCATCAAAGTGCATCCCATGCTGCAGAACGGTTAATAGCACCGACCTATGTCATAGCTGAAAGGCCTCCGCTAGCAGACATTACCTCAAATGCTGATAATGTTAACCAGTCAATAAGTAAAGATACTATCCAACCCACAATACAACACCCTACAAACAACTGTGTAGGTATTAATAGTCAAACTATAGAAATGGATACACAAAATGACGAGTCACCTAGACACAGCTCTGTTTTAAGTCGACACAACAATGTTACAACTGTTTCAAGAAATTGTATAGTTCACACAGAGGCAGACCCCCTGGAGGGTAATGCTAATGAGGGTAACGAGACCATACAAGTGGGTGGTGTTGTACAGATTACTGAACAAAGTGATGTCCCCGCTAACGTACAAACAGGTGGGGAGGTACATGTTAACGTAATAACAGAGTTTAATACCACAGTAATGTCTGAGCACATTGATTTTCGAGGTATAGACCCTACAGATACCGTAAAGGCTTGTGAAAGAGTAAATGAAAAATTAACAGGGTTAATAACACAGGCTGTAAACAATGCAGAACAAGGATGTGTGATGAATGTTGCATTACGAGGGCCCTCGCTTAGTGACGATATTCAAGTTATTTTGAACTCTGACAATGACTACAACATTGATCATTTTTTAGAGGAAGTGGAAAAAGTGTTACAAAGTAACGACAAGTCCATTATAGAAGATGAAATGACATTAATAGTGAGTATAGCACATTCACAAAGTGGTGGTGGTGGTCAGCGTCTCAAACTTGGTGCTGTAGCATACGATGCAATATTGCTAAAGAAAGGTAAATTTCTTTATAACCCTCACAATACCGAAAATGCCTTGTGTTTTGCCATGTGTATAGCTCATGCATTTCATGCGAACTATACCCATAGTAAATTACTCGATAAAGCCAAAGAGTGGCAAACCGCAGTTGGTCTGGATCAACAAACAAACGTGACACTGAATGATGTGTCAAAGTTTGAGAATCTGTTGAACATAAAAATTGTTGTTTTTCACAACAATCCACCGACTAAACGTCTTCAATCATTTGAAACACAGGATAGATTGCACGAATGCACAATAGCCTTATACCTTTATGAGAATCATTACTATCATATCAAAAATAAAACGGGGTTCTTTGGGAGTCCATATGTGTGCAAATACTGTCTCAAGCCATACGGTACTAGTTTGCAGCATCTCTGTAAATACCTTTGTAACATCTGTTACACGCAATGTGAAACCGTAGGGAAAAACAAAACAATTAAATGTCCTGAATGTAAACGCATCTGTAAATCTTCCCACTGCTTTAATCAGCATAAACTCCCTGACCCCGTCCACGATAGAATACCTTGCTTTTCTGTGACATATTGTGAAGAATGTAAACATCTGTATCACAACACAGCTAAAAAAACACGTGTGTAAAATTCCAATATGCATCCACTGTGATGCTGAGCTCCCTGAAGGTGGTGAAAAGCAACATAGCTGTTACATCAAACCTTTAAAAGTGGTTCAAGAGACAACCAACTACATTTTTTATGATTTTGAGACAAGGTATGATGGTAAAAAGCATGTCCCCGTGTTAGTCTGTACGCTTGACCAGGACGGTGATAAATATAACTTCTCACACGATGGTTGTGTTAAACGAATGTTGAAATATTTTAGAACACCAAAGTTTCGTGATTACACATTCATAGCACACAATGCCGCGGCTTTTGACAACTATTTAATTCTAGAAGAGTTTGTGAGACAGGGGTTAACCCCACGTCTCACCGTGAGAGGCACGCGTGTGCTCAGCATGTATGACAAGCGACTTAGACAAAGATGGCTGGACTCGTTCAGTTTTCTCCCTATGCGTTTAGCACGTATGCCTGAAGCATTAGGGTTTGATGACCTAGAAAAGGGTCATTTCTCCCATCTATTTAACACCAAAGAAAATGAGTGTTATATAGGCCCCTACCCTGAACCGGTCTTTTACGGCGTTGACAAAATGGATCAAGCACAGAAAGCTAAATTCAACGAGTGGTATGACGGTGTAAAACATACAGAATTCAATCTACAATTTGAAATGCAACGCTATTGTCTCAATGACGTAGCTGTTCTCAGACGTGGCTGTCTGCTCTATCGTGAAATGTTACTCTCTGGAACAGAGGTGGATCCGTACACGTTTGTAACTCTCCCAAGTTATTGTATGGGTGTTTACAAAACGCTATTCCTGGAGAAAAACACAATAGCTCTAACATATGACGGATGTTATAACGGGGCCAACAAGTGTTTCTCTGACGGATCAATCAAGTGGCTCGAATACCTCTGTAAAACCAAAGGGTTAACAATACAACACGCTCTCAAAGGGGGTGAAAAGCAAATTGGCCGCTATCACGTAGACGGCTATAACCCCTCTACAAACACATGTTACGAGTTCTTTGGGTGCTTTATTCACGGACATGAAAAGTGTTACCCGCCGGGAAGGATGAATCACCTATCTAAAAAGACTTTTAGTGATCTCTACATTGCAACCATTGACAAAATAAAAAACCTGAAAGATCAATCCAATGTCGTAGTCATGTGGGAATGCGAATGGAACAAGTTAACTAAAACAGATGCTTCTGTGAAAGAATTTCTCAAAGATTACAAAAGTCCCGAGCGTTTAAATCCACGTGATGCTCTTTATGGTGGTCGTACAAATGCCATAAAGTTATATTACAAGGTGTCTAACGGTGTAAAAGTACTCTACTATGATTACACAAGTCTATATCCGTCTGTACAAGCGTGCAAAGAATACCCCATAGGTCACCCACAAATCATCATTGGTGATTTTGAACCCCTAGAAGCATATTTCGGATTTGTAAAATGCGTAGTATTGCCTCCTAGAGGACTGTTACATCCTGTGTTACCCCATAAAATGCATGACAAACTGTTTTTCATTCTATGTAAAACATGCGCGACAGAATTGAATCAAATGACCGAGTGTGATCACACTAGCACAGAACGAGAATTCACAGGGACATGGCCTATTACGGAAGTGCTGAAAGCTGTGGAAAAAGGTTACATTGTACAGAAAATTCACGAAGTGTGGCATTTTGCTGAAAAATCAGATCAACTGTTTAAAGGCTATGTCAAAAAGTTTTTGAAAAGCAAACAGGAAGCCAGTGGCTATCCTGATCATGTGAAAACACCTGAGGATGAGGAGAAATACATTGATGAATATCACGAACGTGAAGGTATTTTACTGGATCGTCACAACATCAAACCTAATAAGACGCGACGGAGCTGTAGCAAATTGTTACTAACTAATTTATGGGGTAAATTCTGTCAACGTTCAAATCTAGGCCAGACAGAGATGGTGACAGATCCTGCGCGTTTTATGCAACTCATGTTTTCTGATCATTTTGAAGTCACCCAATTCCACTTCATTTCCAATGCATTGGCTATAGTACAGTGGCGCTATGCTAATGGGGTTCAGTCGCATTCCAAAGATTGTAACATTTTCATCGGGGCCATGACAACATCCTACGGAAGACTCATGTTATATGAACTTCTGGACAAGCTTCAAGACAGAGTGCTATATTGTGATACAGACTCTGTCATATTCACAGCAAAAAGTGGTGAGTGGATCCCACCCACAGGGGGCTTCCTAGGTGATTTGACCGATGAGCTCGGCAATGGAGACAGCATTACTGAATTTGTCTCAACAGGGCCTAAATCGTATGCCTACAAGACGGTCCTAGGGGACAAACAAGTCAAATGCAAAGGTGTGACTTTGAGGGGTGTAAATGTGGAGGCCGTGACACACGACTCTCTAAAGGACTTGTTAGATAAATTCATGGCTAATCGAGAGACGGATGAACATCTGATAACAGTATCTGACACGATTACCAGAGATAAGACACGCGTTCACCTCAAAAACAGGTCACTTGTTAAAAAACTGCGTGTGACATACGACAAACGTCGCTTGCTCGATGACTACTCTACAAAACCCTATGGATTTTAAATCAGAGCTTTTTGACACGAGGCTCCAGCATCCTTTTAGCTCTGTTATTAGTGGGCCTTCAAATTGTGGCAAGACATATTTTGTTAAAGACATTATTGAAAATGCTGACGCTTTAATATCCCACAAAATTGAAAACATTGTCTACATATATTCATGCTGGCAACCGCTCTATGACGATATTCTAAAAATACGTAATGTCAACTTCATCAAAGACCTCCCAGAATCTTTAGCAGATGACACATTGTTACCACCGAGCAAAAACAATCTACTTATAATCGACGACTTGATGAACGATGCTTCAAACAATTTGGAAGTGCAAAATGTATTCACCAAATATGTCCATCATAGAAATCTTAGTTGTATTTATATGGTCCAAAATTTGTTTGTGCAGGGTAAAAGCAGTCGCACAATTAGTTTAAACACAAACTATCTAATACTTTTTAATAACCCCCGGGACAGATTCCAAATATCTCTATTAGGTAAGCAGATGTTTCCTAACAAATCCAAATTTTTTCTAGAGGCTTTTAACGACGCTACAAACAGACCCTATGGGTATCTTTTAATCGATTATAAAACTAAAACACCTGATCACTTTAGACTCAGAACGAGTCTGCTTTCGGACAAAGTACTTGTGTATATACCTAAAAAGGTTAAAAAGTAATTATGTCGGCACGCGTGGTACGAAATTTATCTTTGCTTCAGTTGTTATATAAGGCTTCGCCCAAAATGAGGAAGGTTATTCTGACTAAAGCGAGTCCGGACCTTATTAACACCCTGTCAGAGCTAGCCATTAACGTGCTCAGTGGTAACACACCTCTGACTACGAAACAGTATAAGCAACTTGAGAAAAAGAAAAAAGTTATTAGAGTTATCAGTAACAAAAAGTTAAACGTTTTAAAGAAGAGAAAAGCCTTGAATCAGCAAGGTGGATTTCTACTACCGCTTTTGGGAGCTGCTATACCGTTTATAACGAGCCTCATCACCACTCGTTAACATGGAATATACGGAAAAAGTGTATTTGGTGCCGCAACAACAGCTGGATAAACTAACGCAGCAGGGTCATGAAAAATCCATCGCACACAGGGTACAGACAGAGTTGGACAAAGAAATGCTTGATATTTTGAATAATGTAGCTATGGACCCTAATGAAAAAGCTAAACACTATGCTCACATTCTACAACGTTTTCTTACGCTGGTGAGAAAAGAAAGAGTGAAAAATCTGTTTTAACATTAAACATGCCTATCTCAACTATAGAAGATCCTGTTGTCAACACAGACGTGATAGCTGCCGAGGTTATGAGACATATTCCACGAAATAGTCATAAAAACGCTAAGTTAATATTGGAGATGTTATCAAAGACACCCCGGGTGGTTACGTGGAATGGAGATGGTGAAGTTGTGATTAACGGTAGTGTTGTAAAGGGCTCTCATGTTTATGACCTCATTAAGAATGTTACAGCTAGTCATAATATACTAGAAATTTCAAGACCTATTGGATGGTCTTTGTTTTTAAAAACACTAGCCGAAATGAATATTCCCCAATCTGTCATTCCTAACACTATGGTTCGTAGAACTATTAATGAGTTTAAAAATATCCCTCCTTCTGATGTTTATGGGACGCCCTTAGTTAGTGCTAAACGTAAAAGATTACTGTCACCTAAATTCACCACTCCTTTAGTCACCAAGAGTGGAGCAAGTTGGTTAAGTTTTTAAATCTTCATGTGTGTTATGAAATGTTTATCATTCAGTATGATAAAATGTATCACTTATTATGAAATGTTTTTCACGTGTGTTTATCATTCTGTATGACGAAATGTATCACTTATTATCATTCTGCATGGAAAATAAAGCTTATACTTAAATATATTTTTCTCAATGATTTTTATTATGCACTACACATTGTACACAGTCGAAATCAGTTTCACTACATATGGCCACAGGTTGTATAGCATTAACAAAATGACATACCAAGGAATCGTTACAAGCCACGTTGGAATCATACACACGGATAAACTCTTTATAACTTGAACCTTTTAACATGTGGCATAGAAAAAATACACAATGTTGTCCACATGTTACAGAAAGATGACTCTGTACCTGTTTTATGGAATGGTAAAAACCTTCACTATTCTCCCTCATAAATATATTAATACTATTTGGAAAACTTTTATAAGCTGGTCCGTTGCCGAAGCTGTCAAAGAAGTATCCACACCTATCTTTACGAAAGTAGGCCGCTACCCAGTGTTCTCCAGGAAGGGCGGATGGGTGGGTGTTAATGATGGCACACGCTGGATAACGTTTTATGACACTAGGTAAACGATCTGAGGGCAAAACACCTAGGAAACCCATGCCTTTTTTGACACACAGCTTCATGATGCTCGTTAACTCTATAGTATTCATTAGTACGGCATCTAATAATAGTCTAATAGAACTTGTCTTCTGTTTGAAATCTCAATAATGGAATCAAAAACTGCATAGCAGATCAAATTAACGGTACGTGCTAGCGGTGTCCTAAACCTAGCTTCTAAACGTACGTTACCGGATTTAACTAGTGAGATATTACCACCATGGCCTTCATCGGCCTCTAAATTAAAACAGAACAGAGTGTAACCATCTGCAAAATCGTCTCGATCTATCGCTAGAGACCTGTCTTTTAAATGACGACCCGTTGTTTGCACCAGCTGATAATATTCACGTACATACTGCCCTCTATTAAACAATGGTTGAAAAGGTTTAGATGGGTAGGATTGACCGTCTACGTATAAACTCATAAATTCAGTATCAAAATGCTGGAAATTATAAGGATTTAGGGTATAGCTCCCCGTGTACGCCTCGTTGTCAATAAAACACACAATTAAGAATTTAGGTATTTTGCCTAAATAAAGATTGTCTTGGTTGCAAACTCTAGTACCACTAGGTATTGAAAACGTCTTTAAAGCAACACGATCAATAGCATATTTCGCATTGGTATGCTGCAAGGCCCTGCTGTGCCCGAGCCTCACCATAGGGGCTACAGCGACTTTTTTAACAAAAATAGATGCTGAAACTATTTTCACACGGTACTTGGGATCATTAGCCCCAGACATCAGTACAAATTCATCTTTAGACCGCATAAATTTCAATGACATGTCTACACCATTTAAAATGAGTTTTTCTTGAAAAAATATATCCGAATGTATAGGACCGATCAATTCTACAATACGACCATTGTCTGTAAACGTACCTCTCTTATTTAAACCTAGGTTATTACCGGCTATACTAGCCGCATTCATATGGCCGGTAGTGTCTTTACAAAACAAGGCTGTACCAAATTGAGTGTCTAATGTATCCTTACTGTAATTAACCAAACATTCTAGAATCCCTCTATAAGGATAAGTGTTAGATGACTGAGTAATTAATTTATCACCCAGCATTATATCCACTTGCGAAAACAGTGATGTAGTAGGATAATTTACAAAACCCACGTCGGCCCCCGCAGCCACGGTGGTACCATCAGCATCGAAAAATATGTCTACGCCGACAGCGTCGCCTGTCAGCTCTTTGACTGGCTTCCTCGGTCTGAGTGGTGTCGCATCTGTGGTCCTAATTTGCGTACTATGCCAGACTTGCATGTTACGCGTGGGTGTGCCGCGCTAGCTTCACGCACCAGGGGGGTGGGTTGATTTGAGGCTTTATAGTATTATACAAAAGCATTGCCTTTCTCTCCATCACTGTTCACTTCGACCCATCGCCAGCTGTTGAGATCTCGTCAACGCGCTTTAGAAACTCGGTGTGTTGTTTATGGCTCGTTTGATGATATTACCCGCTGGCTGTTTTCCAAATGGGGTTTCTAACACGTTTGAAGGCCCTTTATGCAATAGGAGGTCATACCCCTCAAAACTCTGAAGATAATCTCCACTGAAAAATATCCCCTGCCTAATCCATTTCCCATTGGGCGTCAGGCGCCACCACCCTGCAACCAGCTGGCATCGGTCCCCGCTCGCTGCCCTGAGGACAGGTTAAGTAAGCTATGTGTAGTTCGCTCAGACCGCATCTGCTCGCTCTTGGGTGGCAATTATAAACCATTTTTTTAGCGTCCTGTAAAATGTCAGTTTGTCAAAATTAGCTTTCCCGTATAAATTACGGAATGTATGCTGGGTTATAGATCGCGTTGTTTTAAATAAAGATTTATTTCTACAATATCGTCTCATGAGCTCTGAGTTAGAGAACGCACGGCGTGTGTAATGATGTGGACTTGATAGTAGGGTTACCGTTGGATATGATGCACTTTGGGATTTGTAATATTTATTCCCGCGTAAGTATCGGGGCAGTGTGCTGTCACCCACCAGCTGATAGTCGTACAATATCAGTTGTATATAAAAAAAATTATAACCATCCTGCGTATTTATCTGCTGGATACGGTGCTCGCAAAACGGGGTTAATTTGGTCATCGGGTATGTAGACACTCGCCTGATTTTCACAAACCCAAGGATAATAGCTAATAACCCGTTAAAATGTCAACGTGTGTCCTGCTGCTTCATGTATTAGTAATTTTGTTGTTAATGTTGTTGTATTGTAAGTGAATATTCCCCGTTATCGCGTTAGTTGATAAAGCATAATTAATTTCCTTCACTATTCATGTCCATGGATTTCATAAAACCCTACCTGTAATCTCTATAACGCTCCGAGTTTCCTTTAGGTGTGATGACGATCATTTTTGCTGCTCTTTCATCGAAAGATTTCCAAATTCTAGGATATTGAACTTCAATTAAACCTACTTCATAAGGCTCTGTTAATAAGATGGGGTCGTGCATGTTTGTTTCTAAATTTCCCTATTTTGTTATTTGGGTAAACCTCCATAGAAGCGTTGCTAGCGAGATGGGTAACATAAAATCCTTCATTATGATTCATTGGTTCTTCTTCCTATATGTCTATAACCTCCTTAGCATTTATCCACGAGTTAAACTCCTTAGGCCAAACGATCCAGCTAACAAAATGCTGTTTAGTTTTGCCCACCACGCTTTGTTTTTAAAATATCTTGAATTTTAAAAACTCTGGTTATGTTCGATAATGACACGTTGGTAGTTCTGATTCATAAAAAGTCCCTTGCAACTAACGCCTCTGACAGGTCCTTACAATCTATAGACAGGTGGTGTTCGGCCTATGCGCTCTAGCATATTGTGAAATAATTCATCCGTGAAACCTTGCTCATATCCTTTTACGAAAAATCCCTTTCTTTATAGATATTCGTACTGTGTCACCTAATCCATATTTAAAAAGTAGTTGCTTTGTCGGCTTCTTCTTGTATAATGCCTTAAAAACCTGTGCCTCATTATCTTTTATTCACACTCACAGGTGTCATCTTGATACTTTGATGGTATGCATGATTATATCCATGGACAAGTTGATCCAACACGTCTATGTACCGTCGCGAATTTACCGATGTTAAATATCTCCACATCCGGGTCTTAAAAGTACGGTTGAAACGCTCAACCACGCTGGCCTTTGTTTCATTCGCCGTGGAAAAAATGTTTAATTTGATAGGCCACTCAACACATTCTGGAAATGCCTTATTATAAAATTCTGTTTCCATGATCTGTTTGGAGTTTTTAGAGGGATCCGTCCTTCACTTAGAATTTGTTTAAACACTTCTGACACTTCTGGGACCCTTTTTCGAATTGAGACACTTCACCCACGCATATTTTGAAACATACATCCTATACAAGTTAGTAAATACCGAAACATTTATCATTATCATTGACATATTCTGTCATATCTACTAAATCAGCCTGAAATTGATTGTCTATGACCCATTTCATAGCACTCTGTTAGTTGGAAAATTTATCCTATGTATGGAGTGTATAAAACGTCTTGTTTAAGTAGATAATTTTGGACTTGAGGTATAGTAATATTAACCCCTTCCAATTCGTTAACCCCTTGTACAACTTATTAAAACACCTAGACCCCTGGGTGCTTAGGGTCATTGTATATTTTACTAAGAGTACCTTCTAAGTTGAAGAACTTTGAGACACTGAGTTATAAAAGATGTTTTATTGCTTTAAAAATAAAAAAAAATAAACAAAACACACACATACAGTGGTATCATCATAGACGTTATTCCCTTCCCACACAGGGACAATGCCTCACAAGAAAACTTTTCTCGTCAGTTAGTGAATCCGTCATATATTGTATGACAGCATTCAAATCGTCTTGCGTGAACGTACAAAAAAACCCCCGGAGCGTCGACCGCCCTTCAGACGTTGTCTAGGCACACACGCCTTGTGTTGTAGGTAAGCTTCGACCGTTGGTATGAAACGTACATTCCACAAGTTCAGAAGTCGTTTTTTACGAGGTCTGGTAGAATTATTCGGGGTATCTCTCCAAACAGCTGTGCTGGATTCTGACTCGGGGTGGTCACCTCGCAACCAAAACACTCTGCCTTCAACTCTTGACATTTGAGCATCAATTAGGTATAAAGGATCTTTCGCAAAATTCAATAATGCACTGATCTGATTCATCTGCTCTGAACCCTCTGTGGGGCTCTGGCTCCTTCTCCGCGGGTGATTCAGGCTCCTCTCGCGGGGGATCGGCTCCTTCTCAGCATTCTCTGGTGTGACTAAAAAAACATTCTGTTAGTAAAAACTATAGTGTTAAAATAATAATAATCACTTATACAACACACATAAGCGACAGCATTGTCATCATTAAGGACCGGATTGTGGTAGGAGTGAGATTTCCAATTCATCAGTCGCATCTGTTCACTTCCTATCTTTAAAAGACTAGAGGGTATTAATTAAAAATCTTACTGAATATCTTTAAATAAACCGTACCTGCTTGACTGTGTGTTTTTCATACCCTCTGATGCGCATCATGGTAGCCTTTCTGTGGACATATAAAACATTATTACGTTGTATAGGTAAATAACAATAAATACGTTAGTCTAATATCTTACCCATAAGCTCTTGTTGTTGTAGTATTCAGAGGGAACCGCCATCATTGAGCTGTTTCTAGTCTAGCTTCCAGATATTCGCAGTCTTTTTTTAACTGTTTCCAATCCATGTAAAAGTAATCTTTTTGAACAGCTTTATCAATTTTGCTAAATATTCTAGATACATAGGACCAATCCTTGTACTGTACCAGAAACATCTATGTCACCTGTTTTTTGGGTAAGGCACCCCGATGTAACACATTCAGCGTAATTATGTAATTTAATTTGCACAAGACCCTTGTTTTCTACGTCTGCAGTGGGTCATTCGTAAACCATACTAGTCATAATCTCCTTTGTTATCCTCTCTCCAAAAATGTCCTATACTCTCTTTTTAACCATAGCACGTATTTATAGCGTTGGAGTGAGTCCTGAAATGGAACCAACTCGCTTTAGACATGGTTTCCTCCCCAAAAATACATACCCAGCGGCGTACGTAAATGTATAAGACGCCTCACTTCGCCCTTGGCGTTGCGTGACGGTGTACGGTTTACGCTTAAGACCTTTCGTTGTTAGGAAGCGCATTTTCGATGACTTCTGGGCTGACATCTGAGATCTTTGCGGAGTTGTCATTATAGCTTTGTTGGAGAGGAAAAAAAAAAAGCTATTCTTGTGTGTAATCACAGGCCTATATAGGGACGCTCCTTAAACAGAGCAACCTATCACAAACCCCTTACTCTGCTAGGACGGTGTAAACAGACCTCCCACCCATTCTGATTTGTTGTTAGTACACCCTCCCAACCCGTTCATCATGATAACACTATCACACACACACACCTAAGTGTCGTTAACAGGTCCTCCCTGCCCTTAGCTATTAACACTTCTTCCTAACTGGTTGCTTTAGAATAAACATGTGTTATGATAAACCGTGATCATAAATCACTTTAGACAACTGTGAAGCATTTACTTTATCACACACACACAGGGTCAATAGAATCTAACTCATTACATATTCAAAACTCTTTGAAAAATACCGTGCAGTAACACCTTTCACCACTTGCTCAAGAGCGCCGTCCCCTTTCTGGGGAGTTTTAGGGTGCAGTACCACCTTTTCACCACTTGCTCTATACCGCCGTCATATATATCTACTAGTGCTTTCCATACAAATAATGCAACACAAATTCCTCTACAATTTTGTTAAAAACAATCCTACATGCCCATTGACCTGTCAAGCCGATCACCCAATTGACCCAACCCAAACTTTCTGCCTTTGAAATCAACAGTATTTCCTCCAGTCAAACTAAATTCTTTGTGTGGCATAAATAAGATAGATTCACAACTAACTTCACATTCTAAAACATCAAATGCATCGTGGTTGGTTCAAAATACCTACTGAAAACAACACCGATGTTACACCTGACCTCAGGAATTACGATAATTGTAGGTCAAGCTAAATTGTTGGGAGTAATAGTAGATTCTAGACTGTCGTAGACCAGTCAAATTAATTATGTATTGCAGAAAATGGGGAGGAGTATGGGCATAATCAAATATTGTAGAAAAAGTATTCCTTGGTGGTTGACCAAACAACTAGTTCAATCACTTGTACTTTCACACTTCAGAATATTCCTCAGTTGTTTGGTCAAACACAAGTGCCTATACAGAACCAATGTGAGGACAATGCAAAATAGTTTGGCATGGTCAAATGTAAAATAAAATATTTCCTAATAACATTTATTAGGGATATTATCAAAAAACACCTAAAGTGATACCTAATAAATTGTCATTTTTATCAGATAATCATAGTTATGACACACATCAAACCAGCGTAACACGGTGTGCTCTAAGCTGTTGTAAAATAAATCAGAAGCAGCGAACTGTTGGTTACAGAGCCATGGTTTCCTGGAAAACTCTACCAGGATTGTTGTTACTAGAGAACAGCATAATATGTTTTCAAAAGAAGGTAAAGGTGTTTTTGTTTACACAAGAATTAATTTTGGTTAAACGCTGACTATGTGAGAGCATTGTTCGGTTGAGAATCTGCTTCATACAAAACAAATTTGTGATCGTTATAAATGTTTTGTTTAAAGAGCGACTAAACACCAAATCAACTTTTTTTAACTCATAAACTGCATAAGTATGTTTATTGTAGTGCTGTCTACATATCCTGGTAATTTTTTTGACATTTTAGTTCAAATTAGATAAAATATCACTTTTGAGCCAAAAAACGCTGTGTGGTGCCCTCTCAACCTTTTTGGTGGTACTACATTTGAATTTGGTTCTGGCCTCTCCATTGACTCTGAAGTTCTCTATGACATCAGTTGTTTTGTGTGACGTCAGTCTGTCAGAGCCAGTGATATAAACCCATTCAACTCACACACGCCCCAGCTGCAGTTTGGAGTATTCTGGCGCCATCTAGTTGATTAAAATTAAATTACATGAGTCATTCTGAGATTATTGAGTGTGATTAGGTTCAGGTGTGTAGCTTTACAATTATCTTAGTGTGTAAACAAGGGTGGAATGAGACTTTCTGGTCTGTAAACTATTGCTTTAAGCAGCAATGACAACTGTCTGTTTTTTTTTGTGACAAGTGAGCTGTCAATCACAGCCCAGACCACGCCCAACTCTAAGCCCCCCTTCTTGTTCCTTAGTCCAGTGTTTTTCAACCTTTTTTGAGCCAAGGCACACTTTTTTCACTGAAAAAATCTTGCGGCACACCTCCAGAAGAAAATGTAAAAATGTATACAGTACTAATGTAAAAAAATATATACTGTACATACTCTGTGTGATATATAAAGTATATCTTATCTTATAATGTATACAGTATACTCTGTAGCCTATATTCACAATATACAGTTATTCTCATCAAAATGCTTAAGTCCAGGCCTTGACATTAAGCTTTATTTAATATTTCTCGATACAATTAACAAGAGTTTGGGAATAAAGTGGCACTAACTGTGTGGAAAAAAACTAAGAAAATCCACTCTCTGCCCAAATAGTCAAATAATAACTCACACAAAGAACATGCATTTTTAGTGCATGGGAAAAATTTTGGTATCCGAGCTTTAAATTCAGGAGTTTTGGATGAGGGACACGGGAGGTCCTGAACGCGAGTCCATGGTTCTGTCCGGTCCGCATGTCTGTGGTTCTGTCCACTCGACTACGGTCTGCGCTCGGTACCCAGTTCAGAAGTGCGTTCGCGAGAGCTGTTGTACAAAAATGGTACATTTCATAGTTAAACCACTACAACGCGGCCACAGCTGCCCCGGGGCAGAGCGGAGGATGTTAATCCTGTTCAGAAACGGCATAATTCATTTTCAAAAACGTCTCTATCACTTTCACTTCTCACTCGCCACAAAGCTCTTGTCTCGCTCCCTCACACATTTGTTGGTCGCATCCAATTTTACCTTTCTCGCCACAATGCTGACCTGTTACAGCCAGCATCCAATTTTTCAGTTTCAAAGTACTTAGCTATCTGCTGCCATCTACTGATTTGAAAAAGTATTACATGGTTACTCACAGTTCAAAACAAGTCACCGCTGTCAACAGCGAATGCAGCTATTTTTAGACAAAGTAGACGAATTTCTCACGGCACACCAGACAATATCATACGGCACACTAGTGTGCCGCGGCACAGTGGTTGAAAAACACTGCCTTAGTCCTCCAGGCAACGCCCTTTTTAGAGAAAAATTTCAAATCTTCATGTGGGCGGGGTAAGGCTGGGCACAGGTGTTTACTCGCTCTTTAAGTAATGCATTGTTGGTTCACCATTGACAGTTGGAGATGGTGATAATAATGATGTTTCATTTGGTTTCACATTGAGCCCCTCCTGTTTGTCTTGTGAGTGTGTGCGTTTGTGTGTCGTTGTTTGTTTGTTTTTGTTATGTAATATTGTAAACATTTGTAATGAAAATATACTATCATAAAATATAGTTATTAATTAGTTCTTTAGAACACAGCTACTTACTTAACAGATATATAAAACTTGATCTCAGTTTGACCATGATAAAGCAATGTGTACAAGGGCAGAGCTGTGGCTACAGTAGTAGTTTATCACCGCCATGTGTGGAGTGAATGAATAATGACTGAGTGTGCCGACCAAATAATCACTCTCGATAATGTTAGTATTATACCCAGCAACACTGTGAAGAATCTTGGAGTAATTTTTGACGAAGAACTCTCCTTCAAGGCCTATATAAGCCAAGCAACTAAAATGTACTTCCATTTGCGGCGCTAAAATCAGGATTATCCTTCCTAAAAGTCCATCCATTTTCTACCCTTTAATCCATTTCTGGGTCAGGGGGGTGGCAATCAGAGATGCCACCCAAGTCTCATAGCACCAGCCCCTCACTGACCCTCTGCAGGTGGTGAGTCCACAGGAGGACGGCTGCTCTCTGAGTGTGAGCATAGCCTTGATCTTTCAGTGGGGGCTACAGCAGCTAGGATCTTAACAGGTACCAAAAGGAGGGAGCATATAACCCCTGTGTTAAAATCACTCCACTGGCTCCCTGTGGAGTACAGAATAAAGTTAAAAATCCTTCTTTTAACATACAAAGCCATAAATGACTTGGCTCCTTCTTATCTTCAAGACACGTTAGTGTCGTATCAACCAAACTGAGCATTGCGCTCACAAAACGGCAGACGTCTGGTGGTTCCTAAGGTCTCAAAAAGCACTTTCGGCGACAGAGCATTTAGCTACCAAGCTCCTTTACTGTGGAATCAGCTCCCCACCTATGTTAACAAAACAGACACGGTCTCCACATTCAAGGCCAGGCGTAAAACACTCCACTTTAATTTAGCAAATGTTTGGGTTGTTTGTCTGGTTTGGTTTACACACTTGGTGTGTGAACCAAATCTTTGGTGTGTGGGCTAGCCTAGCCGTGGCTGCTGCTGTCTCACCTTCGCTCGGACAAGGTCTCTATATTCAAGGCTAGGCTTAAAACAGTCCTGTATGGTAACTTGAGCACTATCCTGTCCTCCCTCCTACTCCATCTGTCTGCATTGTTAAGATTTTGACTGTAGTCTGTTCATTGCTATTCACCTGTTGTCCCATTGTCTGTTTCGTGGCGCGACAACGGGACCTCTGAACTGGCCCTTCTCCATCTGCACATGCGGACTGTCCTGCCCGACCCGCCTGGGAGCGCTTTAGTCCTGCACCAGACCTGTTCACGTCCTGCGTGGCATTGGTCCTTGTTCTGTTGCTTAGGTCCTGGATCATTAGCCCGTCCGTCCGTGTCGGAGCGGATCCCTCTCTCAATATGTGGGTCCCCCCGAGGTTGCATACTTTTTTTCCCACTGGGTTTTTGTGAGTTTTTCCTTGCCGATGCAGGAGGGTCTGTTGGGCAGTTAGTGTCCAACAAGATGGACTGTGGTAATGATCCAGGACACTTTAACATTGTGCGTCTTAGGAGGAGAGGAGCTCGCACGGCTCTCCCCGGCATTTTTCTCTCCAACGTACGCTCACTGGGCAATAAGATGGACGAACTCGGCCTGCTCATGAGAAGAAACAAGGACTTCGGCACATCCTGTGTCCTCTGCTTCACTGAGACCTGGCTAAATGAGCGGATCCCGGACAGTGCCCTGAAACTGTAGGGTTTTGAGCTGTTCCGCGCGGATCGCCACTGTGCGCTATCAGGCAAGAGCAGAGGCGGAGGGTTGTGTTTCTACGTCAATACAAACTGGTGTAACGATGTGAACGTGATCTCCAAGCACTGTTCTCCTGCTCTGGAATATCTTTTCATACATTGTAAACCGTTTTACTCCCATCGCGAGTTCGTTTAATTCATTCTTGCCTCTGTTTACATACCGCCATGCGCGGACGCGCGCGAGGCGCTCAATCCTGGGGGATTTTAATAAGGGAAACTTGAGCCAGGAATTACCCAAATACAGACAGTTCATCAAATGCCCGACCATGAGAGGAGAACACTCTGGATCACTGTTACACCAGTGTGCGCGGAGCTTTTCGCGCTGTTCCCAAAGCAGCCCTTGGCTTCTCGGATCACTCCACGATACATCTGATCCCTGCTTACAGACAGAGACTAAAGCTCTCGAAACCTGTAGTGAGGAGCTCCAAAGTGTGGTCTGATGAAGCTGTGGAAGAGCTGCGCGCTTGCATGGAATCTACAGACTGGGACCTTTTCAGAGCTGCCACAGATAGTTTGGACACTGTGACGTTATACATTCACTTCTGCGAGTATAGCATCATTCCAACAAGGACCAGGGTCATCTATAACAACGACAAACCCTGGTTCACTGCTAAACTCCGGCAGCTCAGAAAAGTCCCCACTGTGAGACTAATAAAGGTTTATCTTAAGCAAAGGAGTCTGCTTTCAGGGAGGGGGACCGCAGCGGCTACAAAGTAGCTAAATATCAGTTCAGGACGAACTGAAAGCAGCCAAGTCCCGGCACAGAGAACGACTACAAGAGCAGTTTGGTAACAACGATACTGCTTCTGTCTGGCGGGGCCTACGGGAGATCACCAATTACAAGCCCAAAGCCCCCCCTTGTGCTGACGACCACAAGCTAGCTGACGAACTGAACTTTTTTTTCAGTCGCTTTGATGCTGCCCCTGACCACTCTCCCTCCCCCACCCCCCACTACTCTAACGACCCACCCATCAGCCCTGCCCCCAGCCTGACAATAGCCTCTAAAGATATTATACAACTCTTCTTGAGGCTGCACCCCCGCAAAGCTCCTGGCCCGGACCACGTGTCTCCGGCCACTCTGAGACACTGCGCCAGTGAGCTAACTCTTGTGTTCATTGACATTTTCAACACCTCTCTGCAGTCCTGCCATGTCCCGGCCTGCTTCAAATCCTCCATCATTGTCCACGTCCGAAGAAGTCCAGGATCACAAGACTCAATGACTACAGACCTGTAGCACTTACATCTGTCGTCATGAAGTCATTTGAACCCCTGGTCCTCTCCCATCTCAAGTCCTTCACCTCCCCCCTCCTGGACCCCCTGCAGTTCGCCTACAGCGCCAACAGATCTGTAGACGACGCCATTAACCTGGCCCTCCACCACATCTTACAGCACCTGGACTCCCCAGGGACCTACGCCAGGGTCCTGTTCGTGGACTTCAGCTCTGCCTTCAACACGATCCTGCCATCCCTGCTCCAGGACAAGCTCTCCCAGCTCAACGTGCCCGATTCCACCTGCAGGTGGATCACTGACTTCCTGACAGACAGGAAGCAGCGAGCGCGTCTGGGGAAGAATGTCTTGGACATCGGATTATAAATACAGGAGCCCCACAGGGCTGTGTTCTTTCTCCCCTGCTCTTCTCCCTGTACACCAACCACTGCACCTCCAGCCACAACTCCGCGAAGCTGATCAAGTTCGCGGACGACACCACCCTCATTGGACTCATCTCCAACTACGATGAGTCCGCATACAGGTGGACCGGCTGGTGTCCTGGTGCAGTGGTAACAACCTGGAGCTGAACGCCCAGAAGACAGTGGAGATGATTGTGGACTTCAGGAAGAGCACTGTCCCCCCGCCCCCACCCTCCGTGATGGACTCCCCCATCACCTCTGTGGAGTCCTATCGTTTCCTCGGCACCACCATCACCCAGGACCTCAAGTGGGAGCCGACCATCAGCTCCCTCATCAAGAAGGCCCAGCAGAGGATGTACTTCCTGCAGCAGCTCAGGAAAGCCAAGCTGCCTGCACAGATGTTGGTGCAGTTCTACACGGCCATCATCGAGTCCATCCTCACCTCCTCCATCACCGTGTGGTTCGCTGGAGCCACAGTCAGGGACAAACAGAGACTACAGCGCATTGTGTGCTCTGCAGAGGAAGTGATCGGCCGCAGCCTTCCATCGCTGCAGGACCTGTACGTCGCCCGAGCTCGAGGCCGGGCTGGTCGTATCACAGCCGACCCCTCTCACCCTGCACATGGACCATTCCAACGACTCCCCTCAGGCAGGAGACTGCGGTCCATCAGGACTAGAACCTCCCGCCACAAGAACAGTTTCTTCCCCTCTGCTGTTGGACTCTTGAACACTTCCTGTCCCACCGCCCTTTATAAAGTCACTTTACTTCACTGTACTGCTGTCACCTTACATTGTGTGCACCATGTGCACTTGTATATTGTAAATAGTAACTGTAACTCTATTTTAAATTTAAATGTATTCCTTAGAAGTGTTTTTTACCCTTTATTATCTCTTTCTGACTGTTGCACTGAGCCAAAGCAATTTCCAAGTCTGTGACTTTCTGTTACTTACGTGGCAATAAAAATGATTCTGATTCTGATTCTGACATTAATCAACAATCATGGATATTGGTTTCTCCCTATGGACCAATTCATATTTGTATATTTTGTGACTTAACTGTTGATTCTCTGATCTGTGTTGGTGATTTCAATGGTTTTGTTAAGTCCTCTGAGATGACTGCTGTTGGGATTTAGGACTATACAAGAATAAATTGTTGATGTTGTCCAAAAAGCGATGTATAGAACAGCTAGCCTGACTCTCGCCAGACCGTTGTCCATGCTCCACTAGAGGCGTTTGGCTGAACACAAGGTTCTGGGATCGACGCCAATGCAAACTCCTTCACGAGATCAAAAAATAATCAGCCAATCAGGATCGCCGGTGTGACGTCGGGTTTCTCGTGCGTGTCCCACGGCAGCCAAAGCAAAACCAAGATGGCAGACATACATTTTTAAAACTGTTTGAATACGAACGAATTAAGACACGGATGTCACTTTTAATGAAATTTAAGGCAAGATGTTGATGATTCTATGTTGTTATACGTGTGTTTTAAGAATAAACTGTTTGTAAAGTTTGTTTTAAGTACTGTTTAATTGCTCATCACAACACTACGCAGAAGGGTTGCCAGGTTGGGTGCTTTCCCACATACTTTTGTTCCAAGCGACTTTTAGGAGATAAATAAACAGAAAGACAATCAGAATCATGATAGCCCAAGTTGATTACATTACGTTTTTAGCCAAATAATAATTCTGGGTGTTTTTTTCTTTTGGGTATTCTCGTGGGTTTTGGGCTGGAAAATCTTGCCGTCATTTGGCAACCCTGCAACCCCGCCTTCTGAAATTCATCCACTTTGAAGGAGACCCAGACCCTTGTGTGAAGCTCAGCGAACTACAAGGAACAAATATTCAGAATAAACCCAGTTGTGACATCCCTTATCGATCCCCCAGGCCTCCTAATATAGAATCCCACTTTTCATCCAGAACATGTACATGGTTTTCCTTATTAAGACTAAACACTCAAACAAACATGATTGAAGTTGTAAAAAGGGTTAGATCAAATACATAAAATGTTCAGGCAATTCTAATTACTGGGAGTGCTGTCCTGCAGTGTCCCCAGGGGCCCAAACCCTGCTTTGGGAATCCAATCTCAAGCCAGAATACAGTGTAACCCCATTCTAACAAGAGACAGATTGTTGGAGGGCAGGAGTCTCTATGGTAGCATAATTTCTATTAAATTGATCAACAAAGCAAGGGGAGGATGGACAGACTTTCAAGAGGCATGAAAATGACAAACAATTAAAATTACATTCACAAAACTTGATATTTAAATGTCGATATTTAAATGTTGTCATAAATAACGTGTATTTTGTTCAACAGAACAAAAGACCAGGTGACTGTGTTGTTTTACTGAGGCACTTCAAAGAGTGCATAGCTCTGATGGGTGACATTATAATGTTATCATTTAGCTGTATTTTAATCCACCCTCCAGAATGTCTGGGGGGGGGAAATGCTACAAACAAAGCAAACTACACTTTAAGACTCGACATGAGAGCTGATTGGCCGAGTGTGACTAAGCAGATGTAAAAGGTAAAATGGAGGCCAATAAAAGAAAAATTATGATAGAAGGTAGAAATTAATAGATGCTGTTACATATTTCCATATTTTATGGTTGTTTGAAAGCAGATTTAACATCCAACGTGAGAAAAAGAGGGTTATGGGTCTTCTACAAATGATTCCAAACACTCCTCGATATCCATGATGGGAACAGATTAAGGTTTTACAATCACGGTCACCGTTTCCTAAACCTAAACATAAATGAAGGTATTTTCTTTTTGTTCCCCTCCGCTCTTCGGTGCTCTTTGGTGCTCTTCGGTGGAGGCTCCGTGGAAAATGAGTTGCATTAAATATTAACAACAGTGTGTTGAGCATTGGGAGATGTGGCGGTGGAGAGCTGCAGCTCACAATCCTGCATAATTAACGGAGGAGGCAGTGAGCCGGACATTACTGTTTGAAACCTCTGCAGTGCCATTACAGCTTACTGTTCACCAAGATGCACTTGGTGCCTTTTACTAGTTTGTTTACAGACATTGGAAAATATAAGGAACATTAAAGTGAAGTAAATTTTAAGAATTGTATTGAATTGACCTCCTGGCCTTAAATATTGATATTTAAGGCCATGAGGTACCTCTCTCTCTTTAACTATCATAAGGGATGGGATTACTACTCACAAGATCACAATAATCTCCAGTCTTCTGTGTGGAAGTAGCCTGGCCATAGCCATCCGAACACTCCCCTCAATCGTCATTTCCCTGCATGTAACGTCTGGGTCTGGTCCCTGTGTTTGCGATTACAGTCGGTTGAATTCCATCCATAGGGGCGACAGTGGCACAGTTGGTAGAGCATTAGCCTTAGAGCCTGAAGGTAGTGGGTTCGAGCCCACCACGAGACCTACTTTATGACTCCCACTAATTTCTGCTGTCGTTGTGTCCTTGGGCAAGACACTTAACCCTGCTTTGCCTGATGCCCCCGCTGAATAATCAAGGATTCTGTGGAATCACCACCTGCAGGAAGATCAGTGAGGGGCTGGTGCTCTGGTGTCCCCTGACCCAGAAATGGATTAAAGTGATTGTCTGGAGTTTGTCAAAAAAAAAAGAGAGAGAGGTACATGATTTTGAAAAAAACGACCCAAGCTCCTCCCCCTTCCTTTTTGATTGGTCTGTGACTACGTTTCCGTCACACATTTAAATGTTAATCTGAGAACACATTACACTAATACATTATTAATACACATGCACGGAGGTTTTCAGAATTATTTGTTAACGTTTTCATGACAAAAATAATGTTTTAATGCACAAAAAAAGCAATCGCGGTAAACCCGGAAGTAGCTATTAAAGGTTGATTGAACATTATAGGACACATCTGCAGAGGATCTGATTATGGATATAGGTTCAGTATATAAATAGGTACCTCAGCGCTGATGTTCAGAATTCTTTGTTCAGTTTTCATAAAGTTCCAGAGCCTAATAGAGGCTTGATTCGGAGGCTCCGCAAAAACAAACAACTGAGCATGCGCGCAGCTACGAGCATCAGCGCAATGATTGACAGCCCTTGGCCTCACTTGATTGATTAACGTGCCTAGCAACGGGACAAAAGTGGCAGTTGGACCAAAAGGTTGTGTCCTACAGCTCTTGGTTCTTGATAGTTTTCAGTCAAGGTTTTTTTATGGTTTGTTACAGCCCTTTGCTCCTGATTGATGAGGGAACAAGGTTCGTTTAATGTTGTTTGTATTATTTTCTCTTTCCTGTGATAATATGTAACGCTTTTGTTTACTCTTAGTTGTATACTACTTTATATTAAAATTCATAAAATGACTTATTTCATATCCATTTTTAAGGCCAGGAGGTCAATTTAATACAATTCTTAAAATTTGTAATTCATTTAGACTTCCAGACTATAACTTTAAGGGGAAGAAAATGAATGGATGGATGGATGAATTCCATCCGACCAATCACTGAGTGCAGGAGGTGGGTGTTGTAGTTAGTCGTCGGTGACGGGCTTGTTGTAGTTTAGCAATGGCGAAGAATGCGATAGTAAAGTATTCCGGTCTGGTTCTATCAAGAAATTGAAGCCGAAGCAAGAAGAATGTTTAGCAAAAGTCATTGCTGGCAAAAATCGTGGCGCTACTTCCCACGGGCTCCGTTAGTGGTAAAGGAGATGGCTAGGCTAAATGCTAACGACAGACTCGGGCGCATTGCATACGTCACGGTAAACTCAGATCCAATCGTTTCAATCTGCAAAAGGAGTTAACCCCTCCCACCTGTAAACGGAGCTCAATGGAGCACCTCCAGACCTTAGTACAAAATGTAATTTGTACTATGGGGCGGTACGACCAGGCTACCACCTTAAACTTTTTTTTATTTTGATTATTGGTGTGCTAATTTTATTTTTATTTTTAAATGAATATCAATATTTTAGATACATCATCTTCTAGCCCTAACCCTTTTATTACATTAAAAAGATGTAACTGCTTGAAAAGGTGGGTACCCCAGCTATAAGATCTGCAAATCAAACAGATGTCACTGGATCACACTGAAACATGTTTACATTTGATACTTCTGTTCACCATGTTTTGCCACAAAACTTATTGTATTTGTGTGGAATATTTGATCATAACCTAACAATAAGTAAATAAATATTATTAAAGTATCAAAACCAATGAAAAAAACAGCTTAGAAAGGCCACACACCAATCAGCAGCAACACCTGGCACCTTCTTGTCAAGCTTTCAAATATAAATGAGGCTCAATGTTCTTTCAAAGCCCATCTTCTAACACATTCACACAGTCCTGTATGATTCGAGACAGATTTCTTGTAAGATGTAATATTCTTGGTGTGGTGCTCACAATAGTGTCCTTTGTGGACACACAAATGTGATTACACAAGCCACGTGGACTGAAGGACTTTCATCAGTCCTGTGACTCCATTCTTCAGAGTCCGGTCTCAGACCACATGTCACTCTGGTCCAGAGATTCAGCGGGACAAAGCAAAAAGCACCAGTGTTAATTTTGTTGAAAAAATATTATTGTCATATGTTTCGTCACAAATATATTTTTGGGGATGAAAAAAAAAAAAAAACTAAATTACGAGTTATTAATTGAGACAAAGACGATGACTAAATGTATCAAAATTCTCGTCTACGAATAAAGTGTGAGACGAAAAATAGACCATGACAAAATCCAACCAGAAGAAGGGATTTTAACACCGGAGCACAAAACTCCAGTGTTAAAATCACTCTACTGGCTTCCTGTGGAGTACAATTTTTTTTTTTAAATCCTTCTTTTAAGATACAAAGCCATAAATGGCTTGGCTCCTCGGACGACAGTGGCTCAGTTGGTAGAGCATTGGCCTTTGAGCCCGAAGGTCGTGGTTTCGAGCCCACCACGAGACCTTCTCCACCAACTCCACTGATGTCTGCTGTCGTTGTGTCCTTGGGCAAGACACTTAAGCCACTTTGCCTAAAAGGAGCGCGTAAGTGATGTCTGCTGCTTGCCTTGATGTGTATGTGTTTATGTGTATACATTGAACTGAAATTTCCCCATTGTGGGACGAATAAAGAATCTTCTTCCTCCTTCCTACCTCCAAGACACGTTAGTGTCATACCAACAAAACCGAGTACTGCACTCAAAAAACGGCAGACGTTATTTGTAAGGTCTCAAAAAGCACTGTCGGCGGCACAGCATTTAGCTTGACTGTGAAATCAGCTTCCCATCCACGTTAAGGGAGCAGACAAAATCTCAACATTCAAGGCCAGGCTTAAAACTGTCCTCTTAAAGTGGACATATCGTGTTTTCAAATAATAGATTTTTACATCTAAATCATTAATTTGTGGCCTATATAAAGCGTAACTGCAATGCCTGGGTCTGAGTCTCATTAATTGTAGCTCCACAGGCCTTTCTTCTACACCTGTTCTGAGGTGCGTCTGAGAGCAACCTGTTTTGGTGCTGTCTCTTTAAATGCAAATGAGGAGCTTTTGACCACCCCCCCATCCAGGTGACACAGGTTCAACTCCACCCCGAGCGGCCATTTTTGTAGTTTCTAAGCACAGATACAATTATCTCATAGAAACTTCTCATTACATTGCAAACATGAAGCAGTCCTTCCTCATTGACTGAAAGCAAATGTTAATTTTCATTCTTAGTCCAGTCTTATTATCGACTCTTCTCTTTTTAGCTTTGGGATCCATGCGTACAGTCTATGATGCTCACACGCCGGTTTGTTTACAACAGCGGCCGCGGCGCGGGCCTACGTCGCAGGATATGACACACTACGTTGACAGAAATGTTTAAAAATTGAATATTACTTATGCACAATTTTACAGCATTTAAAAACGTTAAGAACGTTTTTCCTTCTACAGAAGGAAAGAGACGAATGCGCCTCCGGAGCCGCAGGTTGCCGACTGTGTGGAGATTGGAGACTATGTCTCAGATAATATGGCCCTGACCTGCGGAGTGCCACAGGGGTCGATTCTGGGACCTCTCCTGGTCTATATTTACATGCTGCCATTAGGTCAGTTAATTCAAAGTATGAAAGTGTCCTACCACAATTACGCTGATGACACTCAGATCTATGTCTCACTGACTGCAGGAGAGCATGGACCGGTGGACTCACTCCTTCGCTGTATCCAGCGGATCAGTGAGTGGATGCAATGCAATTTTCTCCAGCTAAATGCGGACAAAACCGAAATGATTGTCTTTGGTCCCGAGAAACAAAGAGAGACCGTCATTTGTCACCTTCAGTCTCTCTCCCTAAGGCCTTTAAATAAGGTCAGAAATCTGGGAGTAATAATGGACTCTGACTTAAACTTCAATAGCCACATTGGATCGGTAACATCAGCAGCTTTTTATCATCTGAAAAATATTGCCAAAATTAAAAATATTGTGTCCAAAGCAGACTTGGAGATTCTTATCCATTCTTTTGTTTCCAGTAGGCTGGATTACTGCAATGGCCTGCTCACAGGTATCTCCAAACATGCAGTAAAACAGCTGCAGTATATTCAAAATGCTGCAGCCCGAGTCCTGACTAGAACCAGGAAGTACGACCACATTAGTCCGGTCCTCAGGTCTCTGCACTGGCTTCCCGTGGCCCAGAGGATAGACTTTAAAGCAGCTCTCCTGGTGTACAAGTCTCTCCATGGCCTTGCACCAAAGTACATCCATGATATGCTAGTCCCATATGAACCAGCCCGGACTCTGAGGAGCGCAGGGACGGGACTCCTGTTAGTGCCCAGAGTCAGGACTAGACAGGGGGAGGCTGCTTTTCAGATTTATGCAGCTAAAGTCTGGAACAGTCTTCCTGAGGATGTGAGACTGGCTGCCTCTCTGTCAATGTTCAAATCCATGTTAAAGACTTTTCTTTTTTCCTGTGCATACAACTAAAGAATTGTATCTTTTTAACACACCTTGTTATTTATTGTTATAACTTTTTGTGTTTTTAACTATTTTATTGTTTTTAATTACTTGTGTGATTCTTATGTTTTTAAATTACTTATGTGATTTTAATGCTTTTTAATTACATATGTGTTTTTAATTGTATTTTAATGGTGATGATTTGTGCATTGTGTGGTGTGGACTGTGAGGCGCTTTGTGTTGCCCTGTGCAGGAAAAGCGCCCTATAAATAAAGATTGATTGATTGATTGATTTATAGAGTATGTGGAAGCAAATACTGTAGAAGATCAGGATATGTGCAGTTTCAACAATAAAATAAAATGCAATAGTCTACATTACAAGAGAGTAATAAACATGTCTCAGAGTGAAGGAGGTGGACACAGACAACACTATTGTTTGTTACAGGGATGAGAAAAAGACTGAAATGCATATTGTCAGCCATTTGCTGGCTCTAAATCTGTTTAATTTGTTCACAACATATTACTTTTGGGCTCAAACATGAACTTTTAATGCAATGCAAAATGTAGGTATCAGAGCTTTATTTAGGGCGTTTGATCGCGCTTCGAGAGGAGACGGGAGACGCGGACTGTTTCCTGCAGCAGTGTATTTATCAGGTGCACAGATTACTCAAAGACACGCATGGTCCTGTGCGTGTTTATGGGGTTGGGTACATGGCCACGTTGAGGCTGCGCGCTCAGCCACAACGCGGTGGAGCGGCTGCGAGCGGCTGGATGCTCACAGCCTCTCGCAGCCGCTGGACGCTCACAGCCTCTCGCAGCCGCTGGACGCGGAAGCTGCTCATTACAAAGCGGCCGCAGATGCCTCGGAACACTGCGGCCGCTGAGGTGGCGGAATCCCGTTCGAGTACATACAGCAGGTGCCCCGCGGATACGCGCGCCCCGCTCGAACAATTCTTAACGGATTTACACTTCTCATAAACATGTGTTTTGTATGAGGCAGACAGATCGGCCCAAATATGGGCATCGGCCCTTTGGGCATTGCCCGGTACGCCCGATGGCCAGTCCAGCCCTGTTCGCTGGCATCCTTGAGCTTGGACTAAAAATTCGAAGTGATGCACAGTAGAGGAGGGCTGGGCCGAAGTGTTTTGTTAGACGCCCATGCCCTCATATAGCAGTCTCGCTGCAAATACTGTGACGTAATAATTCTTAACACGTAATAGAGAATGGCAAAATCAGAACGGGTTGAAAAATCTTACCTAAACAGAATATGAACCCATATGCAACCCATGAAGAGACTGATTTCAACTTTTTTGCACTTCTAGAGGCTCCAACTTCACAACATAAGGCATTTAAGGCACAAAAAGTGGATTTTTCATGATATGTCCCCTTTAAGTTTAGAATACGGTTAGGTAGATAAGACTCAGGATAGGCTAAAAATCATAGATTGTCAGTCACGCTGCGTAGGGAGTTAGTTTGCTGGGAGAAGTATGATAACTTGAACACTATCCTCTCCTCCTTCCTACTTTATCTGTTTAGCATTATTAGGGTTTTGACTGTAGTCTGTTCATTGCTATTCACCCCTTGTCCCATTGTCTGTTTCATGATGCGACGATGGGACCTCTGAACCCAGCCCCGTCCATCTACACCTGTGGACTGCCCTGCTCGACCCGCCTGGGAGTGCTTTAGTCCTGCACCACACCTGTCCACGTTCTACAACCGCTTCATGGCCTTTGTGCTCTTTCTGTTGCTTAGGTCTTGGATCTGTTGCCCGTCCGTCCGTGTGGAGCGGATCCCTCTCTAAATGTGGATTTCTCCGAAGTTTCTCACCTTTCCCCTGCTTGGTTTTAAAGTTTTTCCTTGCCGATGCAGGAGGTTCTGTTCGACTGTTTGTGGTCTTGTGGTGTAACAATATGTTTTTCAACTTTTTTTGAGCCAAGGCACACTTTTTCATTGAAAAAATATTGCGACACACCACATAAACTCACAATATGTCATGCCATTAAGCTTTGTTTAATAATATTCAACAATGAGTTAACAAGAGTTTGGGAAAAAAGTGGCACTAACTGTGTGGAAAGAAATATAATATCGATGAAACGCAATACATGTAAAGTATTCAGACATTGGACAATTCTCTGATCTGTGCTGGTGATTTCAACCGTTTTGTTAAGTCCTCTGAGATAAGTACTGTTGTGATATAGGGCTATACAAGAATAAATGGAATGGAATTGAATTAAATAAGGCAAATGAGAAAACAACCAATAAACTGGATGGACTAGATGCGAAGAGGACCAATGAGGGATTGCATTAGCTGCACCGGTGCTAAGCACAACACCAATCTTGTACGCTTCCATTGGTATCCGTTAATAAAAGGAACAAGAACATGTCCACGGCTGGGAGAAAAAAATAGGAGATCTGTGGACCCTTTTTACATTTGACAAAGAAGAAAACAATAGATGGCAATATGAAGCCCGTGAAGAGGCATCGCAGCATTAACATGGTTGGAATTTGCTCTACTGCCATGTGTTTAAAAAAAAATGTAAAACACTCTTAAGTTCCTACAATAAATGGTGACTCTGCGACATCTACAGTGGATCTACAATGATATTATATTATTAAAACAAGATTGCTCCAAAGAAAGTCAAATTATTATTAGACTAAAACAAAATTTGAATTTCTTGCCAAAATGAATACTGGAGAGCACACTATGGAGCAATATCATCCAAATATTATGATCGTGCTGACCGTGTCGACACACAACATGAGAAGTTATAAAGGACAATGAAAGACCTGCGTCCAGCTCAGAAAGATATTTATGCCGTTTATTGTCCTTTTAAAAGCCACTTAGGAACGATAAGAATGGGAAGTGAATGGTAGGAAGGTTGATTTAATAAATCTGATGCACCCAAGAGTTGCAGACAGCTTGCGAAACACGAGAAGAGACACTAGTTTGTTGTAACTTTTTAAGCTCCACTAGACTTATTTCCAAATGGAGGATTACATAGTTACAGTCAAACTATTATTTAGACTTAATCATAACTGGTTTGAACTGAAGTGGGGTTCATGTATAAGGTAAGGCTCATAACACACTTTTAGATGGGATTTTTATGTATTTATTTGAGAAAAAAGGAACAATACATATTAATGAACATTTTCACAAATGTAAATTCGCCAGATTATAGCTTTAGGCTAATTTCCATCTGCAGACCCCCTGGCAGGGTGTTACACACAAGTTAGTAAAAACAGAGACACTATGTATATACAGAGAGACAGGGATAGGAACAGTGATCGCATCATGTTAGAACAAGCAGCAAGAGTGGACAACAAAGCACAATGTAGAAAACAGTAACAGAAACACATCATCTGTATTGCACAAACCCGAGTATTGCACATGCCCTGACTGACCTAATATTACACTGAACCATATTTCACCATTCTGTATTGCCCTGACCCGTATTACGCTGACCTGTATTGGACCACTCTGTATTGCACAGCCCACATTACAATGATAATCGTTTCCCTTTTTTTTTTTTGCAAAGCACCAGCTCCGTTCCACGTCTGTTTTATAATCATGAATATCTAAACATGATCACATGTTTGTGTGTCCCTCAGCCACATCTTTAAGTAACTCCTGAAGATAGGCAGACTGGTGCTTTCCCTCACTGACATACTTTAGTTTTTTTGTATGTGAAAGAAGCAGACATGAAACATATTCCACTGTTGCCAAACACATTATGAACAAGCTGCTATGTAGGCCCTACTGTCAAACCACGCCATTGAACTACAACAGCAATTTTGAGGCAAACTCTTGCCGTCACAGACACCTACCCATAACACAAACCTCCTGATTGGTCGGAGGGGATTCAACTGAGGTAACTGCAGCCACTCAGATCAAACACAAACGTACATGGAGTTTATAATTTTTGTTTTAATGTAATTGTATCTGTCTGTTGTGTTCATGTGTAACTTTGCTGCCTCTTGGCCAGGACTCCTTTGTAAAAGAGATTCGTAATCTCAATGGGATTTTTGTCCTGGTTAAATAAAAGGTAAAAAAATGAAAAACTAAAATTGACCGGAATTTACAGATGGTTAAGGCTAGACCTAAATAACCCTAAAAGAAAATGATGTATCTCAGATGAGAATGATCACATCTTCACCTCGGGGTTTAGTTAAATGAAGTGTCAAGAGCAAGTTCTGCAGGAGGAGACACAGGGAGGACATGGAGGACAGGGAAAGCATTGGCCGCACGTTCTCTCTGTATTTGTGCGGTTTACTGCCTGCGCACTTGCAGCGAGCTGTCCGTGCAGTGCTCCTGTTGCACTGGTCATCTTCTTCCGTAGGAGCTGATAAGATAAGATAAACCTTTACTTGTCCCCCATTTAGTTTTGCACATTATAGTGGAATAAAAAGAAGGAAAAAAGAGGGGCACTCAGGTTATGCACACAATAAACAGGATCCATGGATTTAAGATGATAGATAATGGAATAATAAATAAATAATTTATTAAAACTAAGTACACCTGTGGAGTATACACCATATAACACTTTTCACGAGATATTTACAGATGGTTGGTTAAAGCCTCGTTCACACCGCAGGATAATTAGGCTGATTTAGACCTGTTTCACCCCTGACGACAAGCTTAAAAACGCTCCAATTTTTGTTAAATAATCGAATAAATTTTACTGCCATGTGTGGTGTGTTAAGACTGCGCTCGTTGCTCTGAAGGGACTTAAGGACTGCTTCGATCTCAAATCTGGGATTTTTTTAGCCCGATTACTCTTCATGTGTGGTGTCCTCTTAGGACAATAGTCTCAGGGTTCTGTTTAAAGCACAGAGAGAACCATGAAGACAAAGGAACACACCAGGCAGGTCCGAGATACTGTTGTGGAGAAGTTTAAAGCCGGATTTGGATACAAAAAGATTTCCCAAGCTTTAAACATCTCAAGGAGCACTGTGCAAGCAGTTATATTAAAATGGAAGGAGTATCAGACCACTGCAAATCTACCAAGACCCGGCCGTCCCTCCAAACTTTCATCTCAAACAAGGAGAAGACTGATCAGAGATCCTTCCATTTCAATATAATTGCTTGCACAGTGCTCCTTGAGATGTTTAAAGCTTGGGAAATCTTTTTGTATCCAAATCCGGCTTTAAACTTCTCCACAACAGTATCTCGGACCTGCCTGGTGTGTTCCTTTGTCTTCATGGTTCTCTCTGCGCTTTAAACAGAACCCTGAGACTATCAAAGAGCAGGTGCATTTATATGGAGACTTGATTACACACAGGTGCATTCTATTTATCATCATCAGTCATTTAGGACAACATTGGATCATTCAAAGATCCTCACTGAACTTCTGGAGTGAGTTTGCTGCACTGAAAGTAAAGGGGCCGAATAATATTGCACGCCCCACTTTTCAGTTTTTTATTTGTTAAAAAAGTTTAAATTATCCAATAAATTTCGTTCCACTTCACGATTGTGTCCCACTTGTGCAGCACAGAACTTTCTGTTCTCTCTCAAGACCACAGTTCTGTCACATCCAAGGTCTACTTTTGGGAATAATTCTCAAACTTTGCTATTTTTAATTTACTTTTTAATTTGTAACTCATCATTCACTGGCTATTCAATATATTTACAAGCAAAACATCTCTCAACCCATGGGCCAGTATTCTTTAGCCATTTCCACACTTCAGACTCATATTTTTGGACCCGTGTTCAAATGCAGAGATGCCTTGTTTCAACAGTATCGAACACAAGTCAGGTTTTTTTGACCCGGGTTGAAAGGTGCGTCAAGGAAAAGGCGTCTGCAGTCCATGCGCTGTGACCAGAGGAGATTGTTTAAAGATATCCTTTGCACAGGTACATTGTACTATAATACAATGTACTAGGGCTGGGCAATAAATCGAATTCAGGCAATTAATCAGCTTTTGAAAAAATCAAATTTGTGAAAAATGTGAAAATCGTGAAATCAAATGAAGGATATTCCAGCTGTAGTTCCAGCAGCACATGAATTATGATTGCAATATCATCACAGTCTGTACAAGACTTTTATAATACGTAGTGGGGGAAACAATATTAAAGTTTCCAAACAAATTTTAATTTGAGCGGAAAGATCAAAAAATATTGTTAACTGCAAAGCCTGTCTTCTGTGACTTTAATGAAAATCAATTTAAAATCGAAATTGTGCAAAGCAGGAAATAAAATCGAGATTTTACTTTTTTGCCATATCGCCCAGCCCTACAAGGTGACAGCGGTGACAGAAGGAAATAATTACCTAAATGTCTTTAGGCCTATAGAAGTTAATTCATGATTATGTGATACACACTTATTTCCATATCTTATTCTAAAGGATTTAACCAGTAAGGGTATTTATTAAAAGACAATACATTTCCATCACATGGACGTAACCACTGCCCACGGTGAGTCAAAGAAAAAACTGTTTGAAAGGTGAGTTGAAAACAAGTCAAAATGACACAGCAGCGCGGGATGGGTTTTTGGTAAGTATTGTAAGTAAAACCCTTTTGATGGACGCCTTCTAAATTCAGTGTTTTACATGGGAAATAATATAGACTCTGTTGCAGAGCTGAACTCAGGCCACCGTTGCTCACAACCCAGAGAGACCACTGCACTTTGAGCCGCAGTTGTCTGTGACTTTACATTAGCACCAATTAAGGTTATGGATCACACAACCACACTTTTCTGCAAATAGAGAAGCATACTCTGACCGCCTCAGACATGTGGGATTTGAGTGCACCTGCAGACAGGGCTGTTCTGTGTGGGGCTTGCGTTTTCAAAAAAATAAAACTGATCCAGTTTTGGACCAAACACACAGAGCACATTGTGGCAGTGCAGCGTACTTATTCTAGTTCACACAGAAACTCCTTTTTGCTTATTCCTAGAATCATACTTCTTTCTAAAACATTTTGATATGCATTGGGAAAGGTAACACAGTTAAAAGATTACTTAATAAATCAAATAAAACAATACTCAATTACTAAAATCAGAATCAGAATCAGAATAATTTTTATTGCCACGTAAGTAACAGGAAGTCACAGACTTGGAAATTGCTTTTGCTCAGTGCAACAGTCAGAAAGAGATAATGAAAATAAGAATAAAAAACACTTCTAAAGAATAAATTTAAAATAGAGTTACAGTTACTATTTACAATATACAAGTGCACATACAAAAATATATTATAGCAGCAGTCCTACACAGACAAAGCCTGTGTTAAAGGGTAAAGCAAGCACAAAGTTAACCCTTGTATTATGTTAAGGGTCAATTTGACCCATTTCAGTTTTTGTGTTGATCAAAGTACTTGTTATCCTTTCTTTTTCTTGCTGAAATTTGGTGACTTTTCCTCATCTAGGGTCATGAAATGGTGTGTAAAATCTGGACACTTTGATGTGTAGTGGAATGTCTGTGCAGCGTTTGTATACAAATATGATGTTGCGGGTAATTTTGACCCAGACGCTTTAATGTGAGTAAATAGTTGTTCAGATCCAAAAAAACATGTCTCTTTGACATTGTATTTTGATTGCCTCTGAGACCCAGAGCCAGGTGTGTGAAGAGAGGGAACTTTCTCACACTTGTCCTTGTCACTGTTCTCATATCATCTCTTTTGCCTAGCATACATTGGACTGGCACTTCTTCAGGACGTGACTTCCTGTATCCGGTGAGCGTGTTTCTTGACTGCTATCACTCTGCTCTCTGTTTGCACTAACAAACACATTACAAATCCACGTATTGTACACCAAGCTAACTGTGTAAGCACTCCGAGTCAGCTGTACTGTAGCTGAGGTTTAGGTAGCGGTTGTTTGTCTGGTCTCGGAGTCTGTTGTGCGGGCCCGGATCCGTACTAGCTTAGCCTAGCCTAGCTTAACCTAGCCTAGCCGCTAACTCGCTACTATGGCGGCTGCTGTCTCTCCCTCAATCCTTTACTGCTCGAGTTGCCATATGGCGAGTCTAAACCCTGGATCCTTCTCTGAGGGTAGTGATAGATGTGTGAAGTGTAGTGTAGTCGTAGCTCTGGAATCCAGGGTCAGTGAGTTAGAGCTGCGTCTCCGAGCACTGGAGTCTCGAGCTAGCGCTAGCATTAGCTACAGCCAGGCCGTATCCTCAGGGACAGCGGAGCGCAGCTTTAGGGAAAGGCAGAGGAGAACTAGCGAGCCTAGCCTCCCAGCCCGTCCTCCGCAGCTGGGACAAAGACCAGGATAGTGATGGCTTTGTGACTGTTCGGAGAGGGCGACGTGTTGTTGGTAGTTTCCCCATTGGGCCTCCTCCTGTTAGCATTTACAATCGCTGGGACGCTCTGTCCGGCTGCGCCCCCGCGCGGCCGGGCGGGGAAGAAGGCCCCACTAGAGAGCCGCTGAGAGAGCTGCTGAGAGAGCCGATGGAGTCGCTGATGCGCTGGTAATTGGCTCCTCTATTGTTAGAGGTGTTAAGATCCCAGGAGCCACTGTTCGGTGCTTCCCTGGGGCCAGGCTTGGTGATATTGAAGGGAATCTGAGGCTCATGATGACCCACAAGCAGCGTTTCCGTCGAATTGTTATTCACGCGGGTGGTAATGACGTTCGGCGGAAACAGTCCGAGGTGTTGAAGCTGCAAGTCGCCGCCGTGTGCAAGCTGGCTAGCACAATGGCCGACACTGTCATCTTCTCTGGGCCCCTACCTAGCACTAGCAGTGCAGAAGCATTCAGCAGACACTCGGCTTTCAACCGCTGGCTGTCGGGCTGGTGCCCTCGAAGTGGTGTTGTTCATGTTGACAATTGGAGTGCCTTTTGGGGAAAGCCCGGTCTCATCCGCTCGGATGATATCCACCCAACGTTGGCGGGTACATCCCTTTTGGCTAAGAATTTGGCCCTGGCTCTAAACTGTTCTGCTCGGCTCAAATGACGATGCAGAACTGAGGCCCGGGTGCAGAGCTGCTCTGCCACAACCTCTGAGCCCCCATCTGTTCAGTTACTAGCCTCAGAAGCTAGTCAGATTGAAACTGTGTGTGCATGTGTGTGTGTGCCTGTGTGTGCTCAGTTACTAGCCTCAGAACCTAGTCAGATTGAAACTGTGTGTGTTCCCCGCTTGAAGTCTAAAGCACTATATGCGAGGAAATCTGACCTAGGTGTCAGACACAGTAACTTAATAAAAGTTCAGACAGACAGAAATAGTTCTAACAGTAGGGTTGTTAAATGTGGTTTAATGAACGTCAGATCAATCTCGTCTAAATCGCTTCTCATAAACGAACTTATTATAGACAAGGGCTTGGATCTGTTAGCGCTCTCGGAGACTTGGCTCCAACAGGACGAGTACGTTAGATTGAATGAGTGCACTCCTCCGACGCATGTTAACTACCAAAAAGCCAGAGCTACAGGTCGCGGCGGTGGTGTTGCGATTATATCACACACCAACTTGGTTCTTAGTCCCAAAACCAACAACGCTTTTCACTCGTTTGAAAACTTAACACTTTCAATCACCTGTCCTGGGTGGAGAAAACAAAAAGCAGTACTATTTATAGTTTTATACCGACCTCCTGGTCCTTACAGCGAGTTCCTAACAGAATTCTCTGACTTCATTTCAAACCTAGTTTTGGAATGGGAAAACATAGTTATAGCTGGAGACTTCAATATACATGTGGACGACAGCACTGACAGCTTAAACAAAGCTTTCAGCGCCGTACTAGATGGTGTTGGTTTTACTCAGAATGTCGAGGAACCTACTCACATTCATAACCACACCTTGGACCTTGTCCTGACCTACGGCTGTGATGTCTCCAATGTTGACATCCAGCGTCAAAGCTCGTTGCTGTCTGACCATTTCTTGATCACGTTTGATCTCGCTTTGGAGGACTTTCCTGTCCCGCAAGATAAAACCATAATGAAAAGAACCTTAAATGATAAATCTATCACAAGGTTCAAAGAACTAATACAGCCTATGTTGAATACTGCTGCAGGTGAACCTGTTCACAACAGCTGCAGTCCCTCAGTCATCGACCAAACGGTGGGCAACACTATGGAGTCTTTAAAATCTGCATTAAATGCAGCAGCTCCTTTAAAACAGAAAACCATTAGGATTAGATCATCGTCGCCCTGGTACAGTGTTCAACTCCACACTTTAAAACAGGACGTCAGAAAATTGGAGAGGCTATATCGCCACTCCCACTCGGAGCCTGTCCACAGGGAGTGGAAAGCAGGTCTCCGAAACTACAAGAAGGCCCTTCGCGGGGCTCGAACTCAATACTATTCAACTTTAATAGAAGCGAATAAAAACAACAGTAGATTTTTGTTTGGTACCGTCGCTAAACTCACAAACTGCCATAGCGCAATCGAGCCTAAAATTCCAAGCTCACTGAGCAGTGTCGACTTTCTCCACTTCTTTAATAATAAAATTACATCCATCCGTGACAAGCTGGAGGAGGTTGCTCCTGCTGTTAGTGGTGGACAGGTTGAAGCGGCATACGTGACTTCCCACTTAGACTCTTCAGTGGGCCTTAATAAATTCATGGCTGTGAGCCAAGCAGAGGTGATCTCTGTGGTCACATCCTCAAAAGCCTCAACTTGCATGTTAGACGCAGTCCCGACATGGCTCTTCAAAGACATACTTCCTTTGATAATTGAGCCTATCGTAAATATAATAAACGCATCCATACAATGTGGCTATGTCCCACAAGCTTTTAAAACCGCGGTAATCAAACCCCTTCTGAAGAAAACAAACCTGGACCCAGAAATACTTACAAACTACAGACCGATCTCGAACCTCACTTTTATATCTAAAATCCTGGAAAAACTTATAGCTGAGCAGCTCCGCTGCCACCTGCAGGAAAATGATATGTTTGAAGTCTTTCAATCAGGATTCAGAGCTCATCATAGCACTGAAACGGCACTAGTCAAAGTCACAAATGACTTACTACTAGCTGCCGATAATGGACAAGTGTCAGTGCTGGTCCTACTGGACCTTAGTGCTGCATTTGACACAATAGACCACAGCATTCTACTGCAGAGGCTAGAATGTGATATAGGTCTTAGAGGAACAGCCCTTGGCTGGTTTAAATCCTATTTATCAGATCGATATCACTTCGTCAATGTGAATCAGGACTCGTCGCCTTATTCTGGAGTGGAATTCGGTGTGCCGCAGGGTTCGGTACTCGGACCGATTCTTTTTACTCTCTACATGCTGCCACTGGGAAACATTATTAAAAAGCATGGAATTAATTTCCACTGCTATGCAGATGACACACAGCTTTATCTGTCGATGAAGCCTAATCAGACAGATCAGCTAGAAAAGCTCAGTGCCTGCATAAAGGACCTTAAAATGTGGATGACTCTTAACTTCCTACTTCTCAACCCGGAGAAGACAGAAGTGATCCTACTCGGTCCGAAGCGCCTGCGTGACTCCCTCACTAACCAGATGGTTACTCTCGATAATGTCAGTATAATACCCAGTAACACTGTGAGGAATCTTGGAGTCATTTTTGACCAAGAACTCTCCTTCAAGGCTTATATAAGCCAAGCAACTAAAACGGCGTACTTCCACTTACGGAACATCGCTAAAATTAGGAATTTCCTTCCTAAAAGTGACGCGGAAAAACTCATTCACGCGTTTGTCACCTCAAGGCTCGACTACTGTAACGCTTTACTGGCAGCGTGCCCTAAAGCCTCTTTGAAGAGCTTCCAGCTCGTTCAGAATACAGCAGCTAGGATCTTAACAGGTACCAAAAGGAGGGAGCACATAACTCCGGTGTTAAAATCACTCCACTGGCTCCCTGTGGAGTACAGAATAAAGTTTAAAATCCTACTCTTAACATATAAAGCCATAAATGGCTTGGCTCCTTCTTATCTCCAAGACACGTTAGTGTCGTATCAACCAAGTCGAGCGTTGCGCTCACAAAACGCCAGACGTCTGGTGGTCCCTAAGGTCTCAAAGGTCACTGTTGGTGGCAGAGCATTTAGCTACCAAGCTCCTTTACTGTGGAATCAGCTTCCCATTTATGTTAAGGAAGCAGATACGGTCTCCACATTCAAGGCCAGGCTTAAAGCACTTTACTTTAATTTAGCATATAATTAGGTAATATATAATATGTAGTGTATATATTATATATATATGCTGTATTATGTTATATATTATGTTATATATTATTCAATAATGTATTGTGTTATGTTGTATATTATGTTATATATTATGCTGTATGTTATTCTTTATTCAAGGCTAGGTTTAAAACAGTCCTCTTTAGTTTAGCATATGGCTAGGAAGGTAAGACTCGGAGAAGGTTAAACTCCTCAGAGTGTTAGTCAAGCTGCATAGGGAGTCAGTTTGCTGGGAGAAGTATGGTAACTTGAGCACTATCCTCTCCTCCTTCCTACTTTATCTGTTTAGCATTTTTAGGATTCTGACTGTAGTTTGTTCATTGCTATTCACCCGTTGTCCCATTGTCTGTTTCATGGTACGATGACGGGATCTCTGAGCCTGGCCTCTTCCATCTACACCTGCGGACTGCCCCGCCCGACCCGCCTGGGAGTGCTTCGGTCCTGCACCGGACCTGTCCACGTTCAGCGTCCACTGGTCCACGTTCTCTGTAGCTAGCTTAGGTCCTAGATCATTAGTCTGTCCGTCCGGAGGAGCGGATCCCTTTCTCATATGGGTCTCCCTCCCTGTGGGTTTCCCTAGTTCTCCTCCAAGGTTTCTCACTTTTTCCCACTGGGTTTTTTAAGAGTTTTTCCTTGTCGATGCAGGAGGGTCTTGTTGGACAGTTAGTGTCCAACAGAAAGGATTGGTGATGATCAGGACACTTTAGCATTCTACAACATGTATGGACATTTTCTTCTGTGTGTGCTTTATACTGTATTCTTCATGTGTTTTAACTGTTGATTCTCTGACCTGTGTTGGTGATTTCAATGGTTTTGTTAAGTCCTCTGAGATGACTTCTGTTGTGACCTAGGGCTATACAAGAATAAATTGTATTGTATTGTATTGTATTGTACTGGCAACTGAATATATCCGTCGCATATGAGTTGCTGCCCCGCACACATCAACAATCTGGCGAAAGTAGAACACGGGCAACTAACTGAATCCGGAGATCGACTGTTTATCTCCAGTTGTAAGAGCGCTCACATCGACCGATTTCAACTGATCATCTCCATCATCTACTCTCAGTCGCCAAAAGCCGCCTTCAACTAGTTGTCTCCAGTTACTTTATCGATGTACGCGAGGCTTTAGACAAACTCACCAAAAATGAGCTCCAGAAGGATGACATCTGAGGAGGCTTTATCACAGATTTTTAACTGGAATAATGATGTAGAGGAAGAGATTTCAGAAACAAAGGATTTTTCAGAGACAGAGGACAATGTTATTGCTGATCCAGATTGTCAATTTTTCTACGATAAGGAGGATTCAGAGGACGAATCTTTGGTCAAAGAAGAGGAAGGGAGGAAGCGAAAAGAAGGGAATAGATGAGGATGAACAGAGAGAAGGAAAACAGGATGAGAAAAAGGAAGGAGAAAGCATGACAGGAGGAAAGAATTGTCATTTTGACCCCAGAGGAGAACAAGAGGATTAGACTAAATATTTCTTAAATATAGCGTTGGAATTAAAAATGTATTGTTTGTCACTTTTCTAAATATTTATATAACCTAAAATAAAGTTGTTATTGGTTTAACCTATTTTCTTGACTGTTTTGAGTGCATTTACACAGTGAGGGTCAAAATGACCCGCAACATAATCAATGTAATTTTTTTTCAACATAATACAAGGGTTAAAACATAAATATATAAAGTAAAAATGGTATTTGCGCCATAGCTGAGTTAGGGTACAATACTACTCACAACCAAAGACATTTTTTCAAGTAATGAATGTAAAGTGAATTTATGGTTCAAAACAACTTGACGCAGCATCACACAATTCTAAAGTGGTTTAATTAGGTCAATCTAACTTCCTACAATTACGTTTTTGTCCTGCGTGTGATGACTTAATCGCGTTTGGGCGTGACATGTGACGCATATTCTCAGACAGTGATTCCTGCACTGAGTTTGCTAAATTATATCGTTAAATAAACGCTCGTTGAATTGACCATTTAAAAACTCTGTTAATTGTTAATGCAAACATACCTGAGCTAATGTTGCCACACTGTAATAAGTGAATCCGACCAAACCTACTAACTTAGTAATTACTAAATACATTTTCCACTATTCTATTTATTCTATTTATTTTGGTTGACAAATAAGATCTGTATAATATTATACTATATATTATATTATATAATGTGGCGAAGCAGTGACGCTACCCAGAATGCATTGCAGAGAAAAACAGAAACTATCCTTCTGAAAAATTCTACATTTGAGCTTTAATTTCGAGAATGAATTTGAAGCAAGTCCTATAGCAAAGTATGTGAGCAACATTTTGAATAAACTAATGTGACCAAATAAATAGTTACTTATTTTTACCGACCGTAATCGACAGGACCAAGCCAAAACAGCCCTACAGTATCTGGGTGTTTTCCTGTGCTGTGAAAATTACTAGGCAAAGTCATGTTATTGATGATTTAAAACAGATGTGCCTTACAATTTCAGCTTTTGTTATTAGTATAATTAAGCATGACAAGTATCACACAAGCTTTAGAATAACGGCAAATTGTGAGTCGTAGATACACTTAAATTCAAGTTGAATTTCATTATAAATCTGCTTTATATTGTACCCTTGTTTGGATTTGGAAAAGTCTATCAATTTAAGTTGATTTTCTATATACTTTAAAGTTCACATAAAGTAGTGAGTTGGATTCATCCAAATTGTTGTTTCACTGAAGTCTGACTTGAAAATATGAAGTATGATAAACCTTTGTAGAATAAGTTCAACTAACCTAATAAAATTAATTGTTACCAATTAAAATGATTTTTTAAGGGGGTTCAACTAAAACATTTTTTCAGTAGATGCCCTTGCACCAGATTTAGTCAAAGCTATTTTCCATCATAAAGTTTGAAGATACAGTCAAAAAACATACATTTACAAACACCAATTTTAGCATTAAATTGGGCATGAAGGGGAAACTATATTTAAAATATAATGTATGAAATGGCCTGACTTTGATGAAAAAACAGGCACAAAAGTTGTTAAAAGTAGCGCTCAGCGGTAAGTGTTTCATCTCAGTCTATATCGATAATCATTGATTTGTTATTTACAACCTAAATAAATAAATTAGTTGTGTTCCCGACTTGGTAGGGGCGACGACTTCGCAAAGTTTGCAGACCGCATCGCTCTGACTTGTGTCAGACTTTAAAAATCCAAACTGGTGATGTGACCTTTCCTTTTTTATCTACCATTTCAATTTCTTCTCCTGCTGCCACACTCGATCCTCCTCGTTAGCCAGCCGTTGTTGCTGTTATTTTTTCTTGAGAAAGTATCAAACATTCTATCAACCCCATTTTCCATTATGATATGATACATGTGATATGGATTACATGTATATTGAGTTATCGTTTCATCGCCCAGCCCTAGTTAAAAGTCATATTTATGCTATATTTTTGGAATTATTCATGAAAACTTTTTATCATAGACCTGCCTACTGTTGATCCCAGAGTGACAAGCTCCACTGTCGCTACAATAACAGATGCTCACTCCTCCTCATTGTCATAAATATTAACTAATTCAAACTATATAATATATGCTGTTTTGTAGTAGTAGTATTCACAAGCTCCGATGTGCTCGTTTCCCCAGACTACCTTGTCTAACTAATGGATGATAAACACTTCCTGTCCCAAGGTCCCATGCCTCCTTCGGGTCACATGATTGCAACCCAGCAATAGGGCACTTACTTCAAAGGTTATGGCAAATTCTAAGTCAATTAAAAATTTGATTTTTTTGTGTTAAGTGCAGTAAAGTGTTAAAAACACTTTTTGGCTTCATTTAATTTTGGTACTTGCATTCTGGGTACGGGCGACAGTAGCTCAGTTGGTAGTAAGTAAGTAAGTAGTAAGTAAGCTTTATTTATATACCGCCTTTCACAGACCAGAGTCACAAAGCGGTTTACAATTGTTATTTTTTTGGGCACTTGTCCTCTCACTCCACACAGAGATGGGAACGGGGTCGCCGAACAGGAGGCGCATGCCAGACCTATTGTACATATTTTTAGTGGTAGGGGAAACCGGAGTACCCGGAGGAAACCTACGCAGACACGGGGAGAACATGCAAACTCCACTCAGAAAGGCCCTGGTCCGGCCGGGATTCGAACCCAGAACCTTCTTGCTGAGAGGCGAGAGTGCTATCCACTCAGCCACCGTGCCACCGTAGAGCATTGGCCTTAAGGCCAGAAGGTCGTGGGTTCAATTCCCACCTCTGCACCTTCTCCACCGACTCCCACTGATGACTGCTGTCGTTGTGTCCTTGGGCAAGACACTTAACCCCACTTTGCCCAAAGCCCCCACTGAAAGATCAAGGCTATGCTCTCACTCAGAGAGCAGCCGTCCTCCTGTGGACTCACCTGCAGAAGGTCAGTGAGGGGCTGGTGCTATGAGACTTGGGTGGCATCTCTGACTGCCACCCCCCTGACCCAGAAATGTATTAAAGGGTAGAAAATGGATGGATGGATGGACTTGGCAGATTCTGATAATAGACAAAAAAGCATGTGGACCCCAATAACATAAGGTTGTATTTCTCTGCATCACCAGCTGAATTGAAAACAAAAAAACATAAGACAGTCCTCATCATGAACACAGCTCACAGAGGCCTATGCACAACGAGGTAAGAAAACCTGTCTAAAAAAATAGGTCTTAAATTGCGACTTCAACAGTCTCTAAGATGCGCAGAAACTGGGGAAGCTCATTCCAAAGGTGAGGAGCAACTATACCTGGAAGGATCTGTCTCCTCTGGTTTTAAAACTAGTGCGGCGGACCATCAACAGGTTCTGAGTGGAGGACCTCAGGCTCCTGTTGGAGACATAGGGGTGGATCAGGCCCTGGATGTATTCAGGCGCCTGACCATGAAGTGCCTGAATGTCAGCACCAGAATTTTAAAATTGATTCTGTGTGAGACAGGGAGCCAGTGTAAGGACTTCAAGATTGGAGAAATATGGGCTCTCCTGTGGGTGCAGGTCAAAAGCCTCGCAGCAGAGTTTTGAACAATTGGTAACATGACATGTAAGCAGGCTGTTACAATAGTCCAATCGCAGAAACAAAAGCGTGGACAACCATCTCCAGCTCCTGACCCGAGACCCTATTTCTGAGCTTGGAGGTGTTGCACAAGGGGAAGTTACAGTTTCGGATCAGCTGTATGTTGTTCTAGAGACATCACTTAATTAAAAGTGACCCCAAGGTTCCTCAGACTCTTTTTCTCTGAGCTGCTTAGGTCACCAAGGTGCTGAGTAATGAAAGGCACAATACTGTCCGGGGCTACAACCAAGGTTTCTGTTTTGTCAGAGTTCAGCTGGAGGCTATTGTCACTAAGCCATATCTTGCTTTTGTCTAGACAGTTAGAGAGAGAAACCAGTCTCTGGGGTTTGGAGGGCTTAAAAGAGAAGTGCAGCTGGAGATCATCAGCATACATGTGGTAGGAGATCTCACTGAACTGCTGGATCAGCTTGGCTAGAGGGAGAAGGTATGTTTTCTGAAGAAGAGCTCATTACTAGAGAAAGACTTATTTGCAATGGAGCGGGCGTTTATTAATACAAAACAGCTGAACGAAGTTGAAGCAGCTGCGTGATCAACTGTGCACTTTGGGATTTGCTTCAGATATCACATGCGGTTACGTGACGAGCAGCTGGTCCAGAAACAGTCCACAGGAGTAAATACAGGAAGCCAGTACAGCATCGAGGTCCAGACACGGGTCCAGTTTGCTCCACCATGGCTCCAATCTCTTCCCGCATAGAATGGAAACCCTGCGGGACGCGGTGGGGGGACACCGCTGTTTCCCGTGCCCTGCTGTAGGAGGGATATGGGACGCAACCACCTGTAACTTTGCGCTGGACGAGAAACAGCCTCCAAGCGGCTTGTCTGTTCTGGACCTGGACACCAGTTCTGCAGCCTCTGCATCTCGCCCACTTTTTGGGGTTACCCGTGGGCCGCACCAGCAACAAGTTCTCCTGGGAATTGGGGGTGAACGCGAACGGGGGTGTAAATGTGTTCCTTTATGTTTATTTGTTTATTTATTTATTGGATTGGGACCACACACATTAGTAAACAATCATATACAAGGTGTACACAAATTTTAAATGTGCCAGATTGTGGCAGAACTGCTAATTTACATCCGTAGTTCCGAGGCAGGTCACACAATAATAATAATAATAATAATACAAAAGACAATATACGACTATACAAATTACAGTTAGTTAATATGAGTGCAGGACTGATTTACTTTAAAATGGTGTTTTAGTCGTTTTTTTAAAAGAGCTGTATGCCCCATTCATTGAAGCGGCGTTCCATAGAGACTTTGATATTAAAAGGAGAGCTGCAATCATAAGTCTGTAGAGCCACGGCACAGTCGCTGGCCATCAGAGCAGACAGGTTGGCAGAACATTTGAGGAAGAATACAGGAAAATGACATTGTAGTATACTTTGTATCTGACAAGAAGCCCAACCAAACTTAGGTGCCATCTTGCTCTTTGTGAGTTTGCAGTCAATGTATCAGAAGATATATGACTGTTTAAACAATCACAACATGATTTAACAAGGTGTTAAAGAGCTTTAAACATTAGTTTCCAAGCTTGTACTCATGCACCAGTCTTTTTTATAAACAATAAACGAGTGTCCCATAGCTACTAAAACTTGAGTCCATAAACTCGGCTCTGACAACTCTACTACTATAGAAATACATTAGCTGCATTGCTATATGAGCTGCAACGTTCAAAGAACTAGAAAAAAGTAACTTATTACAAATGTATGTATTTTCTGTCATGTCTTCAGATCAGCTTTTTCAGACAGACAAGTGGAAAAGAGTTAGGGCAGGGGACACCCTCACACTGCTAATCAGCTCTCAGTGTGTTTTCCAGATGACATTGGAGTTGGATATATTCACAACATTTTACTTTTACAAGACTTACTGTTACTTACAAACAACATGTACTATTTAAACACAAAAATATATGAGTGCTTTATAAAAATGGCCTTTGTTTCAAGCCATAGACTGTAACAGACTGACATACGACTTCTCACAAAACACGACACAGTGTGACAATCTGTGAGTTCAGCAATTTAAAAAAAGGGATAAATTACATAAAAAAACATTTGTCTGTGATACATATATTACACAGATGCCTTTCTCGTACATGTACTACTTTGTCCCATTTATGTTCTAACCAGGCTTCAATCTACTAACTTCTGTCCTTTATGTCCAACCATTTGATTTTTACTTTTGCACTGTTGCTGCTCAAAGAAGTTTTGATATCCATTTTCCAAACCTTTCGACAGAGCCAACATGTCCCAAACCTATTACTAAATTTCAAAACATGTTTCATCCAGTAATCCTGTGGGATCACGAGAGAGGCTCCACACCCATCACCACATCTTCTGAACACGCCACAACACAATATATGCATTAATTAAACTTCTACTTGTGTTGTAAATGTAACTGTACTCAATCTACAGTCTGACAGCATAAAAGCACTTTGACTTGTGTTGTATATATAGGACAGGCAAGGCAAGTTTATTTGTAGTGCTCAAATTAGAACTCAAAATAAGAACGGAAACATTCAAATCTATTCAGTTACAGTGGAACAGTACTCTTACTTGAATCATATATGTGACAGTGAAGCTTGATCTGTACACTTTTAATAAAAGCTACTTTTTTCTTTATACTTGAGCCACATGACTATGGAGTGTATATTTTGGCCATGTCCACGCCCAGAGAAGCGCTCCAAACTGCTCTCACCCACACAGCTAAAAAAACCATAGTCACAAGATGCTCAGCAAAGCATACCTTTGGATAAGCCATGTCTAACTTCCAATGTACTATATTTAAATTTGATTTAATTAGTGAAAAATAGCAGCTGTGTCTAAATCTGTGATGTCACACATGCAGGGAAACCAAACACTTGAAAATTGTGGGAAAAACAAAGTCCAGCAAAAGAATACTCAAATTACAGACAGTAAAACTTGCAAAATAGAAGTAAAATAATTACCTAAAAGAGGGAGCAAAGATGAAGTGGCGTCAGCGGGAAGGAAGCGTTAGTGAAGGGAGAGGTCTGTGCTAAGCCACGCCTCCTCCACGCTCCTCCAATGACCTGTGCTCAGAGTTTGGCTGCAGGGATGAGAGCCGCAGAAAACATCTCCAGAACACTCAACAAACAAGTCACAAGTGGCAGTCACATGGTCCCGGGGCAGAGAGACAACAGCAGTGCATTCCACGCTAACAGCACAGGGGCGCCACAATGGACCGCACCGGATCCAACACCAGCCACATTGGCAACAAAGAGATTTGATGTTATAGTCATACATTATGAACAGAAATGTCCACATTTCTAACCTAGTTAAAAAAAACCAGAGGTTTTTCATTAAAGGTACGACTCGGTGGTGGAGTGTTACCAACCCAAATCAAACTATGGATACATTTATGTTGGCCCGAATTTTTCCCCAAATGTATCAAATGCCAGAAAATGTACATCTTGAGATTGTGAGATCCAGCACTTTACATAGGTGTTCAATGCTGACTGCTAAATACATTTATATAATGAGAGTTTGGCCAAACACTTGTAGATCTTTGAAGAGTTCTTATCTTTGTCAATTTTTTACTGTGGCTTAAGACTTGGGTTAAAGTTGTCAGTCTGTCCACAGAGTTGTTTGAGGATGGTATTTGTGCCCTATGTTCGAGAGATACTGCTATAACCAAATCAGCAAATACCAGGTCATATAATACGGGCATGGAGAGGATGGGTGGTCTGAGCTGCTTGGATGCAAAGCCAAATTGAGTTAGATTGAGTTGCCTACTGCAACCTATAATGTGTGCACATGTAAATGCAAAAAGTGAGTCAAAGATGAGAGAGTAGAGCAATAACAGTTAGGTATGCCTGAGGCTGTTTGAGCACCAGACACAGGCCACTCTCTTCTACTATTTGTTCATCTTCTCCCCACGCTCACGGCTACACAACCAGTCCTCGATTACGCTAGCAGGACCAGCCAGAACCGTTCAATTTTACAATAATTATTTCCAAATACATGAGGCTCTGGTTCTCTAACCCAAGTTTCCAAAGATGAACCAAATATATAATATGTAAGGGATAATGTATACGCAGGTCATTATTGTAATGACCTGTGTATACATTATCCCGCTTATCATACGGCTATGTACCAACCAAACACACACAAAATAAGCTTCAGTCCACTTTTATGAATGCCGAAAGGTTAATTTAATGAGTGCAAATAAAATTGTTCCCAAAGGTTTTTCCATGGCAGGGGAGTAACAGTTAGGCTAGCAACTTGCAAACTAGAACTACATGAAAACGGAACAAAGAATTTTGAACATCAGCGATGAGTGACCCAAGGATAAACCGAACCTAAATCCATAATTGGATCTTCTGCAAATGTGTCTTCAAATGTTTAATTCATGTTAATGGTTACTTCCGGGGTTACGGCTATCGCTTTTCGTCACATTAAAACAGTATTTTTGTCATGAAAACATTAACAGATAATTCTGAAAACCTCTGTGCACGTGTGTTACGAATGTATATGTGTAATGTATTCTCTGATTAACATTAATGTGTTGATTTTGTTAGTTATCTATTGAGCGTGGCTAGCTCCGATACCTTCTCTCGCAGAGACAGTAGTAGCGACGAAGTGGCCGGACTACTTGCGGAGTAATCTACTAGGGATGTAAATCGGTGAGCGTTTAACCGGTGGTTGACCGTCACAGCGTTTACCGGTCAAAGCTGTCGGTGAAAAAAAAGAAAAAGGGAGAGGGGAGGTCTGTTACTAACGCTATTTTAAGCCCTATTTGCAAAGTGTGACGAGCGGGTCCGTATCTCGCTGTGTGCGTCAATGTATTAGTAAACTCCGGGCCGACTTTCATGCCACACACACACACATTTCCCCCCTCCATTGATACGTAACATCCACACACATCATCTCTCCCCTCTGTTACTAGTCCGCCAAAGTTGCACACTGGTGCGAGTCAGAACTACATTGGAGCATACATTTCCACACATACATACATACATACATACATACATGTACACACATACCGGTCTGTCGCGCTCCTCTGTGTCACACAGCCCAAAGGATCCCCACATACATCACTTGTATTTAAACTTTAGAGGAGACCTGCGAGACGTGGCTCGTCACTCGCTGCTCTGACCATGTGGACGAGCCGTCGTTTGCTGCTAAAAAGCTTTACCACAGAAGAATGGGAAGATTAAATTAAAGCCGCAAGCGGCGTCGAACAGCCCTTGCCGCGCCGCGCGACTCCCCGCACTGCGCGCACCACCCCGCGCCAGCCCGCACTTTTCACCTGACCTAAACCCTGGAGTTGAAAAATGTATTCAAGTTTTTTGCAAATCAGACTTTGTTTGTGCAAACGGGGAAAAAATTAATGTTGTCAAAAACGGCGTAAAAAACCTCACATTTTGCCGCTCGGCTGCTCAAACAACGTTTTACTGATCAAAGATCCCTGAAGTCATTTTGAAGGTACATGTGTTGAGATAATGTGGAGCAATTTTGAGGCAAATCAGTGAAACGGCCGAGGAGGAGTCGCTTTACAACCGACATGTGTGAAAAGGATCATTTTTCATTTTTCCATTTTGAAGTGAAATTCATGGGCTTCCTGTTTATCAGGGGGCTTGGCCATAATAAATAAAATTATTTCATGTCTTGACTTGAGGAACATGTGTACCGAATTTGACCTCTGAAACTCCCATTGGTGGCGCTGTTCTGGCATTTTTTTAGTCCCATAAAAATAAACACCAAAATATCAAATTTTTCACAAGGTCTGATGTTTAGGCAAAATTGTACAACTTTTCATGCATGTTCAGGGGGTGAAATTAAGGCTCAAAGTGCAGAATTTGACATCTCTCGAGCAAAAACAATAGGTCCTTTCCCCGTTCGGGGCTCGGGCCTAAAAAGCAGTTCTCTGTGCGCAATGGTGCCGAAGCTGTTGCGGGTTTTGGAGTCTGATCCAGTAGAACGCATAGCTGCACTTATGAAAAGTACGCGGCTCAAAATGGCTGTTATTTCAAAGAACGTGGAATATTTTAAACCATGCGGTTAACCGGTTTCAACTGGTTAATGAGACTCGGTGGTCGGTCATGAAAATTCATAGTTTTTTACATCCCTATAATCTACACATGTGAATTACAAGCAGAGGGTGCGTTGCCATGGGTAGCGGTCATAATTGTTTTGAGAGGTCAGTTATCAAGAAAAAATTACCAAATTTTAGAACGTTTTGAAATTACATTCAAATCAGAGGAGCGTTCTACTGCTGCTGTGAGTAGCCGTGTAATAAATGATATATATAAATAATTATATATAAAATCATTATAAAACATCATGAGACAGAAATGGCACACTGTGAGTGCTGTCTGTATGTATGTGTGGCTCCACCACAGGGGATGGGGTACACAAGGCAGGGCAGGTGCGGACCTGTCAGGGCAAGAGAGTGCTGCCATTTGTTAGCGAGTGTCATTTGTTTGTGGTATTTTTAAAATAAAATAAAAGTTATTTCCTTTATCCATTTTATTATTATTTGTTTGCTGTACTACTATTGTTTGTCAATAAAGCCCCAAACACCCTCTCTGGATCTCTTCTATCTGTGGATACTTAATCAAAGGCCTCAAGTGCATCACAAAAAACAAGACCCACTTTCAGCTGCTACCATCTGCAGGGGGCCGCAGCAACCAGTATGAAAGACCTTATTATTCTATGTTGTATCACAGTTAAGACAAGAGCTGAGCCCAACTTAATCTGACAATTCTCAGTGATCCATAAAAAGTGACTGGGAGCAGTGGAGCACATTAGCCGGGGGCAGCAGTACACTTGCTCCTACACTTGAGTCTCTTCAATCTCCCACAGCCCATGGAGAACATGGAGAAGCCACCAACAATGACCAGTCAATTATGTAGCATTGTTCTTATCAGAAAACATATTGGCCTCAAATACCAACATTGCTATCAAACGGGGCTACCCCACGACAAAAAAAGTGTATGCAAAAGTGAGGGTAGGATTTATGTTTTATATATATATATATATATATATAATGTATGTATGTATGTATTGCATCATATGCACCATGAGGACATTTTTACACTTCAGAACTGGGCTAATGGCACGCAAGACAGAACCAGATCATGGAGGACAAGAACCATTTTGATGAACGATGTGATGTGTGTGATTCTGATTATTGCTTAATGTAAATAAGTAAATTTTACTGAATTTGTACTCAAATACACTAATGACAACAAGTTTCCCTGCCTGTCGCTTAAAAATGAGCACTCCAGACCTGGCCTGGTATCTTAGCTTTCAAATGTTTATGTAGAAATTGATGTATTATTGTACGTCAAGCTTCCCTGTGCGCACATAAATTTGGCACAGGGTCTCTTCATAGCTTCACTAATTACTTATAATGCATATATCATTATGTGATGGATATTTGGAAAATATTTTTCATTTCCCATAAGGCATTCGGAAGTGTGATTCTCTAGGCCCTTGAACATAATGTTGACCATCATATAGCATGAAATACAGGACCTTTCTTACTCAACAGTCTTCCTCCCAACCTTTAGATAAAGGCCCCCACTTTTCTTGTACAGTATCATACACTTCTATGGAAACTTCAAACACACAGACATGTACTGCAACATAAACCAGACCACCCCTCCCTATCAGGAAGAACGGCCCCTCTGATCTGATCAGTTATTGGACTTTTGTGCTAGTTAGTTTGTCCACAAGGTGGCACCAGCCGGATCCCCATCAGTACACATGGCACCGCCACACCCATAAGTGCACGTGGCACCAGGAGAGCCACCAGTGGGAGGTTGATGATTGATTTGTTGTGTCATGTGAAAAGGACCAAAAATGAACAATGAGAATGTACTGTAGACAAGGTGATTCACTGTAGATTCACTGTATTCACTGTATTCACTGTAGACAAGGTGATTCACTTACTGTCGTTGTTGAGTTAAACACAGCTTTTATCACAGATGAAACACAAGAGTGTAAACTTCATTGTGACCTCATAAGACTTTGCTGTGGTGGTGTGGGTTAATATGAGGGGTCAATAGCAGCACTCACACACCGTTATTCTGTTTTGATCTGGACTCTAAAGCCTCTCATATTCTTGAGCTGCTGCTGTGTCCAAGATGACCCAGGTGTTTTCTTTTGCTCCGCCGTCAGCAGTCTACTCTCGTCTACAATCCAGACAGCAGTCACCACTTAACACAGTACATCATTATTCCTCATAAAACAGATGTAGAGTTGGTTTAGCTCCATCCGCATAATATTATTAACTTCTGGCACAAAAAATAAATCACCCAGCACCTTCTTTCTAAATGCTCCGTTCTCTAACTTGTCACACACAGAACTGTTTTTAGGCCCGAGCCCCTACTGGGGTAAGGGCCTATTGCTTTCCCAACGAGTAATGCCTGGGGAAATGCCGGAGATTGTGACTTAACTGTCATAAGTCACTATCTCCGGACCTGCACGCGACGGCACGTGACAGTTACAACAACCTGCACGCGACGGCACGTGCCCAAACACAAATGGCTTTACTCCTGCTGTAGTACACAGTGAAATTAATGTGGTCCTATGGAGGGGGGATGGGTGACCTCATGATGGTGAGGTGCTCGTCAATCACTGAGAACCCAATGGTTGCGTTTGTCCGCTCGTTCGCTTTAAAACGGTGTACCATTTGTATTATAGGTTACTATGGAAACCTATATTGTTTTTGCTCAAAGATTTTCGGAAAAAAATCCTTGGTTTATTTCTTTTTTTTTTTCCTGCTCTTTGAGCCTTAATTTGACCCCCTGAACATGCATGAAAACGTATGAAATTTTGCCCAAAATTCAGAACCAGCAAAAATTTTATTTTTTTGGAGTTTATTTTTTAGGGACTAAAAAAAGGCCAGAACACCACCCCCAAAAGTCAGTTTACATTGCGCCTATGGGAGCGGGTCCGAGGTCAAGTTTGTCGTAGAGCCACTAAATTCGGTACACATGTTGCTCAACTCAAATCATGAAAAAAAAAGTTATTATGGACACGCCCCCTGACATACAGGGGGCTCATTAATTTCAATGGAAAATGGAAAAATTAATATGGATATTTTTCACACATGCCGGTTGGAAAGCGATTCCTCCTCGGCCGTTTCACCGATTTGTCTCAAAATCGCTCCACATCATCTCAACACATGTACCATCAATAGTTGATCATAGAATTTGGATCAGTTAAACGTTGTTTGAGCAGCGGAGCAGCGGAGCAACAAAATGGGACTTTTTTTTCAATTTTTGACAAAAGCAAATTTGCTCCCATTAGCACAAACAAAGTCCAATTTGCACAAAATTTTAATCCATTGTTCAGCTCCAGGGTCTAGGTCATTTGAAATACTGAAATTGGCTCATTAGCGGCCCCTACAGACTATGTCAAAGTTTTACATGGGCTGAATCCAATTTAGTTTTTTCAAAATGTTTGAATTTTTTTCATTTACAAACTCTGATTGAACATGTTTACTCACATGGGGAATGTCATTCCTCAACTCTACTAAACAAAGCTTTTTGCTCATATGTCATTATCCATGGCACACATTTAACAAATAGCTTCAAAAGAAAATATTTCACATTCTAAAAACATGACAAGCCAAAGTATACATTCAAGATCCTGATTGAAGACACATAATGAATATTTCGTAATCTTCAAACCAACGTTTTAAGCCAAAAACATTACCTTAAAAAAAAGATAGAATAATGTATGACGCTGTCTATACTGTCACATTGTTTACACAAGTTATTGTGAAAGTATTCCAAGTATTCATAATACAATGTTTGGACATTATAAAATATGTGTTACAAAACACATTAGAAGAAGGTAGGGAATTCAATATAATGTCAATAAAATATTAACCATCATGCCATCACAGTACTATGTAAGCACTTGAGGCACCCAAATATGGATGTAGCATTCATTGTCGCTTCGTTTTCAGAGGAATCCTGACCGACACGAAGCGTGCGTGAGGCCGAGGTTTGCGGAGCAAACAGCGGCTATGACTCATCTGAAGCCGGGGGAGTCGCGTCGGTGGGCCGAGTCTCGACCGTGCACTTGCGCGCCCCTCCTCCCGGGTTTGCATCTCATAGATACAGTATACTGTGCATCCCATAGATTCAGCAGACATCCATGCACCCCATTGATCCAGCAGACATCCATACATCCCATAAATCCAGCAGACATCCATGCACACAGAAAGGATAAGTGAACTCGCCTTGCTTTGACGACACACACTCAGATGCCACTGTGATCGCCTGGAGCTGCTTCGGAGGTGCGCATATCTGTCCCGGGCTCGTCTGGCTGGAGGCGCAGAGCAGAGCTAATGAGGCCTGGAAGCGACCGGGCTGCAGAGGAGGTCCGCTGGAGGAGCGTGGAGTAGGGGGAAGCCAGGGACACCGCTCCAGCACACACACACGCACGGAGCACGTCGAGCACGCACTGAGGATGGATGCGGGGGCGAGTTGCGTTCACAGACACTCGGAAAGTACATGAGGGTAACAGGTGGCTAAACAGAACTTCGGCCCTCACTGGGACACCTTGTGTTGTACACAATATTTGAACACGACATTTGAACACACTCATTGACTTGTCTTTTTGTAGACTTAAAATAAAAAATAGATATAATGTTTATACTATTCCCCATATAGAGACGTTTTTTGCCAAACCGTATAGCCAAAGAAACATTTTCATAGAAACATACCTGATCACTATTTAGTACCACTCAACACATTGGCACGTCACCACTGGCTCTGAACAACTACAGCCATTTACCAATTAAGCTCCGCTCCTGACCGCTCCTATCCGATCGTCAAACAGAAACAGAAACGGCTTAATCCCGATGTGTGAAGCCTTTTGGTGCTGTGGCCAGTGTATAAATGACCAGGAGAGACCAGGAGCGGTGGTCTCTCTGATTGACATCAACCTTATATTGGTCACAACCCCTGCTGTACATTTGGGTAGAATTAGCCTAAGGATGGGGATTAACACTTTCTTTCATTACTTTCACCTGAGGGACTGCGAAGGATTAAATTGGAAGGACATTATAAACTTTACAATCACTACAAATATTCTGTGCGGACTGCAGAGAACTAAAACATAAAGTGGGTGGCGGCAAATGCACCAATGTTGCCCTTAAACTCAAAAGAAGAAGACGAAGAAGAAGAGACCACACGCCAATGAGGTGCAGGCGCTGGTTGCGGAAGTGTGTTTGTTGGGTTTGTTGTTGTTGTTGTTGTTAGCCTGTTAGCTCCGGATGGTTGAGTACAGCCGGCCTCCTGTGTGCTCCAGTCGGCTGTGATTTGAGCCCTGTTTGGAATGATGGCGGTGAGCGCGTGTCACCTGGAGTCGGACGCCTTCCTCGTGTGTATGAGCCACGCGCTCAGCACAGAGAAAGAGGAGGTAATGGAGACTGTTAACCACCCTGGTGACGTTAGCTGCTACTGCTACTGCTAGTCGTAGTAACGTTACCACTAACCTTCTATTACTACTAGCTTAGCCACCGTTTGCCCTGTTCTTTGTGATTCTAAAACTCTTCCTCCGTAATTCCACGTTAATAGTCAACGTGGATATGTATTGACAGCAAATCCAGCATACCCGCCCCGGTGATTAAAAAACACCCTTAATATTAGGCGAATCGACCTCTAGTCCTCCGAGATAGCTACTGTTGTAATCGAGGGGCTATCAAAAAGTGTAATGTGATTGAAATAAATTGGCTGTCAGTTGGACACATTTACAAAAGTCTCACTGTTGTAAATGTGTGACAGAAGGACACTGGAAAAACTGCTCTCCATTATGGACAATCCTACACACCCACTCCACCGCAGGGCAAAGGAGCTCCTTCTCAAACAGATCTACAGTGAGTTGTGCAAGAGATTTAGATTAAGATTAAGAAATCCATTATTCGTCCCACAGTGGGGAAATTTCAATGTTGCATCACAAGTTATAGAAGAGTAGGAAAGAGGAGCACACAAGATGAGATTAGTGAACAATAGCTGTACTAATAACTAAAACATAATCTGTAACTCTAGCATCAATAACAAGTATACAATCTCTATCTTGAAAATAATAATAAATATTCTAGTGCAAGCAATGTGTATGTTAGCATCTGTACATGTTAGCAGTAGTATGTTTACATTAGCAGCAGTATGTTTACATCTGTGCATAAGCAGCATGAGGCTCTGAGACTCAGGGACTCGGTAAAGTGACAGTGACATGTGGTTATTGCACCTTCTGATATAAGTTAAGGATATTGCAACGATGCATGACTCGTGGGATCAAGTTGGCAGTGTTCATTGGAGCACATCCGACTCCCCACTCTGTGACAGATAACACATTCATCTTAACAAACTTCAAGTTTATCTTCTTTGTTCTTGTATGTATTATATTAACAGATGTTAATATAATATTGTGAGAAAAAACTTATATTATTTTTATTTTCAGATTATTTATTATGTTATTTTTCATGTGAAATACTGTGCGAGCTACTGTGACAACGCAATTTCCCTTGTGGATCAATAAAGTCTAAGTCTAATTTACATGGTCAATTTGGTTTTACAAGGTAATTTGCTCGTTCAGATTTTATGTATTTTAAACTTTTACAGTATAAGTTAATTCTATTGTAGAATGCTTTGAAAATAAATTGGTATTTATAATGTTAAAACTTTTTTACGATGCAACACATTTGTCTAATAAAGCTACTATTGCATTTCTTTTAAAACATTTTTAATGAATCAATAAATACATGTAGGCATCGCACTGAATAAGAATTAATGATTACTTCTGCTCAAAAAACAAATGGTTTAGGAACTGCCTTAACAGCACAAATAAATTATTGTAGATTATATATAAAGACTGTCCATCAGGCTCCTGTACACTGTCCATCATGCTGCTGTATTTCTGTTTGGTGCTTGTGCAGGTGATGGGGTTGTGCATTGGCGAGCTGGAGGCCACCCGTGTGGTGCACATACACTCTGTGATCATCCTGCGGCGCTCAGACAAACGGAAGGACCGTGTGGAGATCTCCCCAGAGCAGCTGTCTGCAGCCAGCACAGAGGCAGAGCGGCTGGCTGATAGCACGGGCCGGCCCATGAGGGTAGTGGGCTGGTATCACTCCCACCCCCACATCACCGTGTGGCCCTCGCATGTAGACGTGCGCACACAGGTACACTGTATGCCCACGCTTTGTTTACTTACTATGCTGCTTGTATTTGGTGGTCTAATGAGGTCATTACAATTACAATTGTACTTTTGTTGTCAGAATCCTGTCAGAAGTGTGTAGCTGTTAGGCACTCATTACTGATTCAAACCACCTGCTGGGGTTTAGCTAGAAACTCTGCCAAGTCTGTGTAATATGTATGCCAACTTTTTTGTATCCGATTTCCTTTAAAGGTACAATCAGTAGTTTTTACAGTTGCTCCAAATGTTAACAACCACAGACGTGACCTATCTAAGAATATTCACCTCCACCATATTTTGAATTGTTGTTATAGACTAAGAATTTGACCTATAAATGTACATGAGCGCTCCATGTCAACGCTCCATCTTGTAACACATTGGGTGACAAAAAGGAGGATCACGTTTTCATTTCAGAGGTACTAATATTGTCGCTTCCACTTTTCCCAGACAAGTTTGAAAAATGATTATGTAAAAATATTTAAATCAGCGTCATAACAGCGAATGTGTCAACATTGCAATCCACACGCAGCAAAAGGCATATGCTGTAGTTTGTGCACAACATGTGCACACGGGAACAATACGTAACTTTGCACGATGCAGAATCTGCAGGACACCCGTCCTCAGTCCTCCCGCGGCTCTGTACAACCATGTCCAAGGGGCACTGTCTTGGCCCTGGCTCCTCTGGTCATGTTCTGGTCATGTTCTGGTCGTGTTCTGGTTATCCTCCACGCGTCTCTTCTTGTCACACCTCGTTTGTAAAACTTCATTGCAAGTCTCTGTGCAGTGCATGGGAGCCTTTTCAGAAAAGCAAATGAGAGCCTGCTTAAAATCGTAAAATTAAATATTATTGAATATTATCATAATCGTTTCTAAGAAGATCCTTTATTTGTCCCTCAGTGGGGAAATTTCAGTTTGATGAATACACATATACACATTAAGGCATGCAGCAAACATTACTTCCACGCTCCTTACAGGCAAAGTGGGTTAAGTGTCTTTCCCAAGGAAACAACAACAGGCCCCACAGTGGGCTCGAACCCACAACCTTCAGGCTCAAAGGCCAATGCTCTACCAACTGAGTCACTGTTGCCCTTTCCATTTATTCTATCAATTAAGAATAACTCCAGTTTAAACCAAAGTTACACTGGAGTTACAGTAAATGTCAAATATAATTTGTACAAATGACCTGTCATTTGAGGACATGTCAGATAAATAGATGTTATCTGGAAATTATTACATAGAGCCCCTTTAACCAAATTTCAACTAGAAAAATACCCTAGCCAGGTTTGTAACAATCTGACAAGGAGTTGTGCTCTTGAATTCAGCCTTGTTGACACATCTTTTGTGTGTGTATGTGTGTGTGTGCGCGTGCGCGCATGTCTGGTCCATGTAGGCCATGTACCAGATGCTGGACCAGGGTTTTGTGGGGCTCATCTTTTCCTGCTTCATTGAGGATAAAAACACACGCACAGGCCGTGTGCTCTACACCTGCTTCCAGTCCACAGCCAAAGGCTCTGACTTCGAGCGGCTGGAGATCCCCATCCACGTGCTGCCCAGGGAGGCCATAAGCAAGGTATGTCTTGTCCCAGGGAGGCCACAAGTCTTCTCTATGAAGACGTTCTCCGGGGAATTACTTGAACTTTGTGTTGGACACATGTATTAAATATGCATACTCGCTGACCATATAATTATTATTTATTTTGTTTTTCGTTTATCTTCAACCAGTGAAAGACTGAAAAAAACTTTTGATTGGAAAAACGCCTATACATTTTGAAAAGAAAGAATTTAGCTATTACTCATTCTATGTAGAATACCATGACGTTTAATACAATTCTGTTGTTAATGTTGTGCCCCACATCTTAAATTCTCGTGTCACGCCTCCAAAATGCTGAGCATTTCTCTATGAGCGTATCGTCAGTACTATTGAAACTGCACTGCGGCTTCCTGAAGAGGCACTGGGAGGCTGTTTTTAAGGCTGTAGTATGTCGTAGAAATAGGAGGAGCCTAAAGCACAGTGGCTTTCAATAATAGTACACATAATTTAAAAGCAATGCCACTGTGATAATTATGTTCTACTTTAAAGGAGGATATAAGTACAGGGGCTCTCTGCACTTGCACACAGTATGATTTAATGAGTACTTTTATCTGACAAATTGGTTTTTGGGCAAGAAAGTTCTCAAAACTGGAGTAGGCGTGCAGTCTATGGAAGCAGTGGGCGGTGTGTGTTTGTGCCTCCCTCTTGATGTTTTCAGATGACCAATCGCAGCCCTTGTCGTGGTGCCTTGATGTTTACGTTCTAGTTGGGCGACTCTGCCTATCTCAGTAGAAGCTCTCACATTATCCTGACATCAATTCCTCTTTTGATAATGTTCATTTTATTGAAAACCTTATTATTCAAAGGGATAAATTTGCCCTGCCACCCCATCCCTATTCATGAGCAACAATAGTTATTACTAATAGTGACAGATTGCTGGTCTATGTTCCTCAGGCCTGCCTGGACTCTGCCGTGGAGCTGCCCCGGATCCTGTGCCAGGAGGAGCAGGACACGTACAGGAAGATCCACGCCCTGTCCCATCTGGACCCTGTCACACGCATCCACAACGGCTCTGTCTTCACCAAGAATCTGTGCAGCCAGATGTCAGCTGTGAGCGGGCCCCTGCTGCAGTGGTTGGAGCACAGGCTGAGCCATAACCAGGTGTGCATTAGCCAGCTGCAGAGAGAGAAGGAAGCACTGAAGGAGGAGCTGGCCAACCTGTGACCACACAATACTGTTTTGACACTTGTGGAGCACTATTATAGATTTGAAGCTTTCATTGGAAAGCTCAAATAAAATATAAGAAATGACTGACTTCTTGTCTTACGTGGTTGTTCCCTCATCAAAAACCAATTGATTTTTTTATTTTTATTTAGCTCCATCCTGATTTGAAACACTGCTTTGGGTGTAGAGCAGATGGTTAGGATCATTAGTCTTCATTTATTCATCCCACAGTGAAGAAATGTCAGTGTTTCAGTAAAATTACACAGTGCCAATATTGGAGGTTAACTAATGACTACGCAGGGTGTAACTTACCACCTCTCCTGTTTCACCACTATAGAGAATTCTTCTTTAGACCTATACATGTTTGTCTTGATTTTCTGCTTGAATGATTCCACATTCTTTGAAATTCAACATGAAATGCTCTCTTTGTGGTCTCTGTATGGCATTGTTTCAAAGATTGAGGGTGTCAACAGGAAAGGTCTTTCCTACCGTATGTTTTATTACCGTACCTGGATTTTCCTCATGTCCATTTTTGTGTGTGATATTCAGACAATCTTTCCAATAATGTAATGTTCCAAATGGTTTGTTCAGACTCTTGATGTCTTTAAGCAAGTTCGATATGACATTTGAATTAACCTGTATACAGTATGTGTCACTATCATCTGTTTTTGATTTGTCATTTAACTTAAAAGCAGTCAGTAAAGTGCCCACTCTGTACTGACTGCATTAATAAAAATGTCCTTTTTTACACCATGGGAATTGTGTTGGGAATTTAAGCCCACAATAATGACTTAACCCCCTAAAGTAACTTATCCAACACTGCTGATTACATACAGTACAGACGTGGCCCGGCCTTAGCCATTCATAAACTCCGGTCAATTATCATTTCCCCATGTACGAAAGGAAATTAGTACAATGGTATGGTAAGATCAGGCTAATAGAGACGCCCTCTTCAAGAAGAGCCAGATGTAACCCTGCAGGACACTCTGGAGAGCAGCCAATAAAGGATCTCTTATCTTACAAATACTATCATTTTTGTTATTTTTTTTTGCCAGAATCGTTAGGTCTATAACGCATGTAGTTCCTAAACTCTGATTACAGATGGAAACCACCTGCTGGAGTTTAGCTAGAAACGGTAACGGAAAACTTTATTACTTATTTTTGTATCTGCATTACTTTATACAAATGTGTAATGCTATTTTTTGTGTGAATGTTGTTATCAAAAAATCTGCATAAAGATTGAGCCAAAACCAGTTCAATTACATGAAATAAAGCCGTTCTCTGATTGGATAATCTTGAAGACTGTCCATTTGTATTTTTTAAACACGATTTGTACCTGTGACCTATTATCACAAAAGATAAGGACACTAAAGATGTAGGTGTAATTTAAAATAAAAATATTACACAGTACATAAGATATTCCTTTATTCGTCTCACAGTGGTGAAATTTCAGTGTCATCGTTGCGCACATTACAGCAGAGAATAAGGAAATAAGAGCACTCAGATTGCACACATCAAATAGTCTATTATTTAAGATAATAGAAAATATAATTAAAATAAGATAAAGAATAAAATATAATAAACTCTGGTAATTGCACTTCATGAGTATTTACAGATGTGTATGTTGTTCTTAAGCAGCGGAGAATATGAGCAGAATAAGCATCAGTGATAATATCAACAGGTAAAGTGACTTTGACAGAAGTTTCAGATGGATAAGTAATGCAGTAATGCTAACTATAGACAAAGTGACAAGTGAAAGATAGAAATATCGGATGGATATTATTATTAATGACACATGTACAGACTCCGCAGTTCTTGTTATACATTCTCGTTGTACAGTCTGACAGCAGCAGGGAGGAAGGACCAGCGAAACCTCTCCTTCACACAGCGAGGGTGAATTAGTCTGTCACTGAAGCTGCTCTCCAGAGTGTCCTGCAGGGGGTCACATACATACGCTCCCTTTTATATTAAAAAAAAGTCCTCTCTTGAGTAACGTCTTCCATCATCACTGTATATTAGGATGAAGATAGCGTAAAGCTCACCGCACACCGAAACGCAGCGCCTCGCGGCGCGTCATTTGACGCGCGTTCATGACATGTGTCAAATTACACCGGAACGCCTTGGCTAGCGTCCTTTTCCAGCTGATCGCAGATGAAATGGGTGAGTGACGTTTGGAAGTTTCTACTAATATTTTGGGGGAGGAAACAAAGTATTTACGTGAAATTATGCTGGCAAATATTACAAGAAAAGACTATTTGGACCCATTTTTTAAACAGGCTAATATATTTAACCCACAGAATCCTTTTTATAAGGATATCGTGCGAAAGGAAATTGCCTGGAGAGCAATTTCACTTGAAATTGAATGTACAGGTAAGCTAACAATAGGTAATTGTAGCTATTTTATTAAAATATTAGTAGAAACTTCCAAACGTCACTCACCCATTTCATCTGCGATCAGCTGGAAAAGGACGCTAGCCAAGGCGTTCCGGTGTAATTTGACACATGTCATGAACGCGCGTCAAATGACGCGCCGCGAGGCGCTGCGTTTCGGTGTGCGGTGAGCTTCACAGTATTGTCCAGTTCCAGCCATGGTTGCAGCTTCCGACTCCTCACCAGTTGGTGGCGGTAAGGCGCACGTACGTTCTTTGCCTACAGCCAGTTTGTTTACTACAAGCAGCGGTGTTTTGCGACAGTCCGTAAAGCGCTCCCTGCTCCTGCTGCACGTGCATGTGTTGGATCTAATATTCGTGAACGTCTTCAAACAGCAGGGAGGTAAGATTGTAGTGCAGTGTCTTGACCATAGTTTATGTATGTATAAGAGTGTTTGCGCAGAAACATATGTAGCCACTGTCTGAGTTTCTTCTACCGGCAGTATTCAGACTCCTTTTCCACACTAGACCACTGTGATCATGATGTGATTCGTGTACCCCGCTGTTAATCTGACTTCACATAAAATCATTAAAGTTCCATGTGACTTCAGGGCTGTAATTAACGATTATTTTGATAATCGATTGTTTAGATAATAAACCTCAGTGAATATACTTGTCTAAAAAAAAACGGAGAATTTTTTACTACAATATTACTTGTTACACAGTGGGTTCTTTGATTAAAAGTACTTTGTAGATACATTTATATTTCATTTTGTATTCATGACCAGTTACAGAACAGTAGGAATGAGTAGCACACAGCACAAGAGAATAACTCTATATCAAAATACAATAACATTTAATATAATGCAATACTGTATATACTAGTGTATTCATTCTAGAAATATATAGTTGCATGTATACATCTATTCTGTACATGTTAGTCACTTATCCCATACCTTCATGCTGCTCAGTAAAGGTTACATATTTCACATTCTGACATTATTTCAAATGTGAGATCAAGTCGGCATTGTTCTCTAGTCCTCATTGTTCGTTGTACAGTCTGACCGCAGCAGGAAAGATTGACCTGCAGAACCTCTCCTTCACACAGCAAGGGTGGATCAGTCTGTCACTGAAACTGCTCTCGAGAGCAGACAGTGACAGTCATGGTCCAGCATAGATGTTAAGTGTGTCCAAGAGCCTCTTGTCCTCTACCCGCTGGACCGAGTTGGACTTCTCGACCTTATCTGTCTCAGAAATTCTCTTCTTAGCATGTTTGTTTGTGAAAGGTTCACAGAATCATATCAATGACTAAATTAAATCGAAATTTCCCCACAGTGGGACAAATAAAGGAATTCTTATCTTAGTTGACAATTATTTCAATAATCTATTAGTTTGATTAGATCACTCAAATAGCTTGTTACATAGTTTGTAGAATGTAAACATCCTGAAACATAACAGCGCTTGTCATTGAACACTATCGTTCAGACACTTAACATAACTCAAAGTAGTTCCACTAATTCATTTATAGAACATCAGAATAGAATATTAGTAACTTGTCCAACACTGGTTCTGATATGGGTCAAAATCTTCCTAAAACCTCTCATTTAGTCATTGAGTTTTTCATTTTTAGTGTTGATACTTGCTCAAATGAGTATCTAGTTTCATTTCTAGGTTTACTTAAATATCTGAATTTTCCTACTCTTTAGGAAAATGATATCTCTGATTGTTTTACAGAAGGATATGTAGAGCAACAATTGGAATTTACAGAAAATGAAATCACACGTGCAAAGGCTTTAAGATAACTTTGTCTTGCTCTCCTCAGAATGGAAGCCAAACCCAAAAAGAGCATTTCTTCCAAGGCTGGAAAGGCTCCTGCTCTCAAAGGAAAAGGTGAGATGGGCTTTTTGTCTTGATTGCATTTTCTATTAAAACTAAATTAGAGCGGTATATTCATGTAGACGCTGTTTACACAGGTCTACAGATAATGTGCTGACATCAACTTCATGCTAACTGAGGCTAGTTCAGAATTATTATGTGAAGGCTACACACAGTCATAGTTTGGTACATGACAAATGTGATTATTGGGTTTATTGTTTACATAAAAAATGCTGCAAACTTGTAAAATGTTCTACAGTGTACATGTTATAGATAAATCAAAATGTATATATAGTATAGCACCGCAAAGTCAACAACAAACCCAGAGATGCTTATTATGTCTATCTATAATCGCATAATCTATAATCGCATAATCTATAATCGCATAATCTATAATTGCGTGGATCTGCGATGATGATGGTGCAGTTGGATACATTCGAATAATGTTTGCTGGGATATATCAATCTTCATCTTAACTACTAGCTATGATCTCCATGGAAGCTTGTATTGGTTTATGCACATCATTGATACACACAGTACCTTTTTGTAGATTCCCTCAGAACAAAGATGAGTGTCTCAGCTGGAGTAAAAAGGCCCTTTAAAAAACCCTTCAAGAACACAGAGGCCCTTGGGAAAAGAGGAGAGAAGCGCCCTGCACACAAGTTCTCCAAACATGACAAAGGAGTGAAGAGGAGGAAGGACGCTGATGGAGGAGATGGGGGTAAGGAAATTTCAGTCTATATAAGATGGCACTTTATATAAAAATCTGCTAACCAGGGAATAAAATAATATAATATATATATATATATATATATATATATATATATAATCTATCCATATCTATATCTATATCTATGTCTATCCATATCCATATCCGTTGACTGGAGGCCAGGTTATCTGGCCCAGCACCCACCACTTTCCTAATTGGTCAAATAGCCCTTACACAGCCTGAGTGTGAATCTAAAGTCAATAGTTATGAAAAGAAAGGAGACTCTGTGTGTGGGTGTGGGTTTGCTTTACAGTCGCCCCACTTCCTACTCCATGCTTTCCATGAGAAAACAAAGTAATAATGGTTAAAAGCATAGACTTTGTCAACAGAATTTGTCTGTTGAGCTGCAACATAATTGGTGTCTGTATGACAGGTCCGGTGTCTAAAAAGTGGAAAAGTGCTAAATTGGAGCCGAAAAAACGCTTGTCGAAAGAGGAGCTGAAGGCCACACGGCAGCAGAGGAAGAAGGACGTGAAGAAGAACAGACAGCAGGCTGAGAGGAAGGACATGTTCGACATTATCTGCCAGAGCAAACAGATCTGGGGTCAGCTGCGCAGGTCAGGACATCTCCCAACACTAGCATTCATATAAAGTCATTCTCTCAAACCAGTCATACAAGAGGAACCGGATCTGAATTTCCAGCCTTTTTCAATGCCTGCTTTTTTGAAAAATAAACTCAATGTATCTTGCATAAATGCTCTGACTGATAAAGGTAAGTTTCAGAAAAGAGAAGCTCCAACGGTGCATATTTCTTAGAGTAATAATCTCTTTCATAAAAAATTATAGGTGGGATTTGATTAAAAAGAAGCCACTTTTTGCTTGGATTATCTCCAGAAAAGAGGAACGTAGAAACCGTTAAACAGGTTGAAATCTCTTTTTCATTTTGCAAAGTGTGGCAAAACTGCATCTTGTTGTCTCCGGGTCCTGCCCCATCTGTTTTTCCATGTCTAAAGCAAAGCTCTTTGTGCACACAGGAAAAAAGTGGACGAGCCGACAAAGAAAAAACTAATGAAAGAGCTTCACAAGCTGATCCGGGGAAAATGCCAACAGGTTAATCACATAATTTTGTGTTCTCACTACTTGCTAACCCTACACCTGAGATGGTTTATCAAAAAATAACAAATTAAACGCAATAAAGTATTGTTATTGTTATGCATGTTGTATGAAAGGGTGCGTGTGTTTGCAGATGGCCTATGCTCACGACTCTGTTCGCGTCCTGCAGTGCTTCATTCAGTTTGGTAACCACGAGCAGCGGAAGGATGTCTTTGAAGAGCTCAAAGGTTAGACTCATGCAGTTAACTGGACTTCACACTTTGCTACCTACCCCATGCAATAGATTTACAATTAACTGGTCAAATTGTTAACTTAATTTGAAATCCATAGTAGTGATTATTAGTCAGAGGATTGTGCCATATGGCCTGAGAGCAACTTGCCTGAGTCTTTGTTCACTTCTGAGCTGATCCCTTTTTGTAACAGTTTTGATTTTACAACACACTTTCTGGCAGGAAAATAATCTTTTCTTTCATTCTACAGAGGACATGGTAGCTCTGTGTAAGTCCCAGTACGGTCGGCACGTAGTGAAGAAGCTGCTCATGTATGGGTGAGTGTCTGTATTCTCATCTATAATAAATAGTTTGAATGGTTCTGTCAGGATATGGCTGCACATGAACACAACGATCACAAAACGCACAGGGGGTGACACAACATGCACGTACAGTGTGACTGTGCACACATACAGACGCACATTATGATAATCTGTAACGAGAACAAACTAAACAGCAACTGAAGCTAATGGATTTTCATGTGGAACAAGGCAGCGAGTCACTGAGCTGACAGGTGAAAGCATCAAGTCTCTCACAGGTGGATCAATGATACAGGCTACAATCAGGCCTATGAAAGAAACTGTCATATTTAAAACAAATCAATGGTTCCTGGCTCTATAACTCTATATAACTAGTTTTTTAATTAGTCTTCGGTCACATCTTTTAGATCAGCTTTTCAGACATAATTGTGAAAAGTGAACCACTCAGACAATCAGCTCTCACCGCAAAGAGACAAATAGTAACTCACAAGGCTCACGTTTTCTAAGATGAAGAGTGCATTTTGTGGTCTGATTTGTTCACAAGATTTTACTTTGACACAACCCATTATGTTTGGGATTAAACAACTTCCAGTTTGTATAAGAAGTTACGTTCCCCCAGCTTAAAGCTCGGCCTACCCCCGATAATATTCTGTGGAGCTGGTGTCTCATTGCTGATCACAGTCCTGATGTCCGCGGCAGAACGAGACGTGTCTTTGCCTCTATTTTTGGTGCTCGGGTCTCGCCGCAAGCAGATCAAACCCCGTCCTGTTGGTCCTGTTGTCTGTGGCGGATTCAGTTCATGACGGCATGTACTGGGAATGGTTTCTCATCACGGAGAAAACGAGTCCTGATCAAAGTCAATACCAGAACTAATACGTTTTGTTAACGCTCTGTGTTTAGTTTCAAAAACATTAAACCTTATTTTATTCGCTGATGACACCAACATGCTTAGTTGTGGTAAGAATTTAGAAGCATTGATAGATATAGTAGAGAAAGAATTATTATTGTTAAAGAAGTGGTTTGATTCTAATAAGTTAACCCTTAATTTAAATAAAACCAAATTTATAGTTTTTGGAAATCGTGCCATTAATGTGTGTAGAAATTTAAGAATAAATGATACTGAGATAGAACGAGTGAATGAAATATAATTTCTTGGAGAACTTTTACAAAATAAGCTTAGCTGGAAGCCCCATATAAACTACATTAAGGCAAAGCTATGTAAATCTCTTGCAATAATATCTAAAGTTAAAGAACTCTTAAATGAAAACAACTTATATATGTTATACTGTTCCCTGGTTCTCCCGTACATGACCTATGGCCTAGAAGTTTGGGGAAACACTTACAAAACCAATCTTAATCCAATAAGTATCATCCAAAAAAGAGCGATCCGCATTGTGAATAAAGTGGCTTACAGGGCACATACAAATGAGCTTTTCATCAAACTAAAAGCACTAAAATTGAAGGATTTGGTTGAGTTTAAAACAGCACAATTTATGTATAACATAAGCTATAACAAGTTACCTGTGCATATCCAGGGATTGTTCCAAAAACGAGACTGCGTTTACAATTTCCGAAAGGAAGAAATGTTTCAAAAAACATGTGAGAACGAATGCAAAGCAGCATTGTCTTTCTTTTGTTGGGATTAATGTGTGGAGTGAGTTGGACCAAGAGCTAAAAGATTGTAAAACCTTAATTCAATTTAAATTTTTTTTGAAGAAATCAATTATAAAAAAATACATTGAGAATGGACGCTAAGGATGCAAACTTAAGATGATATTGTTTTTCTTTCTTCTTTGTGACGATCTAAAAACAAAAATTGTATAACTACTTGCATAAGACATTGGCAGCTTTACTGTTTATGTTTTGTAAATACTCTGGGATAGGCGCAATAAGCTTTAGCTTCTGCCTATTCCATTTCAGACTTTATGTTTATTTATCATCTGTTTGGCATCTGTTGAATGTTTGAATGTCTGAATAAAATAATCTGAATCTGAATCTGAATCTCATCACCACACCACTTTTTGTTTTTCACAGTCCAGTGTTAAGGAAACTGCCTTAGCTAGAAAGCACTGAGGGTATTTAGTAGTTGTAGTGGCAATTTTTATTCTTTGCTCCCAATACCGACATTTTCATCTGGGCAATTCCTTCATTACAAGGTATCTTGCTGATACCAATCTTATTTTATTATTGCCCTGCAGAGCAGAGGCAGTAGGCAGGTGTAAATGCAAGGTTATGTTGAAGTTTTGAATTTGTTCATGACATACTCTCGTTATTGTATGTGTGAATGAGCTGTCACTTTGGTCTAGGAACAAGGAGGTGGTGGCGTCTGTGATACAGTCACTCAAAGGTCACGTGAAGAACATGCTGCGACATGCTGCTGCCTCCTCTATCATTGAGTACGCCTACAACGACAAGGCCGTGCTGTCCCAGAGGCTCATGCTGACGGAGGAGCTGTATGGGAACACCTTCACTTTATGTCGGGTGAGTTTGTGCGTCAGTCCCACTTGCCTCTAAGGTTTGGGGATGATGTGACTAACCGTACCCTGCTAAATGGGGATAGGCCAAAATATTTCAATACATTATTTTGTGTCAAACTCAAAGTATCAATATGTTAATCAAATAAGTCTCTGTTCAAATGAATGGAGCTGCGCCGGCCTACGCATGTGCAGATGCGTTTTTTCACCGTTTTCTTGTGGGCGGGACCACTCGCGGGCATTTTGGATTGCTCCAGTAGAGCAAATTTTTTGGCCCATTAGTTAGAACGGCGGAGATAGGCGTGACTCTGTCCGTTAATATATACTGTCTATGGCATTAACCCACTGATGGGTCTGATTTGTGAATGGGAGTCAATGGAAATCAATATCCAGATTGGATGGAAGACTCAGTATTGACTGCCATACAGCTACATATTATACCTCATTTTAAAGCAAATTTTCTGTAAAAGGAAAACAAAACAAAAAATCTAATTTGAACCCAGCACATAATTATAGCTAAATAGTATAACAACATTTTTTTTCATCTTTGGTTCAGTGTTTGTTTAATCCGAACAAACAGTAACTGAACACTTTTTCTTCAGAAAAATCCACCAGATAACATTATCCAAACTCTTAACTTTAAGCAAATAATCTTAACAAAAAACAACTATTCTATTTATATTTTCCCCGCGACCATAATCCGTTTGACACCCCCTGACCCTAGACCAACCAAGATAATGTTTTGGAGGCTCGCTTTGATAATGCTATATTTATCCTACGCTAGAACTCCTCCCCTCAACAATTTCACTTCACAGGCTTTGGCAAGACATTTCCACCACTGCCCGATGAGTGTGTGTAGTATGTAGTGGTAATCATTGCGCCGTGGTGGAGTGAATGATTTAATACAATGTAGATGCCCGCGCCTTCCTTCTGTGGCATTATAACACTATTATACACAGTGGTTAGTCTATGGAGGTAAATGAAGTCTGTTCAGTCCTCAGTCTGCAACACCATCGACAAAGTGCTGGAGGCCAATGTAGCCAAAGTGGACAGCATCCTGGATGAGATGAAGAAGATCCTCACGCCTATGGCCCAGAAGTATGTTTCTCACAACCCTGTATTTTTTTTGTATAGTTAGGAATGTAAAAATTTCATAAAAACTATTTGTATTAAAAGTTGACTCAAACTGCTGTTCCAACGCTCAATGTCTTTTAGTTTGCACTTGCACTAGGATGTGACATTGCTTTGATGGAATTTTATCATATGGCTGATTTTGTTTTGAACTGTAAAGCACTAAGCATAAAAAGTTTTCATTGGCGATTGATGGGTAAATGCATGTTTAAAACCATATACATTTTATCGAGAGTTTGCGCTCTCAACAATACAGAACTCTCCAATATATATTTTTAGTTTAAGACCTTGATAATTCTCCCTATTTCTCCCCATGCCCAGGCAGTTATCTTAAAGTTCCTGCATTAAGTTTGTAATCTCTGCGTTATTTCAGGGAGCAGGTAATCAAGCATTCACTGGTCCACAAAGTGTTCTTGGACTTTTTCCAGTTTGCTCCTGAAAAGCAGCGGACGGTGAGTAGGCCTGTAGCGAGTCCTTGGGTGGTCTGGTGCAGGGTCATGTGACTGAAAGGGCTGTGTTCGTGTGTGCAGGAAATGATCGAGTCCATCCGCGAGGCTGTGGTCTACATGGCCCACACTCATGACGGAGCACGCGTCGCCATGAGCTGTGTTTGGCACGGTACGGCAAAGGTCAGTAAGGCATGCCCCCGCTCTCAGTCTTCAAACTACTTGAGAATCTGCCTTTGAGTTTATGGCTAAAGCAACAGACGGATATGTGGCTGCCCTTTGAATACGGAAGTGCTCTTTGTTTAAACATCTTTTCAAATCCTAGTTTTCTAATTGTCATTGTTAAAGTAGTACTAGAATTTAATATGCTGCTATCCAGAATATATAACTACAATATGTATTTATAATATTTTGGGTGTTCATTATGATATGATGAATTATGTTAAAAAAACAGCTTTGAAGTCGGACCTTTTCACAAACGCTAGGGGGAGCCAAAATGGCGTCGATGACGTAGGAGAATGACCTCTCACAGCAGCAGCAGCAGTCTTAGCTGGAAACTGTAGGAGGTTTCACTGTATCTGAACAAGGTATAAACATATTTTCATCCGTTTTGTACATAATAGTGTGCAACTCTTTTAACCTTTTAGCCTTATTTGTGAGATTCAAGCTAATTAGTGTTGGGCAAGTTAGCATGTTTTATGATATCAAGTAGAGTTAGCTAACAAAGCTAATATTCGTTTTTACATTATGCCAGTCTCACTTTGGTTGCCTTAGATTTATTTACCACAATGTACATTGTAATATCCATAAATGCTAATCAAAATAACTTGAATTAAATAAATATTTTACTTTTATGAACAAAAAGCTGCAGAAGTTGAAAACATAGACTACATGTGATGCAATCATTGATAAAAATGCGAATTAAACCGTTAATAGGTGTTAGCATTTTTGAATATTACAATGTACATTGTGGTAAATAAATCTAAGGCAACCACAGTGAGACTGGCATAATGTAAAAACGAATATTAGCTTGAATCTCACAAATAAGGCTAAAAGGTTAAAAGAGTTGCACACTATTATGTACAAAACGGATGAAAATATGTTTATACCTTGTTCAGATGACAGTGAAACCTCCTACAGATTCAGCCCAGACTGCTGTCTGCTGCTGTGAGATACCCTTCTCCTACGTCATCGCCGCCATTTTGGCTCCCCCTAGCGTTTCTATGCGGAAGTGAAAAGGTGCCACTTCAAAGCAGTTTTTTTTTTACATAATTCATCTGAACATGTCAAAATGAACACCCGAAATATTATAAACACATATTGTAGTTATATATTCTGGAGAGCAGCATATTAAATTCTAGTACTACTTTAAATTCTCACTTTTACCCCCCCAAAACAAACCATGAATTACATTAGCTACTACTGAACGGAAATGTATTTGTGTAGAAGTGATTTAAAAGTTAGTTTATTTGTGGATCATTTAAAATATGCGTGGCAAAAGGACCTGGGGGTTAACATTACAGAAAACCAATGAATTAAAGCCCAAGAAAATGGGCTTCTGTTTGTATCCGTCATGGTTCCCTCTGTGGATCCACTGTGTGACAGGTGTAAGCAGCAACCGGGGAAAATTGGAAATATTTCATACAACATGGCAACCTTTTTATTGATTTTTTTGACTCGTATGTATAACATTTTGGCTGAGGCGGAAGCAGTTTTTTGTTTACTTTGTTTTGTCTGTTCTTAAAAAAACATTAGGATTAATGGTAATTCATTTCTAAATGTGTATAATATTGTACTATTACGTGCTTGTTTTATTGGAAAAAACTCAGCACAGTTCAAAACACAAAAGCAACTCAAAGTGATTAACACAACTAGGGATGTAAATCGGTGACCGTTTAACCGGTGGTTGACCGTCACAGCGTTAACCGGTCAAAGCTGTCGGTTAAAAATAAGAGAAAGCGGAGAGGGGAGGTCTCTTAATAACGCTATTTGTACGATGTGACGAGCGGGTCCGTATCTAGCTGTGTGCGCCAATGCATTAGTAGACTACGGGCGACTTTCATGGCGCACGCAGACACGCGCGCGCGCACACACACACACACACACATACACACACAAACACTTTCCCCCCCTCCATACGTAACATCCACACGCATCATCTCTCCCCTCTGTTACCGCCAAAGTTCCACACTAGTGCAGGTCAGAACTACATTGGAGCTTATATTTACACACACATACATACATGTATTGTACACACACACATACCGGGCTGTCGCGCACCTCTGTGTCTCGCAGCCCAAATAATCCTCGCAAATACGCGGCCCCAGTCAAACACATGAAACATGTTTGTGCTGCTGGTCCTTGTCATTAGATCAGCTCCACACACATCACTTTTAAACTTTAGCGGAGACCTGCGAGACGCGGGGTGTAACTCGCTGCTCTGACCATGTGAACAAGCCGTCTTTTGCTTAAAAAGGCTTTAACCCGCAGCACAGTATGGGAAGATTAAAAAAGCAGTTCTCTGTGCGCAAAGGTGCCGAAGCTGTTGCGGGTTTTGGCGCCGCTGTCTCAGCTCTGATCTAGGAGAACGCATAGATAAACTTATGAAAAGTACGCGGCTCGAAATGGCTGCTATTTCAAAGAACGTGGAATATTTTAAACTACGCGGTTAACCGGTTTCAACCGGTTAATGAGGCTCGGTGGTCGGTCATGAAAATGCATAGTTTTTTACATCCCTAAACACAACAAGATAGAAACAAACATACAAGGCATTATAATAATAATCACAGTACATTAAAAGAGTGTCGCTTAAGGTTAGCATTAGATGATTTTTATTGAAGCGTGTCTCACATTTTCAAGAAGACTTCCCGGTTTTAGCTGCTTAAAGTAATCCCAGACTTAAGATTAATTTGCTCCATGGTGGAGAAATGTCAGACAAGGCAGAATGAATAATGAAGCACACAAAGGATATCAAGTATATGATTAGACTGACCCCTGTCTCTTCCCCAGGACAGGAAAGTCATCATTAAAACCATGAAGACCTACATGGTGAAGTTTGCCACGGTGAGCCCCCCCCTCTCAAAGCCCCCCATTTCCTCTCCCTGCTGCTCTAACCTGTAGTGTGGGTGTTTTCAGGGGGAGTTTGCTCACCTGCTCCTGCTCTCCATCTTTGACTGTGTGGACGACACCAAACTGGTCAAACAAGCAGTGCTGTCGGTGAGTCGGCACATAGTGTTTTTTTTTTTATCTGGGGAAGTGGTTCATTGCCTCAGTAGTGCCTGTGCTCCTCCCCTGTAATTCTCCTGTACTGTGTATTACGGATGTAAATTGGTGACCGTTTAACCGGTGGTTGACCGTCACAGCATTAACCGGTCAAAGCTGTCGGTTAAAAAAAAGAAAAGGGGGAGGAGGAGGTCTCTTCTTAACGTTATTTTAAGCCCTATTTGCACGGTGTGGCGAGCGGGTCTGTCTCTAGCTGTGTGCGGCAATGTATCAGTAAACTCCGGGCCGACTCTCACGCCGCACGCGCCACATGCACACACACACACACTTCCCCCCTCCATTGTTACGTAACATCCACACGCATCATCTCTCCCCTCTGTCCGCCAAAGTTGCACACTAGCGTGGGTTAGAACTACATTGGAGCTTACATTTACACACACATACATATACACACACACACACATGTATTGTACACACATACATGTCCACACATACATGTATTTTTGTACACACACACACCGGTCTGTCACGCTCCTCTGTGTCACGCAGCCCAAAGTATTCAAATACGCGGCTCCAGTCAAATGACATGGAACATGTTTGTGTGTATGGTCCTTGGCATCAGATCAGCTCCACACTCATCACTTTTAAGCTTTAGCGGAGACCTGTGAGATGCGGCTCGTCACTCGCTGCTCTGACCATGTGAACGAGCCGTTGTTTGCTGCTAAAAAGTTATACGCAGCACAGCAGAATGGAAAGATTAAAAAAGCAGTTCTTTGTGCGCAAAGGTGACGAAGCTCTTGCGAGTTTTGGCGCCGCTGTCTCGGCTCTAATCCAGTAGAACGCCGAACTGCACTTATGAGAAGTACGTGGCTCGACATGGCTGTTATTTCAAAGAACTTAGAATATTTTTAACAACGCGGTTAACCGGTTTCAACCGGTTAATGAGGCTCGGTGGTCGGTCATGAAAATTCATAGTTTTTCTCTCACTTTTGAACCAAAAAACGTCTGTGTGGCGCCCTCTCAACCTTTTTTGCTGGTACTACATTTGAATTTGGTTCTGGCCTCTTCATTGACTCTGAAATTCTCTTGACGGAATAAGGCTGGTCACAGGTGTTTAGTCGCTCTTTAAATAGTAATCATAAGTCATTGGACACATGGTCTGTGTGCTGTCTGCAGGAGCTTCTGGCTTCACTAAATGACGTCCTGGGGAACAAATACGGCAAGAAGGTGATGGCCTATCTGCTGAACCCACGTGATCCGGCCCACCTGCTGCCCGAGACCATCCAACTACTGCAGAAGGGGGACGGCAACCAGCACAGGTGAGCCAGCACACACGCTGGGCTTCTACAACATGACGTACAAAAGAGTTCAAATGACGGATTCTAGAAAGTAAGAAAACTCTTTTGGTAAAACTCTTGTTCAAGCATTCAACAACATTAATGGACGTTGTTGATCAATGTCCATTAATGTTGTTGAATTTGCCCCTTTTGGACCGATAACAATGTGTTCTATTTCATGTGTTTAAACTGTTTGATTCCCTGATCGGTGCTGGCGAATTCAACATCTGTGTTAAGTCCTCCGATATAACTACTGTTGTGATTTAGGGCTATACAAGAATACATTGAATTGAACTAACCAAAAATATTGTGCGTTACGTTTTGCAGTAAAAAGGAGGCGAGTGTCCGGAGGCGCGAGTTGCTTGAGGCAGTGTCCCCAGCCCTTCTGCAGCACCTGTGTGAGAATGCCTTTGCCATGGCAACAGACAAATCCAGCTGTGTGACAGTCAGCGACATCCTGGCATCTGCCTGTGGAGACCTGCAGCCTGCCATGACCGCTGTAGCCCAGCTCGCCAACCAGAAGCTGCAGCCAGGAGGAACCAAGGGAGTGGTGAGTAGGAGGACCAAGGGAGAGGGAGTACAAGAGATTAAAGGAGTGGTGGTGAGGAGGACGACGACAATGGAAGAGGGAGAAGAAGAGATGAAGGGAGTGATGAGGAGGAATTGTGCCACAACACACATATGAATCATAATATTACAGGCATTTTAGACAAACTCACACTAACACAAATGTCATGATGCTGATTAAATGTTATGTCTGATGATAAATTAGTCATATTTAAAAATCTATTTCCTTTATTCTTATCTAGATCTTGAGTATTGACTGATTTGTCAAACTGACAGGACTTGTTGTTTGCAGCTGCACCTGGCGGAGCACCCAGCCGGACACCTGCTGCTCAAGTGGCTTTTGGAGCAGGACCTGACGCTGGCTGAGGCGGGGAAGCCAGGTACACTGGAAAACACTTTTTTGGATTCCGTAACTGTTACATTCTTGCACACATTTCTGGCCTCTGTGTCCCATTTGTCACCAAGGAAAATGTAGTAATTTGGTAAAGCTCTGTTTCATTAGGATTAGATAATGCTTATAATGCATATTTATATAGCACCCCACACACAGATGGATGGAAACACGACATACAAACACAGCTTGATCTTTTATTCTATATATAATATTTTTTCATGTCCCTAGTTTTAAAATCCAATCCTGGAGAAAGCGGATAGCTGCGCGTCTTCTCAGCTCCAGTGTTTATCAGCTGTTATCACATGGTTACATAGATCAGCACTAGATGATCTAAACGTTGCATGTAGATTCACCCGGGGTCAATCTTGTTCACCAGCATATCGTCAGTGCCGCCTGTAGAGGGCAGCACTGTCCTGCGCTGCCTCACAACCGGTCCCAACGAGCAACGGACATTGCATAAACTTTTGGATTTGTAGAAAAGATCTCACACTTAACAGAAGAAGGGCTCAAGAAATACATTGCAGATTACATAGCACGTGATTTAATAAATCTATATTGTTTAAAGTAGTTTGAGTTGCTTCCTAACTTGAACATTGCACAGTGTTCCTGACATAAATTTGACTTTAATCAGTGTATATGCTGTCTATATTTATAAATATAAGCAAATTTAATGCATACAAAAATGATGATAATCATGAGTGTTTACAATATCATTCAGCCTCTCCACGATATTGTAATGATGATTGTACTGTAAAATCAACATTGATATATATGGGACTAACCAGTCCCCAACAGGCTGAAGTCGGTTGCAGGTTTTAGTTCCAACCTCAGTAGGAGGACACCAAACTCTGGTGAAGTCTGGTGTGTTACTTCTTGGTTGGAACTAAAACCATCAGCCACTTTGGCCCTTTCTGCAACCAGTTTGACACTCTTGTTGTATGATAGATGAAACACTATCCAAATCTCACTGAGTGTTCCCTGTCTGTGTCCAGAGCGCTTCAGTCGGATCCTGGTGGACACCGTGGGGACAGACAGGCTGTGCACGTGGGCCAGAGTCAACCGTGGAGCCATGGTGCTGAGCGGGTGAGCCTCACTACACGCCCCTGTGTAAAGACTGTTTACCAGACTGTCATGACTCTGGACTAACCTGAATATGCAGAAACTTTCACATGTTTCAAAAGTCAAACTTATTTGTTCGGGGCGTCTGTATGAGCTGATCCAGCTCTCTGGCACCCCGTTCAGTTGATGTGCATCATTGTGTAATTTTATTTTGTATATTGCAAACATCTTTCGCTCTGGTCAAAATTGTTGTTTTTAAAGCACTTTATGAAAACTACCCAAGACGGTAATTCCTTTTTTTATTGAACTTAATTGCATTTTGTGTTGAATGTCTGCAATAAATATTTAATGTTAAGCGTTCTCACCAGTATTTTCTCAAAGCATCAGGGCGCCCAACTTTAAGAATTCAGATTATACTGAGAAATTAAACACTGAAAAATAATTACAAATAAGACATTCACCATCTGTATTGCAGCCAATTGGGCTTCTTAAATAAAATCCTTTTAATTAGGACTTCTTGTGCCTGGATTGTTTTCAGTAGGCTTTTTCAAACTTGATACTAGTACTTTAATTTGATTACTTGCCAAAACTGATACGAGTATTGCATATCCCTGGGAATTTATTTTAAAAAAATACAACTGAAATTGAAAACGTTTTATTTATAGTTTCAACAATAAGAAAGTACTTTAACAATTGTTTTAACAGTCAACAATACGAGCCACTGTGCCATTCCACTCAAATGCTATGTTGTAGAGTTGGTTGTTTTTGTGTTCTGGTGCTAGCAAAGGTGTTATACTCTGCATGGTGCTGAGTTCAGATGTTTGATCAAGTTGCTGGTGTCAAACGTGTTTGTTTGGCAAACCATGGCAACACGTGCCGCAAATCTGTCTGCTGTCGTGAAACTTGAACGTAAATCAAAAATCGGTGGCTGGCATCGGGTCCTATGGTATCGACCTGATAACTAGGAATGCATCAATCCCAATACTGTTTTCAGGTTTTGAGACTCATCCTATTGTTGTAAGAGCACCGTTGCCAAGATAGCAGTGATTATTATAATACATGCAGAAAGGGCAACTTTCCTGTTTATTTCTCTTGTGTAATACTTGTGTTGTCGTTGCAGCCTGTTGAGCAGCTGTGAGCAGTCGGTGGTGGAGGAGGTGAAGGCAGCCCTTGTGCTTCTCAGGCCTGAGCTGCAGCGGAGCACTGAAACTAACCAGGGAGCACAGATCCTGCTGCAGAAGCTCAGCTAGGGCCCAGAGCACTGAGCCAGGCTCGTGGAGCTCCAGAGCACCACCACACCCAACGCTCACTGGGAGAGGTGGTGCCATGGAACTGTGGACTCTTGTACAGAGCGGTGTATGCTGCAGCCGCTGCACCCAGGCACTCCCAATTTTGTGCCTGGGTGGACTTATTACAATCATTCAAGATTGTCACCTGGACCAGTTCAGGACACAGTATAGCTGTATTTGTCAACATTCTATTAAGATGTCTTGTTTTTGTTATTGTATATTTACTATAATAAAAGTGAACCTATCGTCAACGCTTTAAAGCCACATTTCTTAACTTCCTTTAAATGACAGCTAAGATATTGCATTCTTCCACTGTAAGGCTGAGTTCTAATTATTTACCTCAAGCACAAACTTTGTCAGGATTGTAAAATAAATATTGCCAATATGAGACTCTAAACAGTGATAGTTGTAGTCACATAATCCAAGATATAATAGATGGATACCATCTCTTAATTCAATTGATGTTAATATTTTAATATATATAAAAGACTCTTAACGTAGCATACCTAATTGTAACAGAAAACTCAGGGAGTCAGAGAGCTTTCCTTGTTCTAATACAGACAAGTGAAATCACATATCGAGACACCTTATTCCCTGATGCCTTTTCCTTCAAAGCAAAGGAAGGTTTCTCACCCATCATCTGTACTTCTTAGCAAGTTTTCCCGACGTTTTGTCCTCAGGATTGAGGACTTCTTCGGGGAATGAAGAAGTCCCTGAAGAAGTCCTTAGGATTGAGGACGAAACGTCGGGAAAACTTGCTAAGTACAGATGATGGGTGAGAAACCTTCCTTTGCTTTGACTAATCCCTGTACGACTGAGGGCTTACTCAAACTTGTCCTTCAAATGTGTATCTATACAAGAAAAATTTATTAGTGATTGTAGCAAAATTTGGCTTTTTGCTACAATGTGGTATATTTACATTGTATTGCAGATGTTCAATAATATGCAAGGTCCCCATCAAGGATAGATTTAAATATGGTAAACACTGAGTTCCCTGTGGTCAATGGTCAGCATGTGTGGGTGATGATCAGTATTTACGAGGGCGTGCCAGCCTCCTTAGCGCCCGGCGGGAGAAGTGCACTTTGCCGCGGGCCTTGCTGATGGCCGTGTACTCGTTGGACTTGAGCTTGGTGTAGTAGTCGGAGAACTTGTTGTAGAGGATGGAGATAGGCATGCCGTTCAGGATGATGCCAAAGGAGATGCAGCCGAACGCAAACACTCTGCCCAGATTCGTCTCCGGGAACATGTCCCCATAGCCCACAGTGGAGATGCTGGCCTGCAGCAGCACAAAGCAAATCATCAGCCTGCTCCCCACACTCCCACGCCACCTTCCAAATGTATGCAGTTGTGATTGAAAGTTTCCACACCCTGAGATAGATACTGTTTTGACTCCCTGTTGGGAAAATGTGAAAAAAAAGAAGTGTCCAGCAGCAGAAAAACATTCAGCCACACAAACACAATACATAATTCCAAAAGTTATTAACAATAGTATTATAACCCGCACGTGTTTAATTCAACCCTAGCGCAAACTTTGATGTGAAGTATTTACAACAACAATAACATCTGAGTCCTACACTTACCCACTCATTATTTATAATTGTGTAAAGCCATTGATTGTCAAATTGTCTTTTTTCCCACAGCTACAGTACACAAGGAGGATCTAGAAAGTGCATTCAATGTTACTGAAGGCTTCAGAAACGATAAAGAACCTCAACCATAACGACCACAAAAGAATATAGCTGGGGCAATACACGCCAATGAGAGGAGGGGGGTGGAGACTTCTAATCAGAGCCACACAAGCAGTTTCAAACATTTTTGGAAGTAGAAAACAAGGTTTTTTGGTACAGGGTGGCTTCACTCAACCATTAACAATTATTGATGAATTGATGATTTTTGTTCATAAATTCTAAACTATGGCCTGGGGCATACACTTTCGACAACTGTATGTAATATTTGGTAATGGACCGTCAGCAGATCAGATTCCACAATCAGACTCACCGCAGCCCACCACCAGGCGTGGGGCATGGACGTGAAGTTTGTGTCAGAGACGTCACGTTCCACTGTGTAGACCATGGCTGAAAACATAAAGATCCCCATTGCGATGAACAGCAGCAGACAGCCCACCTGCAGAAAGGTTGGCACCATCAGACCTGGGCTGGAGCTGACTGTGATTGGACATGTTTGTGCTAATGAGGCCACAGGGAGCCCTGTGGTACCTGTGGTACCTGTGGTACCTGTGTGTCCGATGTTATTATTGCTTTTCTCCCACAAATGCACCATGTAGAGTTTAAGTGTTCAGCTACCAGCACTACTACCGTTAGGTCTGGTTTAAAAAGGACTACATTTTCACTTTTCTTTTCTTAAACAGTGCACTGCACAATTTATATGATGTGGTCCGAAACCTGCTTGTAGCCAATGAGAGCTTGTGGCTTTGCAGTATGATGTAAAACGTGTAGATGACTTAACTGGGTGTTTACATTTTTATCCAGACATTGTCACAAATGGATAGGAACAGTGTTGTGTGTGTGTGTCAGTGTGTGTGTCTGTGTGTGTGTCTCACACCTGTTGGTAGCACTGGCGCAGCGTGAAGCCAAACGCCCTCAGGCCGGTGGAGTGTCTGGCCAGCTTCAGGATCCTGAAGATCCTCATGAGACGCATGATCCGCAGCACCTGGCCCACCTGCAGGGGGCGCCATTATTTCACCACATTTATCCGGGTTTTGGATATATTCTTATTTCTTTGACCTTATCGATTGTTTTGCTGCTAAATTGAAGTAGATTTGGCCTTGGACAAACAGCTAGTTTTTTTTTACACAAATGAGTTACCAAATATTTTCTATTGCTATTATACCTATTATATGATTTAGTTGTTTTTTGATGGTCATTCTAAAAATGCTCACTCAATTCTTATTTCATAATGTGAGCAATCCATGTTCATACAGACGTTTGAATTATTAATTTTAAACATAAGACGGTCCTAATGATAAAACAGTGTTAGTGTTGTGTCTAAATTACTGCTATATGGCCACTGTATTCACACTGAACACCTGTGTGAAAACCCGTCTATAGTATCATGCAGGTTACACTGCTTCCACAAAATGTTGCGCATTATGCTATTCCTTTTTTGTGTCTCTTAAATGTGAAGTGAAATCTTCTTCTTCTAGAATGTAAAAAGAAATGTCATTAAGATGTAATGTAACATGTAATTTGTTTTCTGTCTTGCACCTTACAATCTAACACAAAGTATCATACAGAAAATGAATTACATTTTAAATTGCATGGCACAGAGTAGTAAGACTGGAGATATGAATAGTTAAGGTTTCCAAGCCGAACGTGGAGGCTTTTGTTTTAAAGTGCAAAAAACACCTCTGTCCATTCTCCATACAGTAACACACTTGATCAGAAGGAGTGGGGTAATGGACATAGCAAAAAAAAACACTTTTTGGCGAGGAACAATGTCACACTGTTAAAAACACCTATGTGTCCTTTAAGCCCTAGATCATAGTTTTTGTTTGCAAGTATGAAGACTGCATATTCAGAGGAACATGATCAGAATGTTCAGAAACACTTGGATATAATCATTTGACATGAAACTATACACAAAAGCAGAGGAACATCTTATCTGGAGCCTGACCTTTCCCACACGTCCCACTGTCTCGATGTCCTCTGAGTCCAGGTGGAGGTCCTCGTACTCGAATCGCTCCAGGCCCATCTGCAGGTAGTGTGGCAGGATGGCGATCAGGTCCACCGTGTTGAGGACACTGCGGCCAAAAGCGCACAGGTCAGGAGTGGACAACAGGCGCATCACATACTCCAGTGTGAAGAAGGTGATGCAGAAGGTCTCCACGCTCTCCCCGTAAAAGCGGCCATTCAGCTGGCCTGAGGCGGTCTGCAGGACACAAGGGAGCTGAGTTTTAATATAATATACAGTGGGGTAAAAGAAGTATCTGGCAGTCACAGCTTGTTGTGATCCACTGCTCACTTGGGATAACCTGTACATGGGCAATAATTAGCTATAGACTACACATACTACACAACTTTAGGGATGAGTGGTAAATAGAAAGTCAGTGTTGAATTAAAGCTGCAAGAAGCAAAGAGGAGGCCCAAACGCAAAATGTTATGTAAGGAACAAAATTAATACTGCTCATCACCCTTCGTGCACCATCCCTAGAGTCAAATGTGGGGGAGGCAGTATCATGTGTATGGGGCTGCTTTTCCTCAGAAAGCTCAGTGAAGAGAGAGAGTTGATGGGAAGGTTGATGGTGCAAAATGGAATGAAAACCTGCTGGGGCTGGGCATTCCACAAAGTATTTTTCCACTTGTGCACGCCCTACTTTTCAATTTCCTATTTTATGTATACAAATCTTGACACAATGTGCAAAAGTTCAAGGTGTATCAGTACTTTTGAGAATCAAGTTATTTACCAAGTGTGAAAACCTCTTCTGTCTCACTCCTGCCAAAGAGTCAAATCTGATGTCAGATTCCACTTATGCCCTTGGTACTTTGTTGTATCTGTCCTTACTGATGTCAGTAAAGACAAAATATTGTTAGCAGAATATTCAAATCAAATCAATTCACTTTATTCTTGTATAGACTTAAATCACAACAGTAGTTATCTCAGAGGACTTAACAAAACTGTTGAACAGTTGGATATTGAAAACCTCTCGGATATACTGATATTCTGTCCCTATTGTGAGGCCTTTGCACAGACCTGGAAGTGCAGGTCCTCCACAGTGTTCAGCGTCATGGCGACCAGTGAGATGAGCACAAACATGGAAGAGGCCACCGCCATGACTTTGGCTGGTACTGAAGAGAAGGGTTTCTCCATCAAGTTCCACATGGCACAGCGGATCTGCCCACAGCACATGTCACAGAACAGGTCCTCCTTCTCCTCCACTGCCACCTGGAAAACAAGAGCACAGCTTCAGCCTTGTGTGGGGCGTGACCAGGGCACAATTACCCCGTAAAGGTTGGCTCCAATTGTGGCACAGGCAGCTGCCACAACTGATCAGTGGCAGTTGCCAATATTTTTTTTGCCACTGCCGTTTTCAGTGGCATCTAAAATGGTGGGTAGACAAGTGGCCAGTTTGAAATGGCGGTGACATTTGGTAGAGCATTGGCCTTCTGGCCTAACGGCCATGGGTTCAATCTCCCACAAGACCTTCTCCACCAACTCCCATTTATAGTTCAAATCCTGCTCAAATCCTGCTAAGGTTGAACTCATTTTTCTATTGGCAGCATTATATATTAACTGGTAAATAGTTTCTAGTGTAGTGCAGGATTTTTAGAGACAGTGAGAAAATGCAAACACAGCTATGCAAGGCTTTTCTATTCTGCTCTGCCCCTGACCGCTATAAACACATGGAAAAGGATCATTCTCATGTTATGCCTGATATTAACAAGATGTAATATATATCAAATAATGTAATTTATTTGCAGCCAAAACTGTTGAAAATGAAGTCTTTCCAGAAACAATTAAGATGCAGCAACACTATGCACTGTATTCAAAATATAGCCAGTGATGCACAATGTCCAATTTAGTGGACACATGATTCATTTCAATTTCCTCAAAACTCAATACTTTTTATTTTCAACAATCATACTTAGATGTTACTTGATGTTCAAATTTTGTTTTTACCTGCTAAACGTTCCTGGAATATAATGTATGAACATATCCTCCTCAACTAAGCACAATTTCTCTTTCATCAGCCATCTTTTTTTTACATTTGTATGTTTACCAGTCTGTAGCAGTGCATATGGCAACAAGGTCCACTATAGTGACAATAGTGCAACTGTGACTTTAAAACTCACACGTATGTAAGAAAACTACTATTGAATACAGTAGCTGTTCACTGTAGTGGCCACAATGCATGAAAGGGTGAACATAGTTCTCTTTCAAACAACAATATATAATTGTGTCCTTGTGTGACATTTGAGGATCCCTGAGGAAGCCCAGCCTAAACATTCTGTCCACATCTTGGCCAGACATGGGAGCATCTTCCTATGCACAGGGAGTGCCGTCATACGCAACAAAAAATGTTGGATAATGTTGTGCCATCAGATATGGTTGTGGTGTGGTGGCATTTTAGATGCCGTTCAAAGGAACGTCCAACAGTGTGCACCCTTGGCTAGAAAAATAACTCACTATTTATATATTTAACAATATGTTAAATTGTTAAAAAACTAATACATTGCCTTGTCAATGTATCAGTTTTTGCATTCAACTGGCCATTGCTCCGCCAGTTCCCCAATATTTTCTCAAATTTGAGCCTTAGCTGTGTAAATTCTAATCCGAAAACCATGCAGGTTCACGAGGATCATCAAAAGGACGGCAGACAGCTGGAGTCCGGCATAAATAAGACATTATGCAGAAAACTTCTGCACACCTGCACCACTACCCGCACTGCGACTCACAGGAAAGTCTTCAGTTTCTGAAAAGCACTCTTTAAATTATAAAGATTATTATTACATAGGATAAGATTAATACAGAACAAATGAAATCATAGTGATATATAGAATTTGGAATCAAATGTTGAGTGGAATAGCCTCCTATGCAGCCCACCTCGTCCAGCAGTAGCCTCTGGATGCGCAGCTGTTCGTTGAGTTCGTCTTGGCGCTCCTCAAACGAGATGCGGCAGCAGCGCTGGGTGTTGCGGATGCGCACGCCCCAGTAGTTGACCTCCTCCAGGAAGCTGCGTGGACACAGCTCATCTTTGATCCAGAGCACGCCCGTCCTGCACTCACCACAGCAGTGTGAGAGAAGGACAAAAGAGGACTTTTTTCAGTCAAGATCCCATTGGTGTGTGATATCACACAGCAATATAATTAGTAGGGCCGGGAATCAATATATATGTATGTATACACAGTACAGACCAAAAGTTTGGACACACCTTCTCATTCAAAGAGTTTTTTATTTTCATGATTATGAAACAACTGAAAATATGTCTTATATTCTAGGTTCATCAAAGTAGAACCTTTTGCTCTGATTACTGCTTCTCACACTCTTGGACTTGATGAGCTTCAAGTGGACCTGAAATGGTCCGAGTTCCCACAGATGCTTAGCACTTGTTGGCCCTTTCGCCTTTACTCTTTGGACCAGCCCCAAAACCATCTGGATTGGGTTCAGGTCCGGTGACTGTGGAGGCCAGGTCATCTGGCCCAGCACCCACCACTCTCCTTACTGTTCAAACAGCCCTTACACAGCCTGGGTGTGAATCTACAGTCAATAGTCATGAAAAGAAAGGACACTCAATGAATGAGTAGTGTGTCCAAACTTTTGGTCTGTACTGTATATTTGATATATGTATATATATATTTACAGTATACTGTATTCACTATATTCAGAGATGCATGTATTTCAAAAAATTGATATTGAAGAACTTTCAGCTAGCTGAGAAACATAGCAGCTACTTTGATTGTATATTTTGTGTGCTCCTTGTGTGCCTTTACTACTGCCCTGCATGTGCATCGCAACATTGAAATTTCCCTACTGTGGGACAGTAAAGGATCCCTTGTCTTATTGTACTAATTTTAGACACATTTTTGGGTTAAGCTTGAGCACCTGCAGGAAACCTAAGCAGACATGGGGAGAACATGCCAACCTCAGAGACATAGGTGCACTTGGACTCCCGCTGCATGTTTCCTGTGCTAAGCCATATGAATGAACCCACTGACTGATAGCTGAGCTGCAAATAACCTCATCATCAGAAACTAAAAACAATTGGAATTTCAACCCTGTTCACCTGATTTGGAGGTTTTTGTTGGCAAATCAACAATTTTGTGAAGCCCTTTGTGATTTTGGGCTGAACAAAAAAATTTGATTTGATTTGTGCCTCTCGGCTCTACTTTGCTTTCAAATCTACATTAATCGTACGAAGGGAAACAAGAGTCTAGACTCTCTGAAGGCCTCACCGGTAGAAGGTGAAGATGTGGTGGAACACTGAGGGGTCCCGGTCGAAGAAGAACTCTTTGCTGTGGACGATGTAGTCATCACACAGCTCCAGGCGCAGGCTGTGGTCGGCGCATGTGGCAAGGCGCCCGATGCGGCTCTTTGGGTAACGTGCCGCCAGCTGGTAGGGCAGTCTGTACACCTGAGGAGGAGGGGTCAGCTGTAATCTTAATTATCATTTGATGATCATAGTGACCATTCCTGTTTACATACATATTTGTCTAGGTAATTGTGCCACTAATAAACTGGTTCTTTGATGGAGTTTCTTGTCCTTAATAAGATTTGCCAATAGAACAAGTAGGTTCAGTTTTATTTCAAGAGCAATCTCATATTTCAGTGTGACTGTTCCCTCTTTTATGTTTTATGTCATATAGTGAGTAGAATTAATCTTAAATTGAGAATAAAAATTCATAAATGATCTTTCTTCCACTTCCTCCAGCTCATCTGGAGGCTTACCTGGACGGCTCCCACACAAATGTCTCCATCACCACTCGCTACTCTTGACATAGCTGCTCATTTGGGCCACTTGTATCCTCCATGTTATCCTTTGAGCCATTCCCCAAAGCTTATGACCATTAATAAGGGGAATGGTCTTTCAAAATTCAGAGGTTTGTCAGCAGACGCTGCTCCCTCTTCACCACCAGTGTCCAATACAGTGGCCGCATCACTGCAGACGCTGCACCGACCATCCGTCAATCTCACGCTCCATCATTCCCTCACTGAGAACCAAATCGGAAAGACTGGACCTCTGCCCTGGTGCTCCAGGAGAGCACCAGGGCAGAGGACTTTGAGAAACTAGTTTTCATCTCAGCGGCTTCACAGACGACCAAACTGGTCCAGAGGTTCTGCTTTGATGAGGCCAACAAACTACCCATTGTTCTTCCATTTTAACTGCAACTGTGTAGCATAATGTGTGACATAACGCTGATGTGAGTCCAGTGAGCTCCATGCTAGGACACAGGACAGGGGACACAGGACAGGGGACACGGGACAGGGGACACGGGACACGGGAAACAGCACAGATGACACAGGACAGAGGACAGGGGACTGAGGACACAGCATGGGGCACGTACCGTCCCGCCCACGTTGATGTTGAGGCTGAAGTGTTTGGTGGGGGACACAGGGAAGCGCTCCTCGTCTTCCTCATGTTCGTACTCTGCGTAGATGTCATAGATGTCCCGACTCACCTCCTGCGAGAACACCAGGAACCTTACAGAACCTCACCAAACCTTACCGAACTAGTTATTGTTGCAACTTTACCGCTTTTAGTTTTTTAAAACACATGTAGTAGTTTATAGTTCTGAGTTTAATTTTATTCGGGACATTGATTTAAAGAATAATGTGTCAGTTTTATACTGCACTTTTTGGACACTCAAACATGCTTCACATGTCATTGTTTATTCACTCCATACAGGGTGGTGATAAACTACTACTGAAGTCACAGCTGCCCTGGGGCACATTGACTGAAGCAAGGCAACCAGTATGTGCCATCGGCCCCTCCGACCACCACCAACCATTCACACACCAGACTCATTCTAGGCAATGTGGGTGAAGTGTCTTGCCTAAGGACACAACAGTTTAGAACTTTACAGCTGCCCCACTGGGCGGCCCCATGGTGTTCCCAGATGTCTCCCATCCCAGTACTAACCAGACCCCGCCCTGCACAGCTTCAGAGGTCTGACGGGATCTGGCTTTCACATGCAAGTATAACTCATCTAAATATCATGCTTTTAGATTATATTCAACAACTGGCAGTTACACACTACACACACTACTATTTGTAGTAATATAATGTATATTATAGATATATTATTATTATATTATAATGTAAATTATTTGTCATGTTGTGAAATTAATCTTATTTAATTTAGCAATTTTCTATTTGGGACCCTCTTGAAAATGAGATGCTGCATCTCAAGGAGTTTTCCCTAAATAAAAATCAAGCAACTGATTTATTACATTCAGAACATTTGTAGACATTATATAGCTTAAAACTTTTAGTGACTATTGAAAATGTATCATTTGTGTTTTGAAGATAGACATTTTCCACATTTGCAAAAGAAATTCATTTAACTTAACTCACTTAAACTTCATATACTACTTACTTAGGTCAGATAAAAATAAATGATAGGACACCCTCTGTATAAAATTTTTATTTACAGAGATACTGAGACAATAATTGTGAGTTATTTTTGGAATGTGACTAGTAAAATAAGTGAATAAAAAAAATCATAAAGTGCAGCCAGATAAAAAAACAGCACAGTTCCTTTGGGGATAAGTAACTTTTTTTTAAAATCTAATTATTATAAAGCAAAAATGGCTCATTAATGAAGCTATACATCATATCTTTTGACTGTTCTGTTTTAGTATTAAATTTTTAGTTGGAAGTATTCTGACACGCTCATGGGACTGTCCCGGGTCAGAGAATGTTGCCTTGGCCCGGTGCGTGCTGTGTTCCGCGGGTACAGACCTGTAGGGAGCTCCATGGCTTGAGGCAGGTGTTGAAGTGGATCAGGTTCTCTATCCCGTCCTGGGCTGCCCCGCCGTAGCCCCCGCTGCCTACCCGGTAGCTGTGGAAGAGGCTGTGGCTCCGGCTGCGCAGTGTGGTCAGCATGTCTGCGTGCAGTGGAGACGGCCAGATGTGTGTGGACCTCTGATCCACGTGGCGCACACTAAATACCGTTATCCTCATCTGGGCCATTTGTGCTGCTTTTCTCTGCTCTGGGATCACAGGCGCCGGGTGGCACTTGTACAAGGTCACATTTATAAAGCTGCCATGTGGGTCTTCACTTTGATACCTACCCTCCCACATCTACTATGTACTTGAAGCTGGAGTACCTAAATTTGCTTTATATTTTGTAAAGTTAATACACATTTTCCAACCAATTTTATTATTTACTTTTACAAGAAATCACAAGATGCCATCCTCATATTTCTAGATAACATGCGTCACTGTCACTTTTTGGGCTGAGAGCTGTTCGTGAGCTGGTTGAGTGAGGGTGATGCCCTCTTTCCTTTTCCGTATGAAAAAGCTGATCTAAATATGACAGGACAAAAATACATGCATGTGAAAACTTTGATCATGGAACCAAACTGATGAGCGAGGCCCATGGCTTTTTTTTTAAGTTTAATTTTTGGGCTATTTTTTATTTGAACCGATCAATTTGTGCAGATGTGAAAGATTAGTAGGCTGATCCATGAGGCACTTAAATTTCAAATAGATAAGATAATAAGAGAATCCTTTATTAGTCCCACAGTGGGGAAATGTCAATGTTGCAGTGCACATACAGGGCAGTAGTAAGAGCACACAGGGAGCACACAAAGTGTACAAAAAAAACAGTGCATCCGGAAAGTATTCACAGCGCTTCACTTTTTCCACATTTTGTTATGTTACAGCCTTATTCCAAAATTGATTCAATAAATGTCTTTCCTCACAATTCTACACACAACACCCCATAATGACAACATGAAGTTTTTTGGAGATTCTTGCAAAACAAAAAACAAAGAAACCACATAAGTATTCACAGCACAGTTTTTGCTTAATACTTTGTTGATGCACCTTTGGCAGAAAGTACAGCCTCAAGTCTTTTTGAATATGATAAGTAAAGAATAAGTCCAGAGTCTTATTGCCTTGTGTGGACATGTGATGCGTGAAGGATGGGAGAGTAGAGGCTGGAGATGAATGGTGGAAGTCCCCTGTGATGATAAACAGGGCCAGGGGGTGCTGTGTTTGAAGTAAGTAAGTAATGTTTATTGTTTTAATAAAAATATTTATTGAAGACTGCTCATGGTGGAAAAGAGGCTTTCACAAGCACTGTCAGCTTTGGCTGAAGGACGAATATAGACAGGGAAAATAACGTGACTATACTCCCTTGGCGGATAGTATGGGTGCATACCAATAACCAAAAGCTCAATGGCACTCATTTATGAAACTTGCGCAGAAAAGGGTGTATATTCCAAATACACAAGATCCAGATCCGAGCGTAAGCAGCTGCGGCTGTTGATGAATGCCTTGGCTGAATACAAACATACTTATGAAAGTCACACCTACAAATATGCAGCAACCGCCTGCATGTTTCACGGCCCGTTTTTGCAATAATTAAGAGGAAGGCGCCCAAGAAAAAAAACATCACGGAGCATCAGGAGATTGAGACCATTATGAACGAAGTGGAAAAAAATAAACTCTTACTATTTGGAAGCCTCAAAAGTGGCATCAAGGGGGCTTAAAAAACAAAATATGGAAAGAGATCCGGTGTCCCCCCTCCCCCCCCCTGCAGGGGGCACCTGGACATCTGGAGGATTACTGCACGTTTGCACACGTCACCATAAGCTCCACTGCGGTCGCCTCTAATCCAAGCACAAACATCAATGTGTGTTACAATCCTAATCTAACCAGACGCAATCATCCAGTTGGGTATATTACGATAGATTCACATGTCCTGATTTTTTTAATAATGCATGATTGCATGTTTTTGGCAATAATTCTCTAATAATACATGTAGAAATTTGTTTGATCAAGTGAAAGCTCGGATCCCTTACTCTCCACATAGTTTTTTCTTATATTAATGAAATGTGAAAACATCAGACCACAACCGGCCATAAGAAAACCTCTTTGGGAATTTGGGAGAGCCTGGCTGAGTAAGGGTGGTCCTCTCTTTTTCACTTTTCTGTCAGTGTGAGGTAGTGTAGCATGGAGTGGCCCAGGTGGCAGAAACAAATGTCCAAAACTGCTCTGACAACATGAAAATGTGATGCCCAGAACAGGCCGCAAACCTGGTTTAAATACACTATCTGACAAGATGGCCCATTCCACTCAGTTGGAATCTCAAAATATAGAAAGTATATTTTAGTGTCCCTTGTCTTTGTGAACAGTTTTCTTTTTAAAATCTCTGCAAAAGCATGAGAGCAACGTAAGCAAGTGCTGCCGCCCACAGTCAGGATTGACTGGTCAGAATGCTCACGTGATAGGGTGATCTTGTGGAAGTAGAACCCTAACCTACTGTGCAAGACCATAACAAAGAGGCCCTGCTAATATTTAGAACCTCTGGTGAGACCATACACGTGTCACAGGCAGACAGGTTCTGACGTAGTGTGATTTTAATTGTAATGACCATGTTCGACCACTAGTACGTATTACATACTTTAATTTACTACAGATTTTAAACTTTTCCCATCAGATTTTTAAAAATGAATTACTTATGAAATTAGGACACATCTCCTTGACTCCGGAGTAGTTATTTCTATAATATTATTTAATTAATAATGTCATTTTGTGTGAAAATAGAGTCTACAGTAGTAATTTGTGCTGGCTTGTTGACTGTGGTCCCCATGAACAACATCACACGACAGCACTTTCACAAGCGTATAGGCCTTTATTTCCAAGTGACACAGCTCTCCAGTCGCACAACTGTACAAGGCTAGAAAATCCACTGCCACAGCACTCACACATACAAAAGAGCGCTTCACACGCTGGCCCCGAGAAGAGAAGAAAAATCATACAATTTTTTTACATGAGAAGAATCGGCTCAAAGTGCATGAGGAGTCCTGATCCAGGCAGAGAAAGACGCTGCCATGGCGACACCCATTTAGAGTGACCGAGGGAATAGCGAAAGCAAATACAAATGTCATAAATAAGTGCAATGTACAATTCATCCAGGAGTGCTTAAGTGTCTCTCTCCATCTGGCCAGCAGAGACTTTGTTCGACGTGATGGGAGACTATAAATTATTCAGGAAAGAAATTATACTTACAGAAAATAAATAATATTGACAAATAGAACATTTGATTGGCACATTGACATGAGAATAAATAGGTGTCCATTGTCTGGGCTCATGTGTGCAAAGTACTTGTGCACTTTGGAAAGGCATGTGTGGCTCCGTCCAGGGCCCGGCTCAGATCCACAATCAGGACAGGTCGGTGTCTTCTGTGCTCACTATGGAGATCTGAGGACACAGCAGAGACAAACTCATGTATATGTAACCTGGAAGCTATAGATCTATTGCACAAGTTTGTAATGGTAGTCAAAGCATCGCCCCCGCTCTCGAGCAACTGTCAAACTACCCGGTGGACCTATGCTAATTGTACAAACAAACTCCCTCCTCAATTCCACCAATTCCCCTGGAAACATGTGAGGGAGGTGGACCCTCAGGACGAGAGGAGACATACAATGAGTACCATGTCCCACAGCGCAAACATTACCCACCTCTAACCAACCTGATGATATTACTATTAGATCATTTAACAGTTTGTTTAGCCAAGTGAGGGAAGCATAAATGTGTTGATGAAAGGAGGATCTCCAAGGTGTGACCCTGGTCTGTCCACCACCATCTGCCACAAACCTCACAGGGTGTAATCAAGAGTCCTACAGCCATGGGATAACCTCAGATTTGACAGTGTTCAGTTATTGGACTTCTATGCCAGTTACAGTTTGTCTATAACTAGCAGGAGGGTGTCCACCAGTGCACACGGCACCAGGACACCTTAGGCCAGAGGCAGATGATTGACTATTGTCTGACTATTGTCTGGGATATTGTTGGGTGGTGCAGGGAATACTTTGAGGTTCTCCTCAATCCCCCATGTCATGTCCCCCGATTCAACTGATACATGTCTGACGTGACAATGGAGTGACAGGCCGGCGTCAGGGTTCCCTCTTCAACAAGGTGGACTGAAGAGTGTGTTCGAACTGCATGGCTCAGCCTCCCCAGTAATGTCTATTCCAAGGCAAACCAGTGAGTATTTGTTTTTCATTTTATTTTAATCTGTTCACAATTAACTAGTGATTTGCTCTCAATTCTGTCCCTACCCTCATGTTGCTGAGTTGTAAACATTAAACCCAAGTGCAGATTGAATAGTGTACTTTTTGTGGCCATTTGTTGTATATTGTTTGAGTGCTCTTTTCATTCCTACTGCTCAAAGTTGCAAGGCCACAATGACATTTCACCATAGTGGTACTTGTCATATGAACAGCTTGCATGCAGGAATCGCTAAAGTGTACACAAGTGAAAACAACCAACATGGTCAAACACTGCAAGTGTCAATCTTGCATGCGATACCTCTTTAAAGACAAAGTTGTACATGGGACATTGCATTGTGTTGAGACCCTGAACAAAGACGACACACAAGGCTGAATGCTGTGTGGTAATCAGTGCCTGCCGTGTGTACTGAGTGTACTCTGCTCCTGCCTGAGGATTACCAAAGGTCACAGGCAGGGGATTAATGTGCACATGTTCTTAATAAAACAATAAGGCTGTGCCCATCTGCACACAGCACTGCATCTGTCCCCGGACAGCACAAAACCCTTCCAAAATCAGGTTGAGGAAATGCAGAGTTTGAGACACTTTATGCAAGGACTGATCCTGCTTAATATACAGAATGTGCGACTCCCATTTTATCCTCATCATCCACTAGAAGGCAACAGGAGACACTTGAGAAGGTCCGGGTCGCCCCTGGCCTGGACTTGTGGGCGGCACCTCCATCCCCTGCCTGGGAGCCCCTTCAGGCCTGAACTGCACAGCCTCACTCCTGGATCTGGAGCAAATCCTTCTCAACTCTCAGTGTGGGCCTCCCCAATAGTGAACTGTTTTTTTTTTAAAGCTCAGTTTTCAGAGCCAAATTCTGTGCGTGTGTGTTCGCTCACAGCAGGGTAGGTGTGGCCCACGTTGGCACCGTGTCGGCTGATGTCGATGCTCAGGTCCTCCTCTGTCGTCTTCAGGTAGACCGGGTTGTCAAAATTCATGCTCTTGTGGTTCTTCAGGGTCCAGTTCCTCCACATCAGGAAGGCCCCCACCGCAGCCATGGCCAGCAACACTGCACGGACAGGGGACAAGGGTCAGGTGACCACCAGATCTGAACTCTGGCTGTAACAATTAACGAATCGTAATTTTATTATTTAAATTATATATAAAAATCATTTTGAAATTCACAAAGACTTATACATGCTGAGAAGGTTTTTTGCCAATAATTCAATAATGACTGCACAATGAAAGGCAATTTGAGTCACCTCTATGAAGATGTTCTCCAGAGAAATCACTTGCGCTTTGTTTTGGTCAAATAGAATTACTGGAACTAAACAACTAAAATAGATTAACCAAAATAATAATGTACCATCTTACAGATTGCTATAATATTTGCTTACTGCCACTGTATTCTGAATCATGTTGAAATGCCTTCTATTTGAGATGAGTCATTAGTTACACATTTCTAAATCGGAACTGAACTGGAATTCATCAACCAACTGACCACTGCTAACCCAAGCAGGTCTTACCCTTTCCAGGGTCGTACAAGCAAGGCCAAATCAGGCAGAAAACAAATATTTGGATCATTGACTGCAGCCCTGATATCTTTTCAAGTTTGTCCACACTCAATATAGGGCACTTTCAATTGTATATAATTATATGTTAAGCCTTTTGATACAGTTACAGGCCAAAACATGTACTGGCTTAAGCAGGGGGACACATCTGGCACTTTGGTCTTGGCCATAGTGGAGTTTGGAGAGTGACTGGAGTTTGAAAAATACCTGTCCACAACCTCAAACAGGTGCCATTAATACACGTAACAAGTGGAAGACAGAGGAGCCTCTTAAAGAAGTTACAGGTTTTTTTGGTTTTTTGTTTTTTTTTTACACAATAAATCTACAAATACATTCTTTAAAAAACTTAGTTGAGATATATTTTTGATTAAAATTACAGGCCTCCCTCATTTTTTTTTTTTAAGTGGACACACACACACGCAGAATCAAGTGTTGTGCAATGCCTCCACCACGTTGAGATGTGAGAAAGGACATGGAGGTGTACACACACAGGAGGGTGTACACATGTTACTTACATACGGGGAGGATGGCCCAAGCCGCTGCAGAGCCCCGCGCTGTCGAGTCCACCAGGATGGGCACACTCACATTCACTTCTGTCAAAACAAACCCAACAGACTTTTATAAATTAGACAAGTTTCCTATAGCGCCCTTGTTTATTTTATGTAACGGACGTGATGATTTGAAGGAATGAAGTTGCTGAAGTTTGATAAATATGTTCAGATCTCCACATTTGATAAAATTATTTTTATTTTTTTTACACACAGGAGAAACAAAGTGATTACTTTCAGTTTCTTTTTTTTTTAAGATTCCTTTTAAAATCAAGTCACTTGTGTTGAGTTATGTAACTGGAGTCACAGTAGAATGATCAAATCAGAGGCTGATTTGGTTGTTTAAAATGTCAGCAAAAAATGTGTCACATTTTATCCACACCATCTCTTTGATATGTCTGTTTGAAAGATTTTTCCTACCTATGATAGTAATTTTAGTTTTTGAGTTAAAACATTTTAAAGTCCAGATTGACACTTTACTGTGAACACACCCCTGATCAGGAATCAAGTACAATGCAAATCAGGAATCAAGTAAAAAAAAAAGAAGAAAAAAAAACAGTCAAAGCAGAGCAGCATGGCACTTCAGATGTATGCAGCTGAAATCTGGAAACAAGCTTGTCCCACAAGAATGTTCATGAGTCCCAGCTGGAGGCCAGTCCCTGTGCTCCTCAGAGTTGGTTCATATGTGAGAATATTTGAGATGGTCCATGGTACATTTATCATAAGAAATGATTGGGCGGCACGGTGGCTGAGTGGATAGCACTCTCGCCTCTCAGCAAGAAGGTCCTTGGTTCGAATCCCGGCCGGACAAGGGCCTTTCTGAGTGGAGTTTGCATGTTCTCCCCGTGTCTGCGTAGGTTTCCTCCGGGTACTCCGGTTTCCCCTACCACTAAAAATATGTACAATTGGTCTGGCATGCGCCTCCTGTTCGGCGACCCCGCTTCACCTCCCACCAGCAGCAGAGGGCACCATTTCCTTTCTAAAGGACCTGGACTAAGGACACATTATACACAATGAAAACATTTCTTTTATTATTGCATTTCCTGTTGAAATCCAATAAAATTAAATTCAAAGTTGGTCTGACTAAAATGTGGCAGATTCAACCATATACACACCTATTCAATTCAATGTTATTTGTAAAGCCCTAAATCACAAAACCAGACAGCCGTTAATTTCAATAACGGATTACAGAATTAGGACAATTAAACAATTAGGAAATGGTTGCATTTCCTGTATTCTTAATGGACGATTGGTCCTTAGAGCAGCATGATGTCTGTTCAAGAACATTGAAGGGGTTGAACTCTAAACAATGTGTGTGCCTGTAATTACTTTGGGCCCTGTTATATTTAGGCAATGTAATTTCCCACTAGCACGAGTTGAGAGTTGCGTATTCTAGTTATCCATTATTCCATTAGTCATGTTTAACTAAATATCTACTACTGAAAGAATGAGAACCAATGTTTCCTGTAAATGTAGACAGAAGCAGCTGCAGGAGGGGCGTTACTTGGCTGTCCAAAGACATTTATTGGCTGCTGAAACACTCAGTCTTTGTCCTCAACATATGCTCAGAGTCACTTCAACCTAATTTGGAAGTTAAAAGTGCAGGGCAGGTACATGTGATGAGGACATGGAGCAGTCACAGGACTCTCCACAATGCGGACAAACACTTCTGAAGACAACGATTACATTTCACTCACTTTGGTTTTGAAGGAAAACATTGCACATTAACAATACAAGGATTTATTACAAACATTGATTATAAACTTCCTGACATATTCATTACCTAAATTTGGCTGCAGTCTTCTACAGTACTGCTCGAAAGTCTAGACTTTTTAATAATACTTTTTATGGCCATTTGGATCATGTGTTCTCTACTGGTCTCTGAAAAACATTTTATAAAAAGAGAATTATTCTCTTACCATCTTACTTTCATCAGTACAACATAATGATAACCAAAGGTATAGTACAGTACAGCTCTTATAGCATGTATATTGCAATATTTAATCTCTTTTTCATAATTTACTGGTTTTATATAGCGCTTTTGGGACTCAAAGACGCTTCACAGCATTATTAATTCACTCCATACACAGAAGAAGTAGAATGTGGTAGAATGACAGAGGCAAGGCAACCAGTACCATCGACTCCTCCAACCACCACGAATACAGATGACTCTTACTCAGTAAATGTGTCCTTAGGCAAGACACTTCACCCACAACAGTTCTTTACAGCTGCTGCTAGTTTCTCTGCAACTAGAGACATAACATCAAGTTTGATACTAAATGCTTGGTGAGATTTTTTTTATTTGGATTTTAACAATCTAAAAATATAACAAAGAAATACACATTTTAAAGACCACACCTTGGGCAAGACACTTAACCCCACATTGCCTGAAGCCCCTGCTGAAAGACCAAGGCCATCTAGTCGATGACATAGAAGCCATCTTCCCGTGGATCCACCACCTGCAGGAGGATCAGCGAGGGACTGGTGCAATGAGACTTGGGTGCCACCCCCCTGACCCAGAAATGGATTAATAAAGGGGTAGAAAATGACATGACACCCACTTTTTCACCATCAAGTACTGAAATTACGTTCAACAAATGTTAGAGAATGCTAAATAGCCCAAGGCTACAATCCAGACGTAACTGCACACAGCGAGCCGCAAAGCATTACCCGCACTTCTGTTTGGATTGAAACAAATCTTGATTTTTGACTTCACCAACCGGAAAAGCTGGTAGATTAATCAACATTTTAGTGCACGAGTTTGGATAAGTATTTAAAGCTCAACTTTCTCAATCTGTTGTTAATTTTGTAGAAAGACGACACAGGCATAAAATAAAGACGTTTGCTGGCCCAGGTCTAAGCTGAGCGGCTTGGGGGGAGTGGGGAGCAGAAGTGGGGCATGTCTCAGAGGAATGCCCTTGTGAATAATCTCGCAGCCTCAGAATGTCCACGCCTCACAAGGAACATTTATGCTCCAGCAAACACTACAACGTTACGTCGTCTCCCAACCTGGAGGGCAGAACCTGAGCTACTGAAAATATATATATTTTTTCAATTAATAATTTTATTTTGGATTGAGGAAACATCTGTATGTTACACTATCCTTGAGGGTATGTGCTCTCATGATCTGTGAGACTCAGCATTTACCAATATCCAGTGTGATAGTGGTATTAAAAAGTATATGCAACAAATGAATTTCTTTTTTATGAAAAAGACAGGTCTGTCTGGCCTTTTTATACCCATTTCAAGATGATTGAATATAATCTTCTCAAAGAAGCTCTGCTCCAGTGTCGACTGACCTGTCCGGCAACGCAGGCCGTCCTCGTCCACCTCCTGGTCCTCTGGACACACACAGGTGTACTTGGGGGAGTGCTTGTTGATCTGAGGGGCCGGGAGGCACATGTAGCTGCAGCCGCCATTTTGGCCCTTCTCCAGACACCAGTTAGTCCCTGAGCACAACACACACAGGTCAGAACACACATCTTCAACTTCCAGTCCACACTGATCACACATTCTTCTCGAGCAGAGGACAAAAGAAAGTCACTCATCACCAGGATTCAGGAGAGAATTTAATTTCAACAAAATCTAACGAAGACTTTTAAAAATAAATGTGTTTTATAGTTCAGGGGTCTCCTAAATGTTTCAGGCAGAAAAAAATCAGCTCGTTTTAGAGGAAAACACTTCTCTGAACAAAAGTTTAAAGCAGAATTATTCTTAATAATGTGATGGACATGATGCCCATAATATTAATGTTATGGGTCAAGCAGATTATCAGATCAGAGAGCAGTAGAGCAGTTTCATTTGGGTTGCCAGTAAGGTGAAATTTAGCTGGTCTTGTCTCTAATTTGTTCTAAAAAAAAAAATAAATGAATAAAATAAATAAAGAAGGCACAAGGATAAGTAGTCATATGTAATAAGAGTTTGTACATTTTATATCTAAAACCCAGCAGGTGGTTTGCATGCCTTCCCACAAGTTCCTTGTAAATTAAACTAGAAAGTCACCGCATAAACTGAACAAGAATTCCACTCGATGCACTTCAATTTCTTTCCTTCCTATCCAACTGAAAAATGAGGGTCTGGCTGTGAGAAGCATCCGTCTGCACGCACCAGCCAGCTGGATGAGCTCATGGTATACAATGATGTCCTGCGGGTCGTTCAAGTTGCTGGCCAGGGTCACAACCTCAGCACCACTGAACTTGTTGGCTCCGTATATGGCTTTTTTCTCTCCATCTGTCCAGAAAACACGGTCCTGCACATAAAAAGGTCAGAAAGAGTAAATAAGAGCAATGAAGAAGTTTGTAGACACAACATCTTCAGTTACATACTTAACCAAAACGATTTTACTTGTCACAATAGAATGAGCATGGCGTCTTCATCATGTCAACATGTCATCTTTTGCATACTTTTACTTTTCAATCTGAAAAAGCTAATCTAATAGATGTGACGGAGGCCAAAAGCGGCCGCTGTTTGAGAAACTTGTGAGATGGATTTTATTAAGTTAATTATAAAACGGTATTTGACCCATCCTGTAATACGCTGAGGATAGTATAGTATAGTATAGTATAGCATAGTAAAGAACAGGGGTCGGCAACCCGCGGCTCTTGAGTGCTGCTGGAGTGGCTCCTGGAGCCTTTTCAAACATGTCTGAAAATGGAGTGTGAGGGCAATATTTTATTTCTAGTTTGAATGTGGTTTCTGTAGAAGGAAAAACAATACGTTTTTAAATGCTGTAAAAATGTGTATAATATTTAATTTCAACATTTCTGTCAACGTAGTGCGTCATATCCTATGACGCGCGGTCACGCGGCCGCTGCTGTAAACAAACCGGCGTGTGTGCATCATAGACTGTAAGTGCACATGGATCCCAAAGCTAAAACGAGAAAGAGTCGATAACAAGACTGGACTAAGAATGAGAATGAACATTTTCTTTCAGTCAATGAGGAAGGACTGCTTCATGTTTGTAATGAAAAGTTTTGTTGCAACACGAGGAACAATGACGCGCAAAACGACGTAAACGGTGATTACGTGAAGGATTCATCAAAAATTCAGAGTACCTATTTTCAGACTTCAAAACCTTCTCAAAGACGGTGAAAGGCCATTAAGGATTTTAATTCAGCTCCAGCAAACTTCAGCCTGTGACGTGATGGATATGAGCAGACAGTGATGCAGGTGTGTGACCTCTGAGCCCAAAGCAGATTGATTTACTGTATTTCTACAATTGCATGAAGGCAAAAAAATGGAAGTAAAACTAAAGCAGAGTGTTGCGTCATTCACTACACGCTGCAGTGAAAATACACATTTGATAATCATGAATGATTATTATGTATTTTTAGCCTTTACTTTGTCATTTAGATATTAGGCTAATATAGCTAATACATCTTGCAGCCTGTGTTAACTTCATAAAAGCCTTATACAAGGCTGTTATTTTTTTGGGGCTCCAGACAGATGTTTAGTTTTTTTGTCAATTATGGCTCTTTGAACATTTTGGGTTCCCGACCCCTGGTATAGAATCTGGAGATGTTGTTTGGTCACGACCAGAGCTGGAGGATGTTTTCTACAGGTTTTAACTGTTTTAACACATACACATTGGGAGAACAAGCTCCACTCAGAATTGCTATGTTACTATTGGAATTCAAACCCAGGACCACCTGAGAAACAAGTGCTGTGCATTATTCAATATTTTGTCAATTGGGTACCCTAGCTTTAATATAGAGCACTGCTGATTTTGATCACCATTTCAGTCCCTCCTTATCTCTCTGCTCCTTTGTGACGCCACTGTATACGGGGGTCGCATCAAACACAATCAAGCACCAAGGTTTCTTGTGACATGCCTCAAGTAAGGCCTGTCCTGGCCAGGTGAACTGGAGGTGTGAAGAAGGCGGAACCAGAGGTTTCGCTGCAGTATTTGTGCAGATCTGCACAATCTGCATGAGCATCACTAGCAGAAACATTGGGCAACCAATGGGCTGAGAGATCGCTGGGCTTCTCATTTTTATTCATTATTATGCACAAATGACATTCTAGAGCACAGGTCTGGTGGCCAGCATTTGGCCTGCCCACAATTTTTCTGATGCCTACCATATTTAGGGGTCCCTGAAATTATTTTTCATTATTACTATTAACTTGCAGCATTGATAGTAAAGTTAATATGAGCCATCATGACGTATTATACCTAATTATAAACAGAATTGAATAAAACCAAAAACATTTTTTTCATTCAAAAATATTTGTAAAACCTAAAATGTTAATAAAAAAAATAACAATTCTTTGCTAATCCTTTCACTTTGAGTTTTTTGTTCAGAATAATTTAATTCCTGAGTTTGTCAAATTACTTTCTAGTAAAGTAATCTTTTGGTCAAAATACCTTGATAATGTAAAAAGAAAATCAAAAAATATCCAGATATAAAAGATGAGCTTAAAAGAAGAAAGCTTTTTATTGTTTCAGAAATTGGTTTGACACCCCTACTCTAGAGCAGTGGTTCCCAAAGTGGGGGTCGCAGGAACCAAAAAATAAAAAAATTGAACAAATATATAGCCCCTACAAAAATATTTTACGTTGATTCAAAAGGACTACTTGTTAAATTGTGTTTGGAGAAGAGTCTGAAAAAATATTTTAATTACGTTTGCAATTTTGTCCCAGTCATTGACAGCGTCAATCAAAATCAAGTTACGCAGCATAGCGCGACAAAGCGTGTCCTGCTGTTGTTTGCTAAAGCATAAAGCTGCACTAACTGACTTTGGGATTTTGAAGCCGCAGACTCACTGCCTCGCTCTTTCTCCTCCCGTCCCCGCACCCACGGCTATCGCCCCCCCACACACACCCACTTTTGTTGATGGAGCTAGCGTCTCCCAATATGGATAATACATGGATATGCACGTGAATGGCGTGACCATAGAACCGGGAAGCTCGGAGGAACGAGACTTTCTTTTGGATGGCTGTCTCGCTGTGTAAGCAGTAACCGGTGACGCAGACGAGGAAGTTTCAGTTTAGCTCCGCTGCTTGTTGTGCTAACTCAGCTGTCTGTGCTAACGGACCTGTAGATTTCTCACGTAAGTGGGGGCTAGTAGTCCACTGTGATTGGTCACAATCTGCGACCCGAAACACATTCTCTTCCTTGTTTCATCAAAACTCGATCTAAAATATAATGTCACGCCAGCACAAATCTGCGCTACTTTTTCTTCAAAAGGACGTATATCCCAATGCATTGCATGGATAGCCTTTTCGTAATGAATACGAAAATAAAGTCAGTTAGTGCAGCTTTAAGGTGTTTGGAGGCTACAGACAAATACCTGCTTTAAAATGAAATGTGGTTAATATCCACAACAGAAAAACCCGTATGGGGAGAAAAGTCACATGTGCCAGAGGTCAGGCTGATTGTGCGAAGGGAGAGAAGGCAGTGGAGAAAAGAGGCCCGGCTTTTCGGAGTCAGCACTAAAGAGGTCCACACATTAAAAGCGGGTGGCCGCTTTATGCTGCTACTTGCGGTTAGGTTGGAAAGAAGCCGCGGGGATGAACCGCCACAATGCACTTTTTACTGTAAGTAACAGCACAAAGCGGCCACCCGCTTTTAATGTGCGGACCTCCTTACCGCTGACTCCGAAAAGCCGGGTGTCTTTACCGCGGTTGGAGAACAGTGAGGGCGAGCCGCAAGAAATGCCCTCCACCTCTGCTAAGGGGGGAGCCCACCAAGCACATCACTTGCGTCACTACGCGAGTAAAAATACGCAAGGCTCTTATTTTGGGCTGGCGAGTGCAGCTCTGTAGTGGCGCAAGTCTCTATAAAAGGGTTACTCCGAATCAAGGAAATACGTGCTCATTTCATGTGACGGGAAGGGCTGTTGAGGTGGGGGGTCGCGGGGGAGCAGCGCATTTATCATGGGGGTCGCGGGCAAAAAAAATTACGAACACCTGCTCTAGAGGAAAATCAAAGAGACAAGAATATAAACAAAGATGCATCGCGTCGCCTGCCTGCATGTGCTCTACACGTACTTTGGTGAAAGTGCAAGGCCATAACATTGTATTTGTAAAAGCAAGCCAACTATCTTAATTCAGGTTAACTTTCTGAATAAGCGTAGATATCTCAGAGTTCCGAGATTAGATGAAACCATCTTACCTCAAACACTGTGAGGGCAAAGGGGTGTCCCAGGAACTCTGAAGACTGCAGCACCTTCTTGCGGTTGTCCCCATTTAGGTCCACACTGCTGAGCATGTGTAGCTTGGAGTCCACCCAGTACAGACGCCCTTTAATCAGATCTGACAGACAGAAATGTTACTAGAGCAGTGGGAGGTGGTGGTCACTCAGCTTTGTGGTCACAATCTCGGCCATGTGGTCACTAGTGCTGGACTTACCAAGGGTGATCCCATTTGGCCACTGGATGTCCGTGGCCACCAGCACTTTTCTGTCCATGCCGTTCATTCCAGACTTCTCGATCTTTGCTGGTTCCCCCCAGTCTGACCAGTACAGAAACCTAAACACAGGGAAGAGCAAACAAAATCTTTAAGCATTAACACATGTTAAATATTGTCGATTCAGAGGAATGCCTAAGAAGCCTATTGAGACAGTGAAAGGAACAATGATTTTGATGTTTTTTTCCTCAAATGCTGATTTGCTACAAATTAGACAACTGTCCACCTTCTTCCACCAAAGAGTCGAAACAGAAATAAATCAAAACCTGGCGCCAGCCGCTGCTGTGCAGCCAGTCACTTGGCTCTCTCCTCTTTCCTACCTTTTCTCCATTTATTTCTTGTAAATTTGTTTTTTTGAATTTATTTTTCTTTGAAGTACGCGGTACATTGTGCATTTGTGCACATGGGAAGCCTAGTCTTTCTGGACTTTTCCCTGGACGTATTATGTTTTCGGCACTTTTGGATTCCTCCGCACCCATATGCACAGCGGCACATGTCCGATTGTTTACACCCCGAAGCAGCTCCTCGGACTAAGACTCTTTCCTGCACGCCGAGAAGCCGGTAATCCCTGTGGAGATACGCAGGAGACGCAGAGGCTACAGAGGGGGCCCCATGGGAAACGTACGTTCAATCTCCAACAAGATCGTGGAGCTGGCCACACACTGGCCCGCCATCAGAGGGAATACAGACAGTGTGGACTCATGTGTTTCTCTGACACGCGGCTGTGTGAGAATGTTCCGGACGCTGTGGTCTCTCTGGAGGGATGTGTGTGGAGGGGAGCAGAAAGAGGAAGAGCGGGGGAGTCGTGGTATAATGAGAACTGGTGTAAACCGGCTCACGTCTATGTGACTGAACGGATCTGCACCCGGGATCTGGAGCTGATAGCTCCAAGTATGAGGCCCAGATATTTGCCTTGGGAGTTCCCGCAAACCATGGTTTTAAGTCTGTACATCCCTCCCATGGCTGACTCCGCTGCTGCTTGTGAGCATCTCCGGACACACTCTTGAGGTGCGAAGACATCCAGAAGAAGTCTGTTACAGTGTGGCGTGAAGAGGCAGAGGAGAGACTGAGAGATTGTTTTCAGACCAGACTGGAATATGATTTGCAGCTCTCATGGACATCAAAAGCCTGACACACTGCATAACAGACCCTATTCTCTTCTTTGTGGATAACCCTGTACCGACCAGGCAGAGTCAGTGTTTTTCTAACAACCACTCATTGGGTGACCCCTGAGCTTAAAGCCCTCCTGAACCTCAAGAAAAGGGCTTTCATCTCAGGGGACAAAAAGGAACAGTGGAGGATCAGGAGGGCCAAGAAGGTCTATGGGGAAAATCTGGAACAGAAGCTGGCGGAGTTCTAAAAGAACATCTCCGGATTCTGCCAGAGTGCCAGTGGATGGAGAACCAGCGCCGGGCATATGAATTTAACCAATATCTTCTGAGGAGGCTGAGGTCCTTCGGAGTGAGCAGGCCTCTGCTCAGGACCTTTTATGACTCTGTGGTAGCTTCTTCCATACACTACGCTGCCATGTGCTAGGCCCCTAGCACCTCCCACCCACTGCACAGGACTGTAAAAGGAGCTGAGGAGTTCCTTTAGTGGATGACTGAGGCACCCTCAGTGCAAGAAGGAGCACTACCGCAGGGCCTTCATCCCCACCGCTGTCAGACTGTACAATAGTCACTAATGACCTGCACTAGGACTGAAGAACCAGCACTGCTTATTGCGGTGTTTTTCAACCTTTTTTGAGCCAAGGCACACTTTTTTCATTGAAAAAATCTTGCGGCACACCTCCAGGAGAAAAATATATACTATACATACTCTATGTGAGATCAATAAAGTACATATTATCTTATATATAGTCTGTAGCCTATATTCACAATACAGTTATTCTCAAAGTGCTTAAGTCCAGACCTTGACATTAAGCTTTTTTTAATTTTTCTCAATACAATGAGGTGGCACCAACTGTGTGGAAAACAACCAAAGAAAATCCACTCTCTGCCTAAATAGTCAAATAACAACTCAGGGGGCTCTTAAGTACACAAATAACATGCATTGTTAGTGCATGGGGAAAATTTAGGTATCCAAGCTTTGAATTCAGGAGTTTTGGATGAGGGACACGGGAGGTCCTGAACGCGAGACCATGGTTCTGTCTGGTCCGCATGTCTATATAGTTCTGTCTGCGCGTCTATGGTTCTGTCCACGCGACTATGGTCTGCACTCGGTATCCAGTTCCGATGTGCGTTCGCGTGACTGTTGTACAAAAATTTTACATTTCATAGTTAAACCACTACAACGCGGTCACAGCTGCCCCGGGGCAGAGCGGAGGATGTGAATCCTGTTCAGAAATGGCGTAATTCCTTTTCAAAAAGGTCTCCATCACTTTCACGTCACTTGCCACAAAGCTCTTGTCTCGCTACCTCACACATTTGTTGGTCGTATCCAATTTTACGTTTCTCGCCACAACGCTCCCGCTACCTTTTACATCCAGGGATCGCATACAATTTTTCAGTTTCAAAGTACATAGCTATCTGCTGCCATCTACTGATATGAAAACGTTTTACATGGTTACGCCACAGTTCAAAACAAGTCACCGCTCGCCAACAGCGAATGCAGTTATTTTTAGACAAAGACGAATTTCTCACGGCATATCAGACAATATCATACGGCACAGTGGTTGAAAAACACTGGCTTAAATTGTACATAATTATATCTTGCAGACTATATTTTGAACCTCAACATGTTTGCACACTTTTTGCATAATCTGAGTGATTCCATCAATGCCAAATGTGAGAATATTAATTTCCCTTTGATAGATTTTAACACTTTATTAACCCCCATCTTTAAATGCTGCTTGTTATGTTCACAGTGTGGACTCCTGGGAGGTGTGCGCGTAACTGACCCGGAGAGGGGGTCCACAGCGATGGAGGCTGGCTCCTTCAAGCCGCGGTCCAGCAGAACCTTGTGCTTGGTGCCATTGAAGGTGGACACAGAGATTGTCTTGGTCTGCAGGTCGGACCAGTACAGGTGTTGGTAGATCCAGTCAACAGCCACGCCCACCGGAGTCTGCACGTTGGAAATGACTTTGGTGTGAACGCCAGGGTCACCACGCCTGTCCAGAACAGTGCTGTAGCACACACACACACACACACATTATGGGACAACCGGGTGAATACTTGTACTAGCACAGTGCAGACCTATCTGTAGAGGGCCTCGTGTCACAGGCTGAGCACAGTGCAGACCTACCTGTAGATGGCTTTGTGTCCCAGGTCGGCCCAGAAGATGGTATTGTGGCTGAAGGCTGCATCCAGGGCTACAGTGTTCCTCTGCTGCTCCACGATCTGCGTGTACTCACGGCGCTCCAAGCTCAGGCGCCGGATGTCCCTGCGGTTGGTGAAGATCAGGCTGGGCTCCTTCCCTACACAGCAAGGCAGCAGAGTGAGGCATGATCAACCATTATGACGATAAGCCAAAGTGTTGGGTCATTACTTTTGCCCAGGATTTAAAAGGAAACATTTTACGAGGACTTTAAGTGTATGTTCAAACTGGAGCCACAGATGCCAGGAAACAGCTGATCTTATCAATCACCACATGTTTTTATTGTTGTTACTATGGTTCTGCAAAGTAGTGTCCTCCAGGTTTAAGACCACAGAGAAGGCCCTGTCCCCCAAGTTTAAGACAACAGAAATTCTGTTATACAAGGATGATTCAGCAGATGTACGTTTCCCTGGGTCGGAGCAATAAGTGGGTCTGAATATAGCGTGAATATACTTGCGTCTTTCATCATATCATTTCAGGTGCCCTTTACTTACTATGTCATAATCTCTATACTCACCGACAGCCTTGCACACCCCGCTGGTAGGGTCCATCTGGTATCCGTTATGACACTCACACTTGTAGCCCCCCTTCAGGTTGATACAGATCTGGCTGCAGATGCCCGGATTTAAACACTCGTTTATGTCTGAAAAAAAAGTTCCAGTCGGTTGACATTTGCACCTTTAATAATACACCATCCACATTTGAACGTCACAATGTTGTCCCGTCTTCAAAAAGAGACCTGGAGCCACGCTTTGAAAACTTGAGCATTTAGACAAACTAGTCACACTTAAAACATACTACAAAAAAATTACCAAACTATCCTTAACTATCCATGGACAAAACTCCTGGAACATTTTTTAAGATCGCAAATACATTTACTTTTAAATGTCAAACTTGTTTCCCGTAGAATCTACAGTAGTTGGTGAAATATTTTAGTATTAGATTAACTTGTTGGAAATACTCACACCTTGGAGGATGTGCTGTCAAAGGGCATTGAGCATCTACCAGGTTTACATAAGCACAAGGGGATATTTGATACATGCCTAAGTTGATCCGAGTCAGCTATGCGTCAGAAACATTAGCAACTTAAAGCTGCACTAACTGACTTTGGGATTTTGAAGCCGTGGACTCGCTGGCCTCTCTTTCTCCTCCCCTCCCCGCACACACGAAGCTATCGCCCCCCACACACACCCACTGTTGGGACGGAGCTAGCGTCTCCCAATGTGGATAAATACATGGACATGGATTTGCACGTGGATGGCGTGACCATAGAAAGATACAACCGGGAAGCGCGGAGGAACGAGACTCTTTTGGATGGCTGTCTCGCTGTGTAAGCAGTAACCGGTGACGAAGACGAGGAAGTTTCAGGTTAGCTCCGCCGATTGTTGTGCTAACTCAGCAGTCTATGCTAACAAGACCTGTAGATTTCTCACGAAAGTGGGGGCTAGTGGTCCGCTGTGATTGGTCACAATCTGCGACCCGAAACACATCTTCCTTGTTTCATCAAAACTCGATCTAAAATATAATGTCATGCCAGCACAAATCTGCGCTACTTTTTCTTCAAAAGGACGTATATCCCAATGCACTGCTTGGACATGGATAGCACTTTCGTAATGGATACAAAAATAAAGTCAGTTAGTGCAGCTTTAAGAGCGCCAACTCCTCGTGTGTCGGAAGTGCATATGGCACGCAGTTTCCAGTGTGTATGGTGCACGAGTGGCAGTGTGGCCATCTTTATTCACGCTGGCTAAATGAACGTGAACGCGAATGATGCGGAAGATTCCAGAACAAAGCACTGAATGCCATCAAAATATTTGGGCAACCGCCTTACATATTTCACAATCAAAACCTGTAATGCCAAAGTAACTAATCTTTACACACATCTCTTCCACACGGTGCAGACTGGTGATATCAATGGTAAACTACTATTGTTCCAGTGGCAGTGTGAGCAAACCTCCGCAGGTCTTGTGGTCGATGAGCTGCAGGCCTGGAGTACAGTCGCACTCAAAGCTGATCACCAGGTCTCTGCACAGGTGAGAACAGCCACCGTTGTTCAGCAGACACTCGTTCTGATCTGCACACAACACATCAGCTTAGGGAAGGTATGTCAAATTCAGGCCTGTGGGCCAAATCCAGCCTGGGAGACAGTTTTTAATGGCCCCTGAAATGATTTTCAATTATCATTATCACAGTAACTTGCAGGATTCATGGTCATGGGATACTATGGCATGTTATATTTCATTTTTAAGCTTACTTAGAAAAAAACAATGGTATAATTGAATCTCTAAAATGTTAACTTTCATGTAAATAGAAGTTATTGTTTTTATTATGTCCTGTACAGTGTCCTTGGGTGTTTTGAAAGGCGTATTATACTACTACTTTGATAATTGGCCCAGTTGTGATTGGACTTTTTCTAGTAAGTTTAGATTCAAACTCAAAAAACTCAAATATTGAATCAAATAAAGGAATTTGTCAAAATCAAATACATGTAAACTAGATCTTATGTTTTTAAACTTTGTCCCCGACCAAAATGAGGTTGACACCACTGGCCTATGGGAGGAAGTGCCAAACCTACAATGGAACCCCATCGTAGATAGGTTTAGGTCCTATCTAGAAGAAAGGAAGTATTGTGTGGAGATTGGAGACTATGTCTCAGATAATATGGCCCTGACCTGCGGAGTGCCACAGGGGTCGATTCTGGGACCTCTCCTGTTCAATATTTACATGCTGCCATTAGGTCAGTTAATTCAAAGTATGAAAGTGTCCTACCACAATTACGCTGATGACACTCAGATCTATGTCTCACTGACTGCAGGAGAGCATGGACCGGTGGACTCACTCCTTCGCTGTATCCAGCGGATCAGTGAGTGGATGCAATGCAATTTTCTCCAGCTAAATGCGGACAAAACCGAAATGATTGTCTTTGGTCCCGAGAAACAAAGAGAGACCGTCATTTGTCACCTTCAGTCTCTCTCCCTAAGGCCTTTAAATAAGGTCAGAAATCTGGGAGTAATAATGGACTCTGACTTAAACTTCAATAGCCACATTGGATCGGTAACATCAGCAGCTTTTTATCATCTGAAAAATATTGCCAAAATTAAAAATATTGTGTCCAAAGCAGACTTGGAGATTCTTATCCATTCTTTTGTTTCCAGTAGGCTGGATTACTGCAATGGCCTGCTCACAGGTATCTCCAAACATGCAGTAAAACAGCTGCAGTATATTCAAAATGCTGCAGCCCGAGTCCTGACTAGAACCAGGAAGTACGACCACATTAGTCCGGTCCTCAGGTCTCTGCACTGGCTTCCCGTGGCCCAGAGGATAGACTTTAAAGCAGCTCTCCTGGTGTACAAGTCTCTCCATGGCCTTGCACCAAAGTACATCCATGATATGCTAGTCCCATATGAACCAGCCCGGACTCTGAGGAGCGCAGGGACGGGACTCCTGTTAGTGCCCAGAGTCAGGACTAGACAGGGGGAGGCTGCTTTTCAGATTTATGCAGCTAAAGTCTGGAACAGTCTTCCTGAGGATGTGAGACTGGCTGCCTCTCTGTCAATGTTCAAATCCATGTTAAAGACTTTTCTTTTTTCCTGTGCATACAACTAGAGAATTTTATCTTTTTAACACACCTTGTTATTTATTGTTGTAACTTTGTGTTTTTAACTATTTTATTGTTTTTAATTACTTGTGTGATTCTTATGTTTTTAAATTACTTATGTGATTTTAATGCTTTTTAATTACATATGTGTTTTTAATTGTATTTTAATGGTGATGATTTGTGCATTGTGTGGTGTGGACTGTGAGGCGCTTTGTGTTGCCCTGTGCAGGAAAAGCGCCCTATAAATAAAGATTGATTGATTGATTGATAGATAGATTCAGATCAATATAATGTCCCCACAAACATGACCAAAATGCAGGTGAGAGAGTGGGTGTGATACTGACTGCAGTCCTTGATGGGCTCGTCGCTCCAGTCGGGACAGTCCCGTGCTTTATTGCACACTTTGCTCATGTCAATGCACTCCCCGCTGCGGCACCGGAACTTGTCTGGACCTGAGCACTGGGTCGCTGTGGGGACAAGACACGCATGGGCAATTTCGCTCAAAACTTTTTATAATTTAGCGGAACAAAAAAGGAGATAATTCTCCTTTATTGGTAACAAAATAAAGTTGCAATACAAGTATTAGTCTGATGGAGATCGTCATTACATACTGAGCTCATCTTCATTGTTCCCCTTGTCATTTCCAGTTTGAGTTCCATTCATGGATGAGTCAAAGATTTTCAACCAAAGGGGCATAAGCACATATCCATCTGAAAGGACTACATATGTATTTGTTTGGGATCAATAGAGATAGCAATGTTATAAAAAGAATCACCTCAAATTATACAAAATATTGCAGTTAGTGTGAATAAGACAGAATTTAAAAGGGGACATTATGAAAAATCCACTTTTTGTGCCTTAAATGCCTTATGTTGTGTAGTTGGAGCCTCTAGAAGTGCAAAAAAGTTGAAATCAGTCTCTTCATGGGTTGCAGAGAACACTTCATATTCTGTTTAGGTAAGATTTTTCAACCCGTTCTGATTTTGCCATTCTCCATTACGTGTTTAGAATTATTACGTCACAGTATTTGCAGCGAGACTGCTATATGAGGGCATGGGCGTCTAACTAAACACTTCGGCCCAGCCCTCCTCTACTGTGCATCACTTAATTTGTAGTCCAAGCTCAAGGATGCCAGCGAACAGGGCTAGACTGGCCAAAGGGCCGACGCCCATATTTGGGCCGATCTCTCTGCCTCATACAAAACACATGTTTATGAGAAGTGTAAATCCGTTGAGAATTGCGCGTATCCGAGGGGCACCTGCTGTATGTACTCGAACGGGATTCCGCCACCTCAGCGGCCGCAGTGTTCCGGGGCATCTGCGGCCGCTTTGTAATGAGCAGCTTCCGCGTCCAGCCGCTCGCAGCCGCTCCACCGTGTTGTGGCTGAGCGCGCAGCCTCAACGTGGCCATGTACCCAACCCCATAAACGCGCACAGGACCATGCGTGTCTTTGAGTAATCTGTGCACCCAATAAATACACTGCTGCAGGAAACAGTCCGCGTCTCCCCTCTCGAAGCGCGATTAAACGCCCTAAATAAAGCTCTGATACCTACATTTTGCATTGCATTAAAAGTTCATGTTTGAGCCCAAAAGTAATATGTTGTGAACAAATTAAACAGATTTAGAGCCAGCAAATGGCTGACAATATGCATTTCAGTCTTTGACCAATTCTCATCCCTGTAACAAACAATAGTGTTGTCTGTGTCCACCTCCCTCACTCTGAGACATGTTTATTACTCTCTTGTAATGCAGACTATTGCATTTTATTTTATTGTTGAAACTGCACATATCCTGATCCTCTACAGTATTTGCTTCCACATACTGTATAAACCAGGGGTCGGCAACCTGCGGCTCCGGAGGCACATGCGTCTTTTTCCTTCTGTAGAAGGAAAAACGTTAACGTTTTTAAATGCTGTGAAAGTGTGCATAAGTAATATTCAATTTAAACATTTCTGTCAAACCGGCGTGTGAGCATCATAGACTGTGCGCATTGATCCCAAAGCTAAAAAGAGAAGAGTCGATAATAAGACTGGACTAAGAATGAAAATTAACATTTGCTTTCAGTCAATGAGGAAGGACTGCTTCATGTTTGCGATGTAATGAGACGTTTCTATGAGATAATTGTATCTGTGCTTAGAAACTACAAAAATGGCCGCTCGGGGTGGAGTTGAACCTGTGTCACCTGGATGGGGGCGTGGTCAAAAGCGCCTCATTTGCATTTAAAGAGACAGCACCAAAACAGGTTGCTCTCAGACGCACCTCAGAACAGGTGTAGAAGAAAGGCCCGTGGAGCTACAATTAATGAGACTCAGACCCAGGCATTGCAGTTACGCTTTATATAGGCCACAAATTAATGATTTAGATGTGAAAATCAATTATTTGAAAACACGATATGTCCACTTTAAAAAAGAACTACTTTCCAAAAAAAAAAAAAAAAAAAAAGATTGAGTCATCAAATAAATAGCATTGTATTAATATTTCTCAGCAACCTAAGATGTGGAATGTATAAATGTATTGTATGAATTGAATAATCTTTAGAGTGATTTCGTATTAACCATTCTCATGAACAGTGTTGGGCACGTTACTTTGAAAAAGTAATTAGTTATAGTTACTAGTTACTTCTCCCAAAAAGTAACTGAGTTACTAACGGAGTTACTCCACTATAAAAGTAACTAGTTACCAGTCTCTGTGCTGTAAGCACTAAACACCAACACCCGCCACTGTGAATGTGGAAACACCGGTGAAGCACCGACTTCAGCCCAATCAGATGAACATATATATCATACAAATCAACTGGACCAAGAGAGCGGCTTATTCACAGTTTGTTTGGCTACAGCAAAATATGTTTCATGCCCGCATTGTTTGTTCATACAAAACGCAAAACTATGAGTTATGGGTCTTACCTTATAAATGACCTTCACAGACCACTTCGGTTCACACCAGTTCCTTGTTTAAGTCCAGATAATAGTTTGAGCGTAGATATGTAATCCTCCATTTGAAAATGAGTCCAATGAGTTTTAAAAAGTAAAACAAAACGCGCGTCTCCTCCATAAACTCCTGTTTTGCTAGCTGCAGCCGGGTGCATCCAATTTCTAAAATAAACAGTCTTACACTTCACCTCCCTTTCTTATCATTCCAATAGTCATTGAAAAATTACCCTAAGGTGCATTTTAAATTATCTTAAAATGTGTTATATGTATGTTAGCCAAACCTGTTGCTGTCCTAAGCAGATAAACCAGGAAGAGAAAAGAGCTTGTCGATGGAATTGTATGCAGCCGACTTCACATGCGCTCCTCTGAGGCTGGCCTCACGGTGATACAAGCCGTGGTTGAGCGCAATTAAGACCCATATTTGTTTCAAAAACACAATTTATGAGCCATCCTCTCAACTGTAGACATGTAGATTGTAAAGGAAATATGTTTTACATCAGCCAATAATTGCTGAGAGGTTTTCTCATCCTCCCTTCTCTCATGACAACACGCGCAGGAGTCCCATCACGAAGTAAGAAGAGAAGTTCATTGTGCGTCTTGAGTAACGCGCAGTAACGGGATGTCGGAAATGATAACGGCGTTATAGTCAAAGTAATTAGTTAGATTACTCGTTACTGAAAAAGTAACGGCGTTAGTCGTTATTCCCATCACTGCTTATGAATCCCTTAACTATTATTTAGTTATACAACCCGTTTCTGAGAAGTGTTCTACATCTGTGTAGCATGCTTATCAACTCCTTTGCATCCTCCAGCCAGGGATAAAAACATTCCACAATTCCTTTTTTATACTTTTTTGTGTTGAGCCAACAGTTGAAGACTTGTATGCAGTAGGCGTTATGCAGTAGGCGTTATGCAGTAGGCGTTAAGCAGCAGCGTGCCCTCACCGTTGCGACAGTGGAGTTCATCGGAGCCGTCTGCGCAATCCCTCAGGCCATTACACTGTCTGCTAGCCACCACACAACTGCCGTCGTCACACTTGAACTGCTCCGGAGTGCAAGAACGCGTAGCTGAAAACACATGCACAGCTTTGACTTCATCAATACCTAGACCAAGGGTGTCAAACGGTCCTCAAAGGGCCACTGTGACATCAGGTTCTCACTTCAAACAAGCAACCAAGCTGGAGCACACCAGACTCCAGGTTAGGTCTGGGCTAATGGTGGAGTCTGCTGTAGTCCTTGGTTGGAATGAAGGCCTGGAGCCACACAGGCCCTTCTGGAACCAGTTCATCACCCCTTACTTAGACTCACAACAGACAAACATGGTATTAAAAGCACACACAGGTTTGCTCTGACAGATTGTTGTAAGGATTAAAAGTCGCAGAGCTTACGACAGTTAGCCTCGTCACTGCCGTCCTTGCAGTCCGCGTCTCCGTCACACCTCCACTTGCGGTGGATGCACTCTCCAGAGCCACACTGCATCTCACTAGCTAAGCAGCGCGAGGGGGGCGTGGGGTTGTGGCCGCAGTGCGAGGGCGCCTCGTCTGACTGGTCCTGAGGAGACGGCCACATGGTCAGTCACATGTGGCACATTGTCAAGCTTCTGTATCCCCCACTGCGACAGGGTGGTTTTTTTCTTAAAATTTGGTAAAATCTTCTTATATACAGTACAGACCAAAAGTTTGGACATACCTTCTCATTCAAAGTTTATTTTCATGATTATGAAAATTGTAGATTCACACTGAAGGCATCAAAACTATGAATTAACTCATGTGGAATTATGTAGGTAAAAAAATAATAAAAAAATACAAAAAAATTAAACAACTGAAATGTCTTATATTCTCGGTTCTTCAAAGTAGCACCTTTTGCTCTGATTACTGCTTCGCACACTCTTGGCATTCTCCTGATGAGACTCAAGAGGTAGTGACCTGAAATGGTCTTCCAACAGTCTTGAAGGAGTTCCCAGAGATACTTGGCACTTGTTGGTCCTTTCGCCTTCACTCTGTGGTCTAGCTCACCCCAAAACCATCTCGATTGGGTTCAGGTCCGGTGACTGGAGGCCAGGTCATCTGGCCCAGCACCCACCACTCTCCTTATTGGTCAAATAGCCCTTACACAGCCTGGTTGTGAATCTACAGTCAATAGTCATGAAAAGAAAAACTAATTCAATGAGAAAGTGTGTCCAAACGTTGGCCTCTTTAATGAATAAATTAAACAAACCATAGTATTTATTGGTACATAGATTATTTAGTTCAAAAGATGTTGTATATTTAAGAAATAAGACATGTTAGGCACATTGTTTTTTCTTTGACATTGCAATTTGTAAAATTAGGTACATGTACAAAGTTGCAAGAGTCCTTGTCACTGTCACCAAGCACCATATTTAAAGTGGTCAGAGCTTTATGACCTTTATGCTATTGTGCCATCTCTACGCATGTGCTGTGTAAGCGTCCCGCTGTGAGCTGGCTTCTGTGTTGGGGTACCTGGCAGTCCACGTCATCGTCACAGACCCAGCTGGAGGGAATGCAGTAAGAGTTTCCGCACTGGAACTCTGCTGGCCCACAAGAAGCGGGCGCACACTCCACCTCGTCCGAGCCGTCACCGCAGTCATCTTCGCCATTACACACAAAGTTCTGAGAAACACAGCGGCCGCTCACACATGTGAACTCATTCAGAGCACACGTCACGTTACCTGCAGGGACAGTCACAAAGAGCAGCAGTGAGAAGAACAAATATAATGACTTATTTGTAGTGATGGGCAAACAATAGACGCTCTGGCGCTTGTGTCGCTCATCCTGTATTGAAACACACCGGACACGTGACAAACATGTCAGTGTCTTGGACACTGCTTCACTTTGCATCAACTGTGTCGGTGTGTTGAAGCGTTTCAGTAGCTCAATGAGTTTCCCTGCTTTGCATTGGTTCAGAGTTACGACACGCCTCCATGGTTTGCTTTCAGCGGATAGGCACATTATAAATGATGCATCAATATTTCTGTACAATGTTGGTTAGTGAGGAGATGTGTTGTACAGTGTTGTACAGTGTTGTACAGTGTTGTACAGTGTTTGGGACTTTTGGCAACTTTGGAGGCATCTATAATTGGAAAACGGAGATCCAGGGTTTGGGATCATTTTGATATCAAAAATTGTCAGGATGATTTTTTCTTTATTTTTTTAAAGCTGGTGCCAAACAAGTTTCTTAAATAAAAAAGTGATATCTGCATGAAGTGCAATCATTTGTTTAAATCTAAAAACAATATACAGTATATAAACAAAACTTGTTCATTTAAGGATCCCTTTAAAACTAACAAAATGTCAACAGTACACCCATGTTATGCTGCAGCAGGTGGGTTCTCTAGTCATAGTTATGTGAGAAGATGACACAGTAATACATTGAAATCGCGTGTGGAACAATGAATCAACTTCTGGTGATACAAGCTAGTCTGAGCTAGCGCAGAGGCTTCAACACATTTGAAACAGTCTGGCAATGAAAGCCTCAGTGTGTTGGGGGCTTCATATGCCCATCACCATTTTTTTTTGTTTATTTGCGTTTTTGCCCTTAAAACATGAACTATGAAACATGATATGAACAATGGTAGTAACTAACCCTGTCAGACCTGGAGTTGCATTTAGCTCCCCCACTCAAATTATAATAAAGCACCGTAGAAGTACATTGTACTTCTGTAATATGGCACAGAAGCACGTTTAGCTTCCATTCCGCAAATACAGGTGTGTCTGACGGAAAAGGCAGCGTTGCCGACGTACCACAGTCAAGCTCATCCTCCCCGTTGTCGCAGTCCTTCTCCCGGTCACACTTCCAGAACAGAGGGATGCACTGTGTGGAGCCTGCAGTGCAGCTGAACTCATTGAACCTGCACGTCCTCATGTCTACATACACAGAGAGAAAACATGTGGTCGGATTTGTTCAACACATTTCACTTTAACAAGACAAACCAGATGGATTATTAAGATAAGCTTTATTGTGAGATAAAGCTTCACAATAGGGGCGACAGTAGCTCAGTTGGTAGAGCATTGGCCTTAAGGCCAGAAGGTCGTGGGTTCAATTCCCACCTCTGCACCTTCTCCACCGACTCCCACTGATGACTGCTGTCGTTGTGTCCTTGGGAAAGACACTTAACCCCACTTTGCCCAAAGCCCCCACTGAAAGATCAAGGCTATGCTCACACTCAGAGCAGCCGTCCTCCTGTGGACTCACCACCTGCAGAGGGTCAGTGAGGGGCAGGTGCTATGAGACTTGGGTGGCATCTCTGACTGCCACCCCCCTGACCCAGAATTGGATTAAAGGGGTAGAAAATGGATGGGATGGATGGATAATATTATAGTATAGATTCTTTTTTCATGTATTGTACTGTATATGGTAATTTGGATTTGGCAACCGTCACCGTGTCTAATCCACCCTTGTCAACTGTTGCGGACTATGACTACAGAGCAGGTGCAGGAATCCATCTGCACACCGTCCTCTGACCAGAGGCTAGTTTTACTAAAATGTAAACTAACCTCTGGTCAGATGGCTCCTTGGACGGACTGGAATCTCAATACTTTCAGTGCAAAGTTCTTGGGAACTGGGATGCATTTATTAGCCTCATTTACTCTTTAATGTGTACTCTTTAAGTACTGTGACTATTGCATCTGTTTAGAAGAGGATGTTTTTAAGTTTTGTTGTTAAAAAGCAGAATGTTTTGCACATTTGTAGACTTACAATAAACATCACATTGACTGTCAGTTTCATTTGGAATATTTCATGTCGCAACAAATTGAGATCCCAAGGCGTATCATATCGTTGCACGAGATACAAATCACATAACGTATCACACATGTTACAGCCCTCTTAGGATACCCTATTAGTGCTGTTACATCACACCAAAGGCTATTTTTCAGGACTCAAGATGGTCAGAGGAATCCATCACATAAAGCAGCGATTACAGAAAACAAATGCAACGTCTAATGTAGCATGTGCCCTTTAAGCACTACCTCGAGCAATAGGTGTAGACTGATATTACTGCACAGTGAGTTTGGTGTTCTTGAGATTCCCAGGCCCAAGTCCTGAAGGAGAGGTTAAAGGAGCTAGGAATGAGACACTCGATCTTAAGAGTATTCTAGAGAAAGGCAGTAGGGCACAAGTAGTGGCATTGTTTTTTTTAAAGGAAACTGGAGTGTATGAGAGGATATAGGTTATTTTAGTAGCATAGGGTGCTAGAAGGGATTATTTTTGATTTTTTGATTTATTTTTGTATTATTCCCTTCCCTTGTTGGGACCATAGACTGTTTGGGTTTTAGATTGTGAGCTTATTGTCTGACCCACTCAGTAACAGAAGGTGGCGGTAATGGCTCCACTAGTTGGCTGCCACCCGCCGTAAAACCCAAAGAAGAAGAAAGGCTACTAAGGGGATAGAATAATTTGTCTGTAATAAGGAAGAAAAACCTTCCATCTGAAAAAGCATTGAAGTTGAAACATGGTTCCTTTCAGTTTTTCAATTATTCAATACACACTGCCCAGAATGACTCCGTAAGAAGCAGATCAAGTTCCAGGATTGGCCTAGCTATTCTCCTGATCTCAACCCAATAGAAAATCTGTGGCAGGAGTTGAAAGTGTTTCCCAGTGACAGCCTCAAAATGACTTGACAATAAACATTACATTAAAAGTATTGAGAAGAACTTTTGTTATTGGTCAAATACTTCAAATTCTGCACAATTATACAAATTTATTGTTTATTGATCCTTACATTACTCACAGTTGAAGTGTACCTAATGAAAATTAACCTGTCTAATGTTTTAAATTAGGGACAACTTGCACAATCGGCAACTGCCAAATTATAGTTGGGTCCCCTGTTGCAGTGTAGGAGAGGAACACTCACGGCAGACGTCCTGGGCCTCATCAGAGCCGTCCTCACAGTCTGGCTCTCCATCACACTGCCACCGCACTGGCACACAACCCCCACTTTGACACACAAAGTCTGAGCCCGCACACGTCTTTTGCACTGAAACACACAGTCACACACAGCATCATCACCAGTCGCACCGCTTGGTCACCAGGAAAAGAACTTACGTAAGGGCAACATGAATGGAGAAGTGCAGTCAGCAAAAAGGAAAAAAACTATTTTGAGGTGAAAAACTTTGTAGATTTCTCCTGTGTGAGATTAATGAAGTACATCTTCTTCTTATGCAAAACCACACTTGCATGTTCATCCTCGACAACTCGAGTAGCTCATTGCTAGCCTGGCCTTAGCCATCCCTACATTTTCGCTCAATCATCATTTCCCTGCATGTAACGTCTGGGTCTGGTCCCCATGTTAGCGATTACAAATTGGTTGAATTTCGACCGACAAATCAGCGAGCGTGGGAGGTGGGTGTTGTAGTTAGTTGTGGGTGATGTCAAGAGTTTGCGTTGAACGGGCAGGTTGTAGTTTGTCAGTGGCGCAATATTGCGATATTAAATTAATCCGGTCTTGGTTCTATCAAGAAATTGAAGCAGGAGCAAGAGTAATGTTTGGCAAATAGTAATCGCTGGAAAAAAATTGTGGAGCTACTCCCCACGGGCTCCGTTAGCGGCAAAGGAGAGGGCTAGGCTAAATGCTAAATGCTAACGACAGACTCGGGCGCCCTACTAACGTCACGGTAAACTCAGATCCAATCGTTTCAATCTGCAAAAGGAGTTAAAACCCCTCCCCACCTGTAAACGGAGCTCAATGGAATGTAATTTGTACTATGGTGTGGTACGACCAGGCTAGCTCGTTGCAGGTCAGGGGATTAAAGTCCTATTACCCCTTAGTTTGGCTTATTGTAAAAAATCAACTAAGATTTTTATAGTGCATTACATTGACTCACCCCAATGGAGAAAATAAGTTTAAAATAGTGCCGTCAGTTGAACGCTGATAAAACAGCGTTAAACGCAGTTGTTGCACACTGTTGCAACAACTAGTAACTTTAAAAAAAACTACAACACCACTCCAGCTCTAGCTAGACAGAGAAACAAAACAAGTATGCTTGTGGTTCATAGCATGTATACACACCATATGGACTGTACCTACACACCGACGCGAGGATTCTTTTTTCGGCTGACGAGCACCTGGCTGCGCGGCGTGTCAGCATTTGTTGTGCTCCAGGCTTCTACAGCGGGCACGTATCTGAAATCAACCCCACAGCTGCGAGAGCTAACTATTATGAGGCCATAGCCCAATCATTGAAGCTTTAGTTATTTCCACTGCGGTGATAGTCACATACATAAAAAAAGACTTGAATGAAAGCAAAGAAAAGTGTAGCCTTTATTAGACAATTCAAGTAATTTCTTATTATGTTAAATAGTTCTAAAAGCAGATATTGAGTAGCCTCCATTAGACAAATCAAAATACTATCTTTTTGGAGGGGATTGTAATCATTAAGTTTTTTGCTTCATCCAAACACTTTTTCCCAAACAAAAACAAACATTTAGAACAGGGGAAAATTCTGATTTATCACAAGATAACTATCAAAAATGTCTATCGTTTGACAGCACTATTTTTTAAAAAATGTGTCTTTATTAGTTGCCAATATACAATTAATGAGCTAGCTAATTCGGGCTTTTCCCCCCGCTGTTTGTATTTATCATGGGTGTAAGAACGTTCAGTGTGTCTTCAGTGTGTTCTAAGGGGAAACATTGGTTTACGGGCTTTTCCCCCCGCTGTTTGTATTTATCATGGGTGTAATGAACGTTCAGTGTGTCTTCAGTGTGGTTCATAAGGGAAAACATTGGTTTAGGTACTACAAAAACATACTGTTGTTCCAATTGAAGATGCGTCTCATTGTAGCTGAATCAAAGGAAAGGTATTCATAAAGCAGTTTCGCAACACCATGGACACACTTTTTTCACTATTTAAATTAAATATACATTTACCTAAAAAGAAAAGAATTAAACACTAAGTGAGGCAGGAAGTGACCTGGCTTTAAGGTACTTACTTTTTTACAAGATGGGCTCATTTTCAAATGGAAGATTACATATTAACTCAAACTATTACCTGGACTAAAAAAATAAAGTGGTCTGAAGTGAAGTGATGTATGGAGTTAATTTATAAAAAGGTAGGCCCAGAAAAAAACACTTTTAAATGTGCTTTTTTATAGTTTATGTCTGCTCTTGCAAAGTTAATAATCCGCTCAGTAGGTCCTGTCGTGTGGTGTAAATCTGATTGTGATGAAGTCACACAGGAACCTCTGAACTACCTATCGAACATACTGTACATACACGCCTAAAGCATCAGGCATCATAAAAGAGGCTTTAGGCGCACACACACACGCCCCCGTCCCTTTCTACGAACACTGACCACAGGTGCCCTCCGTCGCTGCCGTCTGTACAGTCCTCGTCGCCGTCACACTGCCACACAGACGGGATGCAGCGGCCGTTTACACACTGGAACTGGTTTGGCTCGCATCAGTCACTGTACCTGAACACAACATAAGAATCCAATTAGGAAGCCATTTTTATTTCACAGCTGGCAATCACAAAGCACTTCACAATGTGGATGCATTATTCATTCACTTACTGAAGAACAATTGCCAACAGTCAAACACTAAAAATTCCAAGTTCTACCAGTACATGGAGCCGTTTGGCCACATCAGAAATGTACATTATACACACACACACACATATATATACACAGTAAAAATTAGTGATTGAACTGTCCATAGGACAGAAGACCAATATTAGCATAACATGTTTGAGGTGTTTATGATGGAGTAGCTTTTTCCACATTCTCAATTTGCTTGTTTGACCTGTGGGAGTATTAAGTATTCTCCAATTAGATTTTGAGTAACCAAGTAGTGGAACACACTAATCTGATTACTTTAAATAGTGATACACCCAACGCCATTTTGGAGATGAAGTGTAACAAATCTCCGAAAACACCCTGCCAAAAAACCAGCAAGAGTTTAGCCAATAAAATTGTCTTGTTTCCATGTGGGAGGATGACTGCCAGTCTTTGACAGTTAGTTAGTTACACAAAATTGTAATTTGAAGCCTTGCTATGGTGTGAATTGTACGCTATAGTCAGGTGAGTGGAGGGCCAAGATGATGATCTAAAAACGGCTTGTGACACAATTACAGAAGCTGACCCACATTCTGACAAGGCTGAGACTGAACAGACTTGTCTGTCATTGAAGGGCAGGGACCAGCTGCACAGGGTTATGTGGATGCTTCAGAGAGAAATACTGAAATAAACAAAACATTGTATGTCACTGACATACAGTATAGCAGGAGTGTCATTGTAAACCCTTTAGAGCTAAATTAATACTTCACCCTGTAATGATATGATTTCAGGAAATTGTTTAGAACCACCATGTACTGAATTTACATAAATAAAAAGGCCTGACTCCCCCTGTAAGGAATGCAACTTTGGGTCTACCATTAGTTGACTTAGGACAGGAGTGCTTGGGAAACCACAACTTTACGGCACGCTGTGGATAGCACTCTCGCATCTTCAGCAAGAAGAGAGTGTCTGCATAGGTTTCCTCCGGGTGCTCTGGTTTCCCTACCACTAAAACATGCACAATAGGTCTGGCATGCGCCTCCTGTACTGGCGACCCCACTCCATCTCTGTGAGGACTGAGAGGACAAATGCCCAAAAGTAAACAATTGTAAACCGCTTTGTGACTCTGGTCTGTGAAAGGCGGTATATAAATAAAGATTACTTACTAGAGTCATTCTATCTGTAACAACATATATGTTTAACTAAGTTAGTGTAAAATCGACCAGAGACTGATCTGTGAAAATTAGTTAAATGGGTTTAGAACAACGGACAGACAGATTTATGAGGGGAACAGCATAATAGAGAACATAATGCTTATTGAGGTGACGTTTAACCCAGGACACTCTTTTTGGCCCCATTAGACGGAGACACTGCAAAGCAATTCACACCGTGCCTTCACACGACAAAAAACATGTAGGGTCTAGCGCCCGCCAGGGGGGAGCAAGGAACTTCACAACACAAACCACACAACCCCCACCATGTATTCCCACTTACAGCATCCCTCATGTGAGGGAATTCACCAACATCATTCTGCATTTAACAGTAGCTGCGAAAATGGACACTGAAATTAGAGCTTTGAGTGGTTTTGTTTGGACCAAAGAGTAGAATTTTCCTCCGTGCTCTGCTCGAAGCACACAGCATTAGTTGAGCCGCCGCCATTGTTGTTTACGTTTGTTCTCAGCTACTACAAATTTTTTTGGGCCAGACATCTTAGGCAGCCTTTCACAATCGTCTGCCAGTATATTGGTGGAATTTTTGGCCCATTCAGAACAGATTTAACATAAAAAGGTTAGTTGGACTTTTGTCAGTATCTGCTTTTTGGGCATAATGACCATTGTTATGTTTAGAGGAAAGAATGAGGCAAGCACAGCGAAGAAAACCATCCAAAACATGAAGCCCAAAGGTTGCATCATGTTGTTCAGGGGTTTCTGCCAGGGGAGGGGACAAAAAACTCCCCAAAATGGCTGGCTCAAGGACAACAAAGTCCAGGTGTAGGAGTGGCAATCACAGCCACAACCTCAAGTCCACTCAATATTTGTGGGCAAAGCTGAAAAGGTGGGTACAGGAAAGAAGGCCCACAAACCTGACTTAGTAACATCAGTTCTGTCAATTTAAAAATACAATTCTGACAAATCGTATGTAATTTTCCTGACATTTTCTGTTGGGAATACAAACTGAAATTTAGATTTCCAACCAACTCAATTTTAATTTTTTACAAGCCACACATATGTAATATATAACCATGCAATGCCTCGATCATCTGAGCAGGGCAGGCTTTGCTCATACATGTCATATACAATACATCAATTTTTTCTCAACTGCTTAAACCTGTAAATTGCTTTGCCAATTCACAGATTTAAAGCAATTTGTGGACTTTGCTGCCACTGGTGGAAACTATCCAAACTCAAGTGAGCAAGTTTCAGTGGTTAAACGGGAGATGTAAACAGGACACAAATGGTCTTGAGTTTTAGAAACATTGATCTGAACATGTGGTTAAAGCCTTGTGGTGTCATAACAATACAAATTACTGCCAAAGCAGAGAAATTAAATCCTGAAATGTGGCATATGACATATCAAGTGTACTTGATAGTTCGAAATGTTGGAATCTTATGTGACAATACTACAGCCATAGGATGTGGTAAATGATGAAGAACCAGTGTGAATCTTTAGAGCTGAATACGGATAAGGGAGATATTCATATTTCATATAGCCTATTCCAAGACTGGAGCCTATGCAACATTTGAAATCGTTGACAAGGGTTCTCCTCATTCTGAAACCCACGGCCATGTGTTTAAAAATAATGATCTATGAACTCAGTGGCCACATCGCGACACGTACACAAGCACTGATAATTGAGAAGTGTATATTGACTTCAGCCTATTTGTTGCGATGCTGCGTTCTATAAAAGGCTTTTCTGGAGCGCACGTTGCCTTTTCTATGACCATCCTTTGGAACCACTGAGCCACTGCTTGAGCCACTGCTGGAGCCACTGAGCCAGAGGAACAATGCGCTCCAGGCACACGATAACCGGTACTGTATATGTACATTTATATCTGAGAGAAGGCAAGCTGAGCCCGAGCGCAAAGTGGGCTAGAAGCGCGGCTGCGGCTGATTAGCTCCGCCGCGCACGGGACAGGTGCACAGTGTTCCCAGGCACTCACCGCCAGCGAGCAGGCCGTGGATGAGGCACAAGAGCGGGGGCAGCAGCCAGGGTGCGAGGCGCGCCAGGGCCGTCATGTCGCCGGAGTGGAAGCGTGTGCGTGGAGCCTCTGTGCTCGGTGCTTCAGTCCGCTCCTCCTCCTCTGCGCTGTGGGTGAAGGCTCAGGGCTCCCGGGCCTCTACTGCCTGTCTAATATTCCATTGGGCCTGTGCGCGCGCATTCAGGACACGCGCGCCCCCACGTCCTCGGGTCTCAGCGGGGCGGATCAGCGATGGGACAGGGGCGTTTGTGTACGTGTATATGTAAATGAGGACATAGATGTGACACAGGAGTGTGTCCCGGGCCACATGAATGGCGGCGGTGCGCGAGAGCTGCGGGAGGCAGAGCAGGTTAACCCTTCCCTGCCCGCGTGAGGCTGAGCTGATTCTCAATAATTACAAACTGGGTTAGTCCTAATGAGGTAACTTAAGTTCTACGTAATAAAGGTGCACTGCGTACCAGTCCCTGTTAGACGTTGTTTTAATTTTTGTATTATATAATTAATAGCTATGTGGAATATCACGTCCCTTAGGACTTCGCTAGTGGGACCCCCCCAGGTCACAGACGCCAGAGAGATCAAAATAATTTGCTCCAATCACCAGCCACCTTCCTCTATAAATGCCCCTGCACAAGGCCGCACCCCCTCTTGAACTCTGCCAAGCCGGGCTGGCCTGATGGGCTCGTAGCTAAGGGACTACGCACCTATTCGTAGAACTTAAGTTACATTAGGTAACTATTAATTCTACGTCATGGTGCTACGTCCCTTAGGACTTCGCTAGTGGGACACAACGCGGAGGCCGTAGGAACATGTACTCCCAGCAGGCCAGCGAAGGGTGATTGGAGCTCCGCCCGAGCAAGACCCTCACACCGTGAGAGGACTCAGGGCAGAAGAAACAAAGCGTGTTACCGGGCCACTCCTACCAAGGACGCCCCCACGTAACACCAATCGTAGGTCAACCGTAGTCACAGGACGCCTCTCCCAAGAGCTCCTGATGTAGACTACCAGACCGATCAAACACACATATATGTACCGCACCTGTAGGATGCCTCTCCCAAGAGCTCCTGCACCAGGGCGGAAAATAGACCGAAGGCCCACTCCTCAGGGGAGGGACCCAACGGTCCAACTCAATCCGCTGCACTCAGCACGGAATGGGCCACCGACCGGTCCGACACAATCCGAAAGATAAGACGGACGAAAGAGGAGGACGACGCCCAAGAAGCCGCACGGCAAACGTCCTCGACCGACGCCCCCTGAGAAGGGCCGTAGAGGCCGCCATCCCACGCGTGGAATGCGACCTGAAACCCACCGGGGGGGCCAGGCCCTGCGCCTGATACGCCGTCGCACCGCCGTGGCGACCCAATGCGCCAGCCGCTGAGCCGACAGCGGGGCGCCCTGTTCTTGGGGCCCAGACACACAAACAGCTGATCACCCGACCTGAATGACGACGTCATGGCCAGGTAATGCCTCAGCATTCTGATAGGACACAGAAGGTGCTGCCGCTCCTCCTCGGGGGAGGCATGCGGCGGCGGGTGGAAAGCCCTAATCCTGATCACTCTCGACCTAAAGGCCGACGTGATGACCTTGGGGAGAAAAGCCGGATTGGGCCACAACTCCACCATACCGTCGTCCTCTCCAAAGGACAGGCACGACGCATGGACTGAGAGCGCACACAAATCGCCCCGCCCTTTTTGCAGACGCCAACGCCAGCAAGAGGGCCGTCTTAAAAGCGATACAATCGGGACTCGCCTCCGCCGCCGGTTCAAAAGGCGAACCCGACAGCCCCCTAAGGACCACCCTGAGGTCCCAAACCGGAGGCGTTCTCTGGAGCGGGGGCCTCCTCCTGCGCGCCCCCCGCAGAAAACGTTTAATCAACGGGTGAGAGCGGGCTGTGAACCCCCCGAACCCGTCGTGACCTGAAGTAATGGCTGCCGCAAACACCGCCAAGGTAGCGACAGCCCTCCCCTTGTCGAAAAGCTCCTGTAGGAATCCCAGGACCCCCTCCAGCGGGCAAAACCTGGGATCCCAGGAACGGGAATCGCACCAGGCACTGAATAGCCTCCACCTCGTGGCGTAGGCCCTCACGGTGGACGGCGCCCTCGCTCCCTGAATTGTCTCCACCACCGCAGGGGGAAGACCAGATCTACGAGGCTCCGCCTCTCACCTCCAAACCCAGAGCCTGCGGCCGATTATCGGACGTGAAAACAGGGCTCCTGCCCCCTGGACTAGAGCCCCCGGCTCGTCCGGGAGGGCCCAGGGCTCCATCACCGCCATGCCCCTCAGGAAGGGGAACCACCGGGCATGCGGGCTTGTCCGGAGCCACCAGAATCACCGACCTCCTTCCTGTTCGATCCTCCGCAGTAGGACCGGCAGGAGACGCACCGGTGGAAAAAGCGTACAACAGGCCGCCTGGCCATGGGTAATGAGCCAGAGCGTCCGCCTAAAGGCGGCTCGTCCGCGGCCCCTTAAGGCGAACCAGGACGGGCACTGTGCGTTCTCTGCATGGCGAAAAAGGTCGACTACTGGACGACCGAAATCCGCCAGATCTGGGTGGGCTACCCGTGGGGCCAGGCCCAAGTCTGGCTTGGGCCCTGGACATCAGTCGGTCCACGTTCCGGACCCTGGAACGTGGCGGCCTGCGAGACCAGGTCGTTGCATGCGCCACAGCAGGTCACGTCGCATGCGATGGAGAGCGGTTGACAGGAGCCAGCAGAATCATAAAGTACTACCTGAGTATAATTAATCTTCCATTCTATTTCAGAGATCTTTCAAATCTCGCACACGCCGAACCCCCCCCATAATTATCCATCCACATCTCGTAATCATTTCTGTATCTATCCTCTCCCTCCACCCTCTACATTCTTTCCCTCCAAACTCTTCCTATACTGAGCCCCCACGTCTATCTACCAGTCTTCCTTTACACACCTATCCTACTCCTTATTTTCCCTACCATAATTGATCAGTATCTAATTTTCCTCACATCACCTACTGTGCTTTTTTAATATAGTCGCTGCTCCCCCCCACATCCACATTTCAATATTTCTCCTTACTCTCCCCCCCTCCGCGCTATCACCCACCCGCATTTTCATCTTTCTCGTGTTTCCAATTTTCCCTCCATCCCCCGGTCAGAAGTTTTCCAATTACTATATAGTCTTTCCACATCCTCAGGCAACAACCCGTAGAACTATCTCCTTTGACCACTAATTTATTTATTTTCTAATATAACATAACCCCCCCCTCATCTCTTTCTTATTTACCCTCCCCATTTATTTTTACCCTTCCAAACCTTCATTGTTCCTTACAACCCCACTAACCACAATTACCACAAAACCTTCCCTAATCCTTCACCATTCTCAACACAAATTCCCCCTATTCTTTTCTCTTCCCTCCCATTTCTCTATACAGTGAGTGTAGTGAAGTAACCCTCTCTCTGATCACATAATATAACATTCCACATTTAATATTACCTAAATCTACATACTGAAATGTCATACTCTTCAAACATCCACTCTTTCTTAATATTCATATTACCAATTAAATTCCCATCATAAACCCACTCGTTCACCTCCATTTCTCTATAAAAAATTTCCTCCATACTTTTTTATTTTATTTATTTTTAAACAAATATGGTGAGTAAGCAGTTATTAGATCTTCTAATATACAGTCTCTCCTCAGTTGTCTTCATCGTCCTATTGCCTGTAGTTTTAATACTTCCCCAATCTTTAAATGTCCGCTAATATCCTCTCAATCTTCCTATAAACTCATTCTAATACAATTTCTTTGGTGACTTTATAGTTCACTCGCGACATCTCCAATTATAAACTCTTTATTTTTTTCTCGCGCCTCCCACGGCGCCTTTTTTCCATTACCCCATATCTCGTCCGAGTTTTACATATAATTTACCTTACAATACCTTTCATTACCCTATACCCTTATCATATCTCCAGGACTATTCATCTTTTAGGGGTTTTTCCTCAACGTTCCCACCTTTAAATCCATTAGCAACATCACACACGCGTTGACTGTGCTGCGCCCCCTATGGTTCTAGCCCAAACGCGATTTGTGTGTATACTATGCCTGCTTCAAAGGAACCCCCTTGTAAGCAATGTAGCTAGCCTCATCCACGCGTGACGCTGTGCTCCCCTCGGTCAGCTCCAGTAGGGGGTGGAGATCATTGAATGTTACCAGTGTTAGCTTGTAGCTCAGAAGATGCTCAACACGTAGCCAAGGGCGCAATTAGCCAATCATAGAACAGCCTGCTTTTCGGAGGGCAAAATGAACCCGTGAATCGAGAGAGGTCATGACCGCGGTGCAGCTCTAGGGGGCTGCGGTTGGGGAGCGTATATGAGAGGACGTACACACCCAAAGACATCACTTCATTAGACCTGATACATACCCATGAGAACCGGCAGGAGTCTGTGAAATGCGGCCGTCTTTATGATGAGGTTTTTCCACCCCGACCTCTTAGTAGGGAGGCGTCGATGGTTAGTGGTCCGGAATCGAGAGTGTTGGGCGGGGGTTGGTGGGGACAGAAGGGCCGGAGGGGTGGAACTTGTCCGGGCGCTTGAGTGCGAGCGCTTCTGCCTCTGTTGTCTCCGCGTGGTGGGGGGTCGGTTCGTAGTAGGATTATTTGCACGGGTAGGAGTCCTTAGGGGTGGCTGTATAGGTAGCTCTGGCCTGAGAGGATGGAGATGGGCGGTCGAGCAGATCTTTGCCTTCTGAGGTTCCGCCCCAGCAGAGGTGTCTGGCGCTCAGGGCTGCTCAAAGCGCGGCGCATCGACGCTTGGTTGGGCATTGGGCCGGATCGTGCTGAAGTTGACTGAGGGGCTAAGGGCGCGTCTCCATGAGTGCCTGGTCAGAGGAGAGAGACTATCCAGGGCCGGTGATGAAAGCCCTGTTGTTGCCAGCGCGTGATGGGCTAGGGGAGTAACTCTGTTTATGTAGCCAGAGAATCCAATCCGCATGGAGGGACGGAGCGGATGGTGTGGGCACCGGATGAGGGGGGTGCTAGTGCGCCTGATACCGAGCTCGATGTCGGGACCGCCTGTTTTCAGGACCTAGTTCCTGCCGATGCAGTACTGCAGTTTCCAAAGCGGGCTCTTGGCCGTTGGGGTTTTGGCCATCACGTGTCGCGTAATGGTCGATGGGTCCATAGCGGGCACAACGTGGGCTGGGCTCTCTCCTTTCCTGAGGGGCTGCGTAACCAGAGGTGAAGTCCTCCACCTCTGGTTCGGTGGCGGTTTGGCGGGGGCTCCATATGATGGCCGCCGCGTGGCGTAGTGCCAGGCATGTGGTTCAGGGGAAGGGGTCGGCGGGGTTGGGACCACACCTCGTAGTCCAGGTGAGGAGAGAGCCGACCTCGAACCTCTCGTCCTCGCAGTCACCAACTCGCGGGCATGGGTGGACGGAGATCGCGGGGGGGCGCCTGTCAATCGCAGCAGGACTCCCGTCTGAGAGGGGTTCGGAACGGGGGCGCTGGTAGCGGCGAAGAACGCGCGCCTGGCGTTCACTCTCCGCCTGGGGGAGAGCAGAACCGAGGCGGCAAGGTGGCGTCTAAGCCGCATGGCCCGAACCAGGCACAGGAAGCAGCTGGAGTGCTGGTCCTGCGTGGAGCTTGACCGACAGGCGAGCAACGATCGCGTCCGACGCGGATGGCGAAGGGGAACTCGGCGTGCATCGAAGAATACTTCTTTCTCAGGTACGTTGAATGTAGATCTCCACGGGACAGAGTGAAAGAGGGGGTGCGGCCTGTGCAGGGGCCTATATATAGGAAGGTGGCTGGAGAATTGGAGAATTATTTTGATCCTTTGGGTTGTGACTGGGGGGTCTGTGAAATCCCACTGCGAAAGTCCTAAGGGACGTAGCACCAAGACGTAGAATGTGTTGGTAGGGGCAGGTGGCATGTAGATATTATGAGTGCTGTGTTACTAAGTACAAACTATTTATGTATACAACATTACAATGTTGGCGTAACGTGAGAAGGGGTTGAAGAGATTCTTGTTAGTTCTTTCGCACACGGGGGACATTTTCGGAGTGTCAATCGAAGAGTCTGTAAGCAGGCATGTTTTTATCTATATTATTTAGTGTGGACTTTTCTTTCTTGGTTTTATTTGTTGCATGGGTTGTGAGAGTTTATTTGAGTGTATATTTGATTTT